>NIPM01000229.1:0-15219 GCA_002738285.1 Holacanthella duospinosa | reverse complement strand
TTTCCAAGAATCTCATGTTGTCTCAATTTAACAGGATGATTACCGATATTAGAAATCCAAGTGTGACCAATTCCGTTTGATACCATTGTTATAAAATTTCCAATAGCTAAAAGTTTAGAATTTTGGAGTGCATAGGAAGGTGAAACTCTGATTAAGCCTGATATTGAATTATTTATATGAAATTCTACTTTGGAACAAAAATTCGGCGGTACCACGAGACAGGAAGACAAGAAAACCCGACTATCCTCTGCAATTGTATCTAATGTATGTGGCTCAGGAAAGGAGGAAGGTAAAATTTCCGGAAACTCCACACTACACAAATTCTCAATGTCTGAAATTCCATGCGTCGTGATATCTGAGTTGATTGGCTGAATCTCCAAAGAAAGAGAGTCACAACGTAAAGTCGCATGATGGTGACTTAGAAAATCCATTCCAATTACAATTTCGTTACTTAGACCCGGTATAACAAAAAAATCCCATTCCAATTCGAAACAATTTAAGATAAAACNTTGAGAATATGTCATCTGTCGTGGAGTGAAATTTTGAACCGATTGATCAGAATTTTGTCTAAAGCCTTGTTGTGAGTTTTGGAATCTCTGTCTTGATACCTGAAATCCCGAGTTCCAATTACCTATTGAATTGTCCCGGTATCCTCCCGAGAAATCTTGGTGGTTCTTATTATCCGGTCGTTTTTGACAATATCTAATTACATGACCCGTTTCGTGACAATAATGACAGATAGGTTCATTAGTTGAAGATCGAGAATACATAGGAGCCACAGGATTATGAAAAGGCGGAACCTGTGAGCGAAAATTTGTTTGTTGTCCAAATTGTTGTGTCTCCATAGACATCACAGCAGGTGGAACAAACGAAGTAACTTTAGGTTTCGATATGGATAAATCCCGAGAATAAACCTCACCGTATTTACGTAAGCAAATTAGAAAATCCACAGGAGAAAGGATATTAGTGAGAGCACAAGCCTTTTGAAATTCAGGAGGAGTAGCTGAAATAAGTCGTTGTACCTTCTCTCCTTCTGACAAATAAGGATTAAGAATTCTAAGCAAATTCAATTTTTCCGTTACAAACGTTTCAGGATTATCGCCAAATTTGAAAATCAAATCTCGATTTTTCTGACGATATTCGGATTTTCGAGCAGTTGGATCAAAAAACTCACATAATTCCTGACAGATAGAATGCCATATTTCATCGGAAGAAATATTAGGATTATCCATATCACGCTTAATTCTAGGCCAAATGGAATTGTACCAAGTTTTTGCATTGCCATCAAGTATTCGATCGAAATTATTAAGCATAATATCAACAGAAAAGTTGAAACTTTGAAAGTCATGTACTAATCTTCCAATAAAATCGTGAGGATCGGTTGAACCGTCAAATCGTCTCACAAATTTTATAGCCTCGTGAATCGGAACGGTAGTAGCGGTAAAGTTATGTGGAGAAAGGAAAGAAGTAGGATTATGAGCAACAACCTTGGGAGCTATATCCAATGGTACCGGTGATGGTACAACAGAACTTCTAAATGTACGGGGTGGAACCGTAGGAAGCTGGTAAGGAGATTTGTAAAGTCTTTCTGGAATTGGAGGAGGTTTTGTAGAAATATTCGGCGTTCGGATAGGAATCGAAGGCGCAGACCTATTATTCACGATTGGAATAAGCAAAGCTTCGTCACCCATAAATTCTTCCAAATCTCCTTTAGAAAGGTTAGCCGAACGATTTTGTGTGGAATCTCGGTTATCCAAAAAGTTCCACATAATTTCCAAAGCGTAATAAACGAGATAAGAATGTGAGACTTTTGAAGAAAAATCAACCCCAAAAAAAAATCCAAAAGAAAATTAGGCGAATGTTAACGGTAAATCGTAATTGTAAAAATAAATAAATAAAATAAAAATAAAAAATTATTCTAAAAGATTTAAAAAAATTAACGGTATTTCGAAAAATTCAAAAAAAAATTTTTAGGTGACGGAAGAAGTTTGTTTCCAAAAAAAAATTCTCAATAAGTTGAGTGGAGCAGAGTGGAATAGCTGATGAATGAAACTTGAGCTCAACAGGGGTCAATGAACTCAATTTAAACGTAATAACACGAAAAAGTTCTGAGCTGAGCTGAGAATAATCCGGATCCCTCACGGATAAAAATGATGAAATAAAAATATACCAGAAAGTCCAATAAGTTAACGCTTGCTGTTGATGAGAGGAGCGGTCTGCCGTTGTCTTCCACCAAAGGATCTAACGGTGTATCTTGCTCGTCAGCTTTTGTGGGGGTGGGTAGCGTCAGAGGTAGAGTTAATTAAATTAATAAGAATTCAGAAAAGGTAAGTAAATTAATTAAGAACTTTACTTTAAATAATAATTTAAATAACAAAAACAGACCAAAAATAATTAAGAGAGAAAGGGAGAGAGATGCTTCCTCTTCAACATCTCTAAGGGCAATGACCTCTTTATTTCTTGTTCTTTTATTTCTTTACCAATTCGTAAAAATTGTAACCCGCAAACAAATTCGTCTCCATGGCATTCCCACAACTGCAAAGAAAAAAGAAACACTTAGCATATTATTTTAAATATTTTTAAAAATAGTAAATAGTAATTTAATTCAACAAAACAGTTACGCAAAATTAATTAACTTCATAAACAGCAAATAATATAAACTATAAATTAATTTGTATAAAGCTTATATCTACAGTGTGTTCGAATAAGAAGGCGAAAATTCGGCACTATCGTTTTTAAAAATCCCACAAATTAGAGTCTTGTGACACTTTTTAAGTTAAGAACAGTTAACAAAACTTTGGTAGAAACGATTTTCAGGAACTTGAGCAGTTCATAATGTATGTAAAATTTTGACATATACTCAATTTTTAATTTTCCGCAAAATCTTTTTTTTTTGTAATTTCGCCTCCTTATTTGAACGCACTGTATACTAGCTTACGTTCATCCATTTTCAAACGAGCAACAATACCAACAGAATTCAATTTGTTAAACTAATAAACCTAACATATTTATTCACCATTAGAGAAGTATCAGGATATTTGATACACATTTTGTTGCAATGTTAAATATTCTACTCAAATTACGTCAATATTTGCCTGGTAACGTAATCTAATAAATAATAATAATAAATATTTAAATAATGAATTAATAAATAATAAATATTTAAATAATAAATTAAAAAATAATGAATATTTAAAAAATGAATTAATAAATAATAATAATTTAATAAATGAATTAATAAATTTACAATTCATGCACAAAATTAGATTAAAACGTATGTACATAAGGTACGAATGCAATGCATATCTATATTAGTAGTCGTTATGGCTCTTTGTTTAACTTTCAAAGAATAATTAATGATTAATATTTCTATAGATGAGTTTAATAAATAATTAAATAATCATTTGAAGAAATTAACAATTTATTTTGGTTGAATTTATAACTTTGACATAAGAGTTTGCCCTTCGAAATAAAAAATGCTGTCTAACCACTGACTCTCTAGTTCAAGTATCGAAAATAGCATTGCTTTTAAGCCAATAGAATATAATGTTGAAGTTTCGTATCTTGATTAACGAATTTATTAATTAATATTGCGGCACAAATTTTCAAAAATTATTTATTAATTTAAAAGTTATCAGCCAAAGGACTAACCACGAAGGTTGTATCAACGATAAAACATTCTAAAAAAATAAATTGAATAATTAAGTTTACAATTGAGAGCAATAGTACCACCTAATGATGTGCTTAGGGTACGTCAAATGAATCATGCATGATTCTAGGTTTGGATATGTCAATCCTATAACGACGTAATTCATGAATAGTAATATTTGAAAAATTGGTGATGAGATAAAAATGAAAGTGGCATTAAGCAGAAGATCCAACGGGAGCGGCATTTATTCCAACTAAATTTTTAATTTCTGAACTTTGTTCATCTATTCAGTCGAAATTAACACTTATTTGTAGTATTATAATCATTGTTATATTATTTCACTAGTTCACTCATTTTTAGCGATTCATTACGACTTATTTATTCTTCAATATTTATTGGTGCCGCTCATCAACTGGTGCTTTTTGAACAACAAAAGATTTACATTTTTGAAGGTTGTGGACTAAAAAATTATCTCGGGATAGATTTGTGATCAGGGGGGTGCAACAGCCTAATTTGCAACGAGTTAAATGAAAATAACGAGTCGCCCCGTAGCATACTACTTCTGGTTCATTATTAAATTCGAAAAAAGGTTTTGATTCCAATTGAGTGCTTTCTCTACTGTTTAATTTTTCATTCTTATATCTTTAAATAGACATTTGTTGTGCTTCTCTCCATTCATTCTGATGACTGTTATGCTTATTCTCTCCGAGTAATAAATCTCGGAGAGAATGAGACTGAAAACCGAAAATATCCCATAAAACCATCAAGGTTAAAGTACGTCAATATTCTCCGAATTGAGTTCGGAGAATTAAAGACGTAGAAAAACCATGTTAAAAAATGAAAAAACGCAATGGCATGTTCAAGGCTAAAATTCTGAGGAGCGTCTAGGTTACTCAATGTCACGTCGCAGGTTGGCAACAGCCAATCAACGACGAGCACGGAGTTTTAAAAGACCTTGGACGCCTTTCAGAATTAGGGAATAAAAACCAAATCGGAGGAGAAACTCGAGGCATTTGGTTTTCGAGGCATTTTGGGCTCGAGGCATTTCGGTTTTACAAGTTTTATCCATAACCTCTCTCAACTTACAAGTTGAATTACCACTCTTGTAGTAATAAAGTCTTACGTAGTAATAAAGTCTTATCGTGCAGAAACGACCACATTGGGTTGACTTTATTTAACATCTCTGCTTTCGACCCCAGTGACCTTTGGGTCACCAGCACCTTCCACTACAGCGACAGTCATCAACATCATCAATACCAACAAAACACTAACAAACGTCATCACAATGACAACCTCATTAGCGCCGTCATCAACCGAATGAAACGAGAGGGTGAGGCCATGATAGGGTTTTCACCTTGTATGTTATGGTAAGCTTATGATCTAATATTTATCTTAAGTAGTCCGGCTATATAATGAAATCTGCTATTACTGAAATTCCGGCCTTAGTGCTCCAATTCTACCTGCCCTGAGAGTTATTTTGTTCGTTCATAGTGAACAGACATGAAATATTTCTGAATTTCGAACTGAATTCTTTCTTATTCTTTTGACAATCTTTACACCCGAGTTAGATAGGACGTTAGACTGAGTTTTAGATAATACACTTCTGTTTAAATGCGAAATTTTTTGTTCTTGCATAGAAGAACTCGATCTGGTGGGAATGAAATTCATGGAACGTGCCACTGTTTTATTGTACGCAAATGTGACTAGATCCGAAAAGTAGAAGCCAATTATCGTAGAAATATTTTAAAACCAGCGATGCTTTAAAAGTAATTATAAAGTTATAAAATTTCATGTTCTTAAGCAGCGCAGGGTACATGCTGGCATGTGTTAAAAATTTTTACGTCACTTACCTTCATATTTCCTCAGCACGAAGAAAATTTTTACACACCCTCCACAATGTTGCTAGATGGTTTGCACAAGTATAGAATCGATTATATGTGCTTATGACGCTCAATAAAGCGAAAGTCTGAATTAAAAACGCTCTTTATTTAAACAATTAATTGATGATTCGTAAGCTATCATTGAAAGAAGCAACATGTCCAGCTCTGAAATAAAGCGAACTTTTCCGGACATCACGGAACATCGTTTCAGTGCAGTTTCGAGAGAGTCTCGTCCTAACTTCGTTATTACGACGTAATTAAATATAAATGTGCAAATAGGTATATTTTATATTAAATCCCACCAAGTATACAGTGCCGGAAAATATTTGACTCCACCGAAAAGATACTTTTTCCATGCTCTTTGCTGGAGAAAGTCCTCGAATAATAATTTTTCCCGTTCTCAGAGTATTAATATAATTTGGATGAAAAAAAGTTGTCATTTTATTATGAAAGCACAATGAAAATTAGATAGACGCCCCATATTTTACTGTAGCGTCTCTGAGTTAAATTACAGAAACATCAAATTCCAGAAATCAAAAGCTTTGACTCTTTGATCCTATTGACCTGATTTTTCTTAACCTGTCCCACGCTTTTCAATCCTCTTTCATAATAAAATATCAACTGCGTCGAAAAACCTTCCTCAACCCTCTAAAAATGGGGGAAATCATTATTCGAGGACTTTCTCCATCAAAGAGCATGGACCAAAACTAACTTCTCGCTCGAGTAAAATATTTTTTGGCACTTTTACTAGAGTACCAGATTTACGCTGTTCTTATTTCGTCAACAAATTCTCACTCTCTTTACTGTAATAGTATGCAACCCGACATCAGGGCGAAAATTCACACCACTTGATGATTTTCACAATTTGGTGTGAAAATTTCCGGCCCAAGATGGGGAGTTTGTTTTTGTTGTGCAAATTTTCCGGCCCAGTCGCAGTTTCAGCACGTACCACATTTTCATAATTAACTGGTAGCACAAAGGTTTTAAGGGAAACAAGAATTTTTTAAATATATTCAAAACTTCGTATTCAGTGGAAATAAACTTTACAGGAATCAAACTTTAAAACCCTCTAGTTGTTGGACAATTGTGAAGCAAGTCCATCCACCATTCCTAATTTAACGCATAGCAGGCACCTCTTCCTACCTGCCAATACAACTATCCTATGGAACCAGGGAAACAAGCTTCCAAGGTAACAAAGTGAAAGTTTAATTGAAGGGACCAAACGATTTTACGTCTGCTCAAATCACTTTTGTGGAAGCGTCGACTCTACTAAAGTGGAAATTAAACTTGATAAAATGACCTTATTCAAAGTCTCACGCAAATTTCCATCACCCAGTACTTCTCTACATCGATGTAGCTGAATTTATAATAAAAACTTTGGATATAATGAACAATTATTGAATTGTAGCGTCTGTTCACATACGGATATAATGAACTCCGGCTATACTGAATTATTCTGCCGTTCCCTATATGTTATTCACAACATATACCTCAATGTACTAGTAATCTAATAGTGCTGCATAAACTGCGTCGCATCGAGCGCTGAACAATTGAGTATCCAAATTCCCAGCAAATTTCGTGATCGACCTAAGTACAAACTTATAATCGATTTTTTCTACAAATTCCACTTCCGCCATTTTGCGTACTTGTAATTTTGGTTGCTACAAAACGCAATAATTTGAAATACAATTTTTTTTAGTCGTAAAGGCGGTAAAGACTAGAGTATCGCATGACTCTGACTCAGGAGTCGACTATTGACTCATGAGTCGACTCAGAGTCAGAGTCGACTCACAATATTTTTGAGTTTGACTCTGACTCACTAAAATCAAAGAGTCAGAGAGTCGTTGACTCTTGAATCTATAGTATTGAAGTCTGACTCTGAGTCGACTCTGAGTCGACTCTTCAGCAAACGAGTCAACTCTTGATAACTCATGCCTAGAACATTCTATTCCGTCTCATGAAATTGCATCAGACTTTAATATATCACGTATTAATTCACCAATTTGTCGTTTGTGATTTTCTCTACAAGTTTTCACTTTTTATTTACATTGACTTTGTTACTTTTCCAATTCTTACGAAATGAAAGAATGGATATCCAGAAAACCTTCCTGATGCAGAAACGAAATGCGGATCTCAATCAACCAATCCGGTGAATCAAAAAGGTGTAGTACAACATTTTACAGTTGTCGAGGTTAATTTAGTTAGTATCAAAGCAATAATTAGAGGAGTAAGCAATTTGTTTAATTAATTAAAAAAAAATTGTGATTTGACTCTAGAGTCGACTCTTGAATCGACTCTTTGACTCATGACTCATTGACTCTGACTCGCAGGTTAAAAACCCAAAAGAGTGAGTCGACTCCCAAAAAACCTTTGACTCCGACTCTGACTCTGACTCACTAAATACAAAGAGTTAGAGAGTCGACTCAATGAGTCAATGACTCTGACTCAGGCTATAATGTGAGTCATGCGATACTCTAGTAAAGACAAACTTTACTACACACAAAGCTTTCGAAACACAGTTTTATCAAGCACCCAGCTTAGCTTATAAGATTTTGGGATGATCGAATTTGCGATGTTTGAATTTTATAAAGTCGTAAATTTATACATAAATTAAGCTATATCCCCAACTGTTGTCATTAGGCCTTAATTCGACCAACTTACTTTTAATTTAGCTGGACGAAATTGACCCAAGATCCCAACAATCACTTAACTAATCGATTATTTCAAATAAAACAAACCTAACTGAACTTGTTAGTAATTGAAACACTAAAACTTCAACTTCTGAATATTTCGGTTTCCTGGACTAAATTTTCACCTTCACACCAGGCAATCAGGGCTCTGGAATGTTAGTTACAAAAATCAACAATCAAATCAAATTCAAAAACTTAATGGAAAAACTTATTCAATAAATTCAACTTGAAACATTAACTGATGGGTTTGAATAATAATGAAAATAAATTTTATTTAATAATAAAAAATATCAAAAAACAATAATTACTTAAACCAACCAGACAAACTTGCTTAACAATGAGCTTCCCAACTTTTATTGTTGAAAATTCTGATTCCCTACTTGAGACTTGACTAAACTACTCAAGCGAAGTCCAAATCAGAATTAATCTCTGGACTCCGGGCCCTAGGTTTTTATACCCCTGAACTTATACCCCTGAAGCAATAATCATAGTCGCTGCTGTAAAGTAGGTGTTGTGATGATATTTTGGTGGTGTTGTGGTCGGTGAAGTCAGCAGAGTGCACAGTGGAAAGAACTGGTGACCCTCCCAGAGGTCACTAGGGCTACTTAGTAATAAGTTGGACTTGGTAAGACTTTCGTGTATGGACTCGGATTTATTCAACTGTTAGTGATAGAGTCGAGTAGAGAGAGAGGCTGATAACCTTTTTGGGACTGAGTCCCTTTTTCCTAATTTTGTGTTCCTCTTATAGCTTTCGCTAAAGAGGTTTCTCCGGGCCGGAAGAACTACGCTCCCATTGCGGATTGGTTAAAACCAACACGCAATGTGAGGCTACCATCCTCCCGACCCAGATATGCATGTGGAGATATCATTGATCTCCGCGTGGTATCTTTGTTTAGTGTTTCTCTCCCTGGTAACCGAGCCAGGGAGAGAATGACCCTAATATTAGTTTTATTTTGTTGTTTTTCCCGGGCCCGAAGGACATTGCCCTCATCGCGGATTGGTTAAAACCAATCCGCAATGCGGACCTGATGTCCTTTTGACCCAGTTACGCACATGGAGACACCGTCGGTCTCCATGGTGTTTATTTGTTGGGTATTTCCTTCCCGAGTTACCGAGCTCGGGAAGGAATAGGCATAACATCCCTCCCTGCTCACTCTTTCATTTTTTGATTCTAAAACTACTATTTGAATTATTTTTAGAAGTCTTATTAAACTATTATAGGCTAAATAACTTATAGACTAAATAACTAACCGTGAAGCGGAATTATGATGTTTGGTATCTCCACTGATCACTATCACTTTCACTGGCATACCGAGTCGGTAAGCGCTGGGGTTCAAGAAACTGGGTTGTTTCTTTCGATGAGTGTATGTTACTACACTTTTTTACGATACGGCATCCTGAAGTGATATTGTCGCGAGTTATATAATTTTAATATTTTAACATGCTTATTATTTTTTATTACATTTTCTTTTTGTCATTTTTTGTTGATTTTCACTTAGTCTAGTTATAAGTTTAATTCTAATTATTGGTTAGTGGTTTCTACTGACACGAATTAAAATTAATTTTCCTTATTTTTAATTTATATACTATTAATGTTTATATTCTAAAGGTGGGTTATTATTGAAGCTTGACTTACTTACTTATTACTGCAAATATTCTTAGTAATTTAAACTTTTAATTTGCAATATTGTTATACAATTTATTTTTATCTTTCACTGTTGACATCCATTTTATTTGAATGTTTCTGTGTATGAGTAGCCGTCTATGTTTACTCTTTTGTTTTTATTTGCTAACAAGGGTTCGACTGAGCACTGGATGTACACAGGGAACTATATTGAGTAATAGTAGTATGTTGCCTACAGTCCTCAATGTTATTTCAAATAACATTGAGGACTGTAGGCACTTTCCGCACTTCCAATTAACACTCATAAATCCACCTATTTTCGTTCTACATTAGAAATGTAGAATTAACAGTGAGGACTACATGTATATTCAACACTCCAAATTAACACTCATAATCCGTCTGTTTTTCGCTCTGCGTTGAGAAATGTAGGATTAACATTATGGACAGTAGGTCTTTTCCAACCGAGTTGGTAACTCCGAATTAACTCTCACAAATCTGTATAAATAGATTTATTGGAAGGAGGAATGGATTTCAACCAATTGAATAAAATTTATATCGGTAAAATATAGAATATATAAATGTTGAGTAACATTAGATGTCTTTTAGTAATAAGTCACACTCAATAGAGAATGGACAATTTCTACGTACATCTGCAAAGTGATGCATCTCCAGCATTTTTTCCAACTAACACTATATCAAATTTTCGAAATCAGTTGTCTAGACCATTTAATTTAGACAGTAGTACATACGAAGTTGCATTGGCTGAATGTACATATACGTTTACACGGCCTTGTATAGAAAAAGATACTCCAATTTTAGAGATTTTCGAATATGGAAATTTGCTGGGAATAATACTTCCAACAAGTTTGGAAGATTTAACGTTGGATTATCCTCTAGACAAGACAAATTACTATGGGAATAACGTGAGTTACGGATATAAGTTTATGGATTCTTCGCTAATCAAGGAAGGAATGTTTCCTTATGTAACAAACTCTGAAATAACTGAAGACTCTAGATTAGCAATAGTAAAATGGGCGGAGATTTCTGTGTCAACTACAACAAATATTACTACCGTAATAGAACTTATGAATGTACTAAATACGGAAATAGAGAAATATTATCCAGGTTTTAGAATACAAAATCGCGATGACAAATGGTATATAGAAATTCCTGAAGTTGGGCGATCTGCAAACATAAAAACATTATCTTTAATGCCACAAGTTCTAAAATATATATCTAACCCAAGAATGCAAAAGCGCTCACAAGATGATGACACAGAGCAAGACATATTTGATTTTGAATTACTTTCTAAACTTGAACACGAAATACCTTTTGATGTTGAACAAACATCAAATGAGTCAAAAAATTTAACACCAAAACATTCTGCTAATATGGACAATAGTATTTTAAGAGAATTTAGCCCAATTCGAGCAGGAACATTACTTTTCATAGTTTCAGTTTACGATCAATTTGTATGTGTTGGAGAGGTTATTGAAGATTATTCATCAGTTGGAGAAATACAGATGATCCCAGCTAACATTTATTTTGAATCTATTAAGACAAAATCTAAAATTGAAGATGTGAAACAACGATATATTAACGACAAAAAAATGTTTTCGAAAACAATGGTCAAAGTATCGTTAACCCGTAAACTACTAATGTTGGATAAAGATGTGTATCAAATTACGGATTTACTCCGTTTTATCAACCAAACAGTAACTTTCTTAAATTTGAGTTTGAAAGAAAATTTTGTTGCGATGAAATATTTGAATTCCGGAGAGGAACACAAAAAGTACGTTGTTTTCAATTCTAGGATGTTAGGTATCTTGGGTTTGTTAGATACTAAGATTGTGCTGCCGAGCAAAAACACTGAGTTTGTTTTGGGTGGTTTTACACATCACTTTAACTATGGACAAACAAGGATGTATGTATATGCTAATATTGTCGAACCACAATACATTGGCAATGAAATGGCACCCATACTTCGTATTATAAACTACTCTGGAACAGATGGAATAGTAACAACTCACGAATTCAAACATTTACAATATGTACCACTATCCATCAACTACATTGACTATATCCATATGTATATAAGAAGTGAAAGTGGTGATCATCTCCCATTGTCAACTGGAACATTCCAAGCAACACTTCACTTTCGTCAGAAGAAATACTAGAATGTATAGTGATGAAGAAGTTGAGAATCTCTATAGACTTTTTAGCCCCCAATACGGAAATGGCTTTACAGATCATCTTGTATTCTACAAACCAAATTTAATAAGACAACGAGGTTCTGGGTTTGGATCATTTTTTGCAAGTTTGGGACGAAAATTGCTACCATTTGCAAAAAACTTTATTTTGCCAGCCGCAAAAAAGTTTATTTTGCCAGTTGCAAAAACTGCGTTGAAGAACATTGCAGTTGATGTACTTGAAAATAATAGAAATGTTGTTGATAGTATCAAAGACAATACATTTGATGCATTAAAAGGAGTTGGTAGACAATTAGTAAGTCAGTCTGGAAGTGGGATTCGTCGCAAACGTATCAAAAAACCTAAAGTAGGTAAAGCAAAACGAAGAAGAGTTACTACAAAATCAAAAAAGTTTAAAAAGAATAAAAAATCAAAAAAAATCAAAAGAAAGAAACATTCATCTTTGTTTAACTAAAATGGCTCGAAAATCAAAAGGACAACGTATTGACTTTGTAAGGAGTGAAACAGCAATATTTGAAGAGCCTGGATATGATATAACTATACAATCAACGTCAATTTGTGAATCTCATCCAATAAATTCTGTTTCTGACAGAACTGCACCTATAACATTTTTTATTCAGGGAAATGAAACTCAATATCTTGATTTTGCAGAGTCAAAGATTTACATACGCGGGAAACTCACTCGAGAAGATGGTACAGCATTACCTAAAGTTACAGATATGAACGTATTGAATTATGCACCTGTAAACAATTTTTTACATAGTATGATCGACAAAGTGAGCATTTACTTGAATGAGATGGAAATAACAAGCAAATGTAGTTACTATCCATACAGAGCCTACATTGAAAACTTTTTGGGTTATTCCAAAAATTATGTGAAGAGTATTGGTGAAGCGTCAATGTTTACTAAAACTGAATCTGAAATAAGTACTGAAGATGCTGGTTGGGTTAAACGAAAAAACATGGTGGATGAAAGTAAAATATTTGAGATGGCTGGAAGACTACAAACTGAATTATTTACTCAACCCAGATATCTAATACCTGGAATAGATGTGAGAATCCAGTTACATCGTTCTAATGATTCTTTTTGTATTCAATGTGAAGGAACTGCTGCTCAGAACATAAAATTTCAAATAATGGAAGCTAAATTATTAGTGAAGAAACATGCTCTCTTACCGTCAATACAACTTGCGCATTTAAAAAATCTGGAAGCTGGAAATCCCGTAGTATACCCAAATCGCCTCGTAGATATGAAAACATATGCACTACCAACAGGAACACTTCAAAACACAAATGAAAATTTGATATCGGGACATCTCCCAGACCGAATTGTTATTGGATTAGTACCTAGTACAAACCTACATGGTTCCTATGCTACGAATCCTTTATCTTTTGGAGATTATGGTCTCACACACATTAGTGTTAAAGTGAATGGAGAGGGAGTCACAGAGCAATCCACGGACCTCGATATCACTGAAGGTAGATCAGTATTGGCTTACCTATCATTGTTTGAAAATTTGGGAATTGCAAATTGTGATACTGGAGTTGACATCAAACTCAGTGAATTCAAAAATGGTAAAATTCTCCATGTCTTCAACTTGAGACAGATTAGAGATAGTTTTACAATTCCAAAATTTGGTAACGTTGCTATTAATCTACGCTTCAAGACAGGACTTCCTAACACAATCAACGTTGTAGTATATGCTGATTACCAATCAGTTTTATATATAAATGCAGATAAACAGATACATTTTAAGGATTTTTCAAAAGAATCATGAATACACAAGAAATTTATAATTGTCTCGCACCGTTAACAAAAAGGAAGAAAGGTCAATGCGAAGTTATTCCATGCGATCATTTACTACAACTCAAGATTGAAAGATATCCACTTGTACTTTGTGTTAATAACCAAAGCAGCCTAGAAGAAGGAGAGCATTGGGTTGGTCTATTTGTAAAGAGACGTGGTGCAGAAATAGAATTTTTTTGTAGTTATGGGTTAGGAATAATGGATTATTCTCCATACTTTCAACAATTTGTAAAATTGTTAAATTCTTCAGTTTTGGAAAATAGATTATGTATCCAAGGACCAAATTCAAATAAGTGTGGACAATATGTAATATTTTTTATGTATAAAAGACTCAACTCATGTCCAATGTCTTCTGTATATTGTATATTTACAAAAGATTTTGTTCGAAATGATAAAATTGTTAGTAATTTTGTTAAAAAATTATTTATTAAGAAAAAATTTAAATATGATACAACAAAGAAATTGGTTTATCAATGTTGTATTTGTAAAAAATAAATCATTTAATAGTAGTCCAACGTGTATTTCGACCTCGTTTTGGTTTTTTAATTTTTCCAAGTGGAGATAAGTTTTCACTTTGTGGATGAAAAGCGGAGAAAGTAGCCCTTCCAAAAACGTTTGATTTGGCTGGGAATTGCACAATTTTTTCGAGTACTTCGTCCATGCCTCCAATTGACTGTGGTGGTTTATTTTTAGCAAGTTCCAACACGATTTGTTCATATTCGGTACCTGGGATTACTCTTCCGTCAATGGTAATTTCTCCTTCGTCATTTGGAACAATATTCAATGATTTAAAATAATCCAATATTCCAGCGATGCGGCTACCTTTAAGCTTCTTTACAATTCTATTGAATGGATTAGTATCAAAATTGTTAACAGGAGCCATTGATTCCAATACTTCATTCCCAATATTTGGAAATTCTGGAAGTATGTTCTTTACCAGAACTGGTGTATTTTTTATATTTCTTTGCTTTGCTGCCAGGTTCCTTGCTAGTTCTTGATACAACAAGATTTTCAAATCATCTGGTACATCCTGATACAAAATTGCTTCTTTATCTTTCTGAATAAGAGATGAATGTTCTGGTTCTTTTTTTGCCAAAAGCATTATTTTATTGTATGTATGTTCTGGCACAAGTCTCATTCGATTAACCATGGTTAATTTAATAGTTGGCTTGCAAGGAATGCTAGAACTGGTGGTAGCAATGCAGGTAAAAATCCTCCCTTTTGTAACAATAATTTCTTTTTTACTCGACTGGAAGGATTTCTGAAGGCGAGTTTTTCAAGAATAGTTTTGTATGGTCTCAATTTTTTGAGAACACAATGTTTTATGGGAACGTTTTTGTTTGCAACGTTAAGAATAGA
>NIPM01000228.1:176351-313860 GCA_002738285.1 Holacanthella duospinosa | reverse complement strand
CAAATTTTAAGTACATATTTTGGCACATATTTCAACGATTTCGGGACATATTTATGTACATAAATCGTCATTTCTTAACAACATAAAATCCGGCCTTTAGTCATCGGAGTTGACTCCAACGCGCAAGGAGTCAACTCCGGATCTGGCAACTCCAACTCCTAAATTTTTTTATTCTCCCTCCGGAGTTGTCAACTCCAACTCCCAAAATTTGTGGAGTCCAACTCCGGAGTTGGAGTTGGAGTTGGACTTTGTCGAACACTAGCTGTTTACTTCTTATAAGAGGTAGAAAGAATATAACTAATGGAATTTTCTTATTCATTTTAGATATACATACAGCAATATATATACATATATATATTTAGATATTATAGATATATCTGATACTTAATTTTTTTTGTCGTTTTGATATTTTTGTCGCATTCTAAATTTTTAATTTTCCATTTTTCATGTAATTTTACATAAAATTGTTTCTAATTTCGCGCCTGATGAGACTTTTAATAATTCCTCATGGGGATTTATTTCGAGGTGGGGAATTATTATTTCAAAATAGCCAAAAGGTGGGGAATTATTTCAGGGAAAGGATTATTTCGAGGTGGGGAATTAAATCGAGAAATACGGTCTACNGGGAATTATTATTTCAAAATAGCCAAAAGGTGGGGAATTATTTCAGGGAAAGGATTATTTCGAGGTGGGGAATTATTATTTCAAAATAGCCAAAAGGTAAGGAATTATTTCGAGGTGGGGAATTAAATCGAGAAATACGGTCTACATAGTTACACATAGAAATATTATGCGCTCCATTGTATGGTATTGTTTCAGAAGACCGAATCATATTTCACCACCCAAACAGCTGTAGTTTAAGCAACATTAAAAAAAAATAGCAAAAATTTAACAACTTAACCAAAGTGTCGGGAATTGCCTCAGTATTTTTGTCTTTTCTTTCATTTGGATAAAAATAATTTGTGTTCATCCTAATAGAATTATCGGTAGGAAGAAAAAATTACTATTTTTTTCTCTTACATTTCTAAGTAGATACAACGAGGCAATCCTTGGTTAAGTTGTTAAATTTTTGTTATTTTTTTAAATCGTGCTTAAACTACAACTAATTGGGTGCTGAACTATGATTTTGACTTGAGGATTACAAAACTTGACCCTACCTCGTTACTGTTGGGTATAGATATTGATTCTTGAATAAGAGTTCACAAATCAATTAATTAAAATAAATGAAACAAAGAAATCCGGGCCTTTTTTCTTTGACTTTCACCAAAAACGGCTTGAGGCAGCCGGTACACATTTACTAAAGAATGGAAGTGAAGTTAGCCGACAAATTTATTCAATTTTTGTTTCAACTTGATCTCAATCCAAAACACAATCAGAAACATTAATACAAATTAATAAAGATTGAAAAACGCATATGCTCAATCTACACATTGAAATTTCACAAAAGAATTTGGAGTTTGCAGTTCAAATTAAAAATTTACTTAGGGTTTTTTGATCCCAGACGAATTATCTAAATAAAAATTTTTTTTTCGAAATTTTTGAACTAACTTACAAAAAAAATCTATGAAAAAGAGAATTTTTTGTGTGCTAAAGAGTAACCAACCTAACAAACTAACCAACCTAACAACCAGTTTGTTATTTTTTTGATTGTACATTTTGAGTGTAATGCGACGATGCGCCATCTTGCATTATCCATTGATCTGGAAGGTCGTATAAATGCATTATATGTGGATGCAAAAATGCCTCCAGCATATGAAGGTATGTCGATGAGGACACATTCACAAGATAGAAAAATGGACTGTATTACCCCTCCTCAGGGATCTGGTAGAAAAAATAAAGACCAATCACCCCTTAAAAAGGTATCCCAGGCAAAAAGGGAGGCTAGCTTTTCATTTTAACTTCCTTGAGTGCGTGAGGGTTAGTAAAACCACAGATAACCTCATTCCTTTGATTGACAGTTCCAGATAAGTTGAAAGATACCTCATTGCCCCACCAGATTCTATCGACCAAATTTTTATCTTCCTTCAACATTCCCAGCAGCATATTTGCAAATTGTAACCTGGAATATGAAAATGAGAAAGTTTGTTGAGTTAAAATTTCCCCTTCGTCACCTGTCTTAATTAACTAAACCGAGACTGAGTTATATGGAGTGAAGTTGAGAGTAGGGTACTTCAATTCTAAATTAAAACATATGAATGCCCTACACCCTTCCTCACTCATCTCACATAGATCTCAACTTGTAAATAAAATAACAGAGACGCAGGTGACGGAAGTGCAGAAAGGACACAGGTGATTCACCTGATTCTAAATAAGCTTACATTGTGATGTCCCTTCTCCCTTTCTACCTCTCTGGAGCTCGGTGTCAATCTGAAAAAAAAATATTGAAAGTGATATAATGGGAGTATAGAAGGGAGAAGTCCAATGGCATAATGTCTTATGCCATTGGAACAACTTGCATGGTGATAACCATTCTCCATTGCTTACTCATTGCAGCCCGGTCTTAATCCAAAAAACAAAGACTGAACGTGATCTGAAGAGAGTAAGGAAGGGGGATCTACTTCAAGACCCTTTTCTCTTCCTTACTCCCCTCACCTTGAATTATGTTTCTAATGAAACATAAGAAAGNGATCTACTTCAAGACCCTTTTCTCTTCCTTACTCCCCTCACCTTGAATTATGTTTCTAATGAAACATAAGAAAGAGATAGAGGTGAGGGGAGTTAGGTAAAGAGAAAGGTACTGTAAGTACCCTGAAATCAACATGTACGTCAAGACCCTTCTCTCCTCCTCACTCCCCTCACCTCGGTCTGAAAGTTGCAAATGAAACATAAGTTTGAGATAGATGTGAGAGGAATGAGGTAGGAAAAAAGGTACTGTAAGTACCCTGAAATCAACATGTACGGCAAGACCCTTCTCTCCTCATCACTCCCCTCACCTCGGTTTGTTTCAAATGAAAGATAAGATTAGGTAGAGGTGAGGGGAGTGAGGTAGGTAAAGTGTACTCGAAGNGATAGAGGTGAGGGGAGTTAGGTAAAGAGAAAGGTACTGTTAGTACCCTGAAATCAACATGTACGTCAAGACCCTTCTCTCCTCCTCACTCCCCTCACGTCGGTCTGAAAGTTGCAAATGAAACATAAGTTTGAGATAGATGTGAGAGGAATGAGGTAGGAAAAAAGGTACTGTAAGTACCCTGAAATCAACATGTACGGCAAGACCCTTCTCTCCTCATCACTCCCCTCACCTCGGTTTGTTTCAAATGAAAGATAAGATTAGGTAGAGGTGAGGGGAGTGAGGTAGGTAAAGTGTACTCGAAGTAATTAAAAAAAACTTAGAATTGTAGTGTCTTGTTTCTTTTTCAATCCCGTCACGTCTCTCGCAGTCTGAAAAAAAGAAAAAGATTGTAATCGTGGTGATGGGAGTGAAGAAGGGAGAAGGGTGCTGTAATTAATTTTAAAACAACTTAATTAATTTGAAAATTAATAATTTACTTACATTTAGTTCCTCCGTGCTTCCTTTATCTTCTTCGTAAGATTTAATTTCTGCTTGTTGTTCTTACAAACACAAGCTAACTTCATTCCCTCCAATTTTTGTATTTTGAGCTATTTATTTGCTGTCTCAAATTTTTTTGGTGAAAGCGACTTTCTACGGCCCGGAATAAAGTGGTTGGCCCTGTAACCCTGTAATCAGAAATTTCACGTAGATTACAAATCTAACATTCGTTGATGGCGGTCAAGTCTCATTTTGTGAAATTTTGTAAATTTGTGCCACAAAAAATTATTTTAAGCGACTTTTCAAATGTGCAGGGAAAAAATTAGGTATTCCGAAGCACCTCAAATTATGATGAAGTTTATTTTGTAGACTAATATTGGGGTCGCTGATCACAAATATGAAAAAAAAATTCACCGGAAACGCATAGAAAAAAAGTTGTGAATTATTCAAACTAGAACAAAAATAGGATTTAATATGCATTCGTTGTTAGAATTAGGATTTGTTAGGTTGTTAATCAATAAAATATTTCATCAGTATTTTGTTATTACGCAAAAAAAATGGCGGCGCGCTTCGCGCGCCTCCGTTAGCTGATTGAACTTGTTTGAACTACCTGAACGCGATATCTGTTACAGGTATGCAATCACTCAACTAACCCTAAGGGGAACTTTTATGGGTATGTTTTAACTTTAATGGTTATGTTTATTTTCAGGTACATGGCCCCTTCTCTTATCTCGTTACTGAATCGAATTAAGGAAAACCTAGGAAAATTGACTCCAACTTTACCCCAAAATGTCGGGTATGTTGGGTAAGTTGAGAGGGTATATAGCTCCACCCTTTACTCTCATTCTGAATTAGGTTTTAAGAAACCCCGGGTAAACTTACCAAGGGGTTTCTAACTTACCCCAATTGAAAATTCGTTGCCAGGTAATAAACTTTCGCCTATAATTAACAAAATATGTAACTTTTGCTATATTAAACCCAAATTGATTCGAAATTTGACACCCGGATTACACTGTATTTAGTTGGCTTATTTTTTCAATTTTGAAACTTGATTATATAATTTTGACTGATTTTCACTATAATTCTATTTTCTCATTCAGCAGCACCTTATTGAAGTTTTAAAAGTTTTAAAATTGTAGCGCTAATAAACTTTATCATTAATTAACGTAACAATTTAAAGCTGTTTTAATTTATGGTGACCAGGTTCGAGAGAGCTCGTTTGGACAAATTGGATACTCTACTAAATTAAACTCAATAAAATGAAATTAAGTTAAATTAAACTTAATTACATTAGTAAAATTGAGCAAAATCATACTTTAACCTCAAATATTTTTTTTAACCTCTTATGTTAGATATCTATAAAAACCTGAAGCAACTAATATATTTAGCTATTCGCAAAAAACAAAAGAGTATTTTAAAATTTCAATATTTCAAAATGCCGAATTGTATATTTTTACTTTTACTCATAGCACTAAAGTGTGCAATCGGTAATGTTTTAATTGAAAGTGATCCCGTCACAAATTATGGAAGCTACGCCAATGTATTTTCATATTGCCCCGAGGATTCGTACGCAAATGGTTTCGAACTAAAAACTCATCCAGGTCAAGGAGGCATGTACAACGATGACACATCTCTCAATGCAATTCGACTTCTGTGTGCCAATGAAAATGCGCCATCTAATGTCACTGCAAAAATCATGAGTAATGAAGGTAACCTTGGAAATTGGGGTAAAGTTGTACGCTGTCCTGGTGGATTTATTCATGCGTTCCAACTTCGACAAGAAAAAGAACAAGGTGAGGCAGTTTACAAGAACAATAATTCACGGAAGAGCTATTACGATTTGGTAGAGGCAAATGATGATACTGCCACCAATAATTTACGTGTATTCTGTGGTAAATATGCTGCGGCATTTCAAGGAGATGGTAATATTTGGGGTGATTGGGGATCTATAAAACGATGCAACAGTGGTCAAAGAGTATGTGGAATTAATACACAAATTGATGACGACAAGCAGCATGGGTCTCTTGGTATTAACCCTAAAGGTGAGTAATTTAAACTAACTAATAATTTTTCAATAATTTAGACAAAAATTGAAAATTTTTATAAACAAAAAAAAATTTTTTTTCTACAAATATAGCCGATTCAGACAAATTAAATTATGAATTGAAAAGAATTATATAGTCTGTTAAGACAAATTGTTCATATTTGTACAATTTTGATACAGGGGTCCTATGCCACAATCAAATGACATATTGACATATTGACATTCACATGTATTTGTCAACAATTTACACAAAATATCACGCCACAAAGATGGTAGTGACATATGACAGTGACAGATGAATTTCGACATTCGACAGGGAAAATTTGACATTTTACAAGTAATTGTCATTGACTTTTTTTGCGTCTGTGCGACATTGACTTATACTTGTCAAAAATGTCATAAATATTTGACAGAGGGATTTACCTCTGTCAGGTTTGGAAAATTAAATCTTTTGTATAAAAATTGTTGACTTATGGCTACGTTTGATGTCAGCGACTCTAGTAGCAGCGACAGTGAAGATATTGACGTATTGCTTCGTCCACTAAAAAAATAATACAAAGTAAGAATGAATTTCATCCCATCCACTGATTTTGGTTTCAAAGAAAAGTTTAGAATAAACCGAATATATTTACTATATTTGACATAAAAATGTCAAAAAAGTTTGACAAGTGTCAAAAATCCTTGAATATGACATTTTTTTCGTGGCGCGTTATTTTAGCATTCCTGTCAATGTCAACTGTCGATATGTCAATATGTCACTGTCAAAATGTCAGTGATTGTGGCACAGGACCCTGGTAGTCGGAAAACAAGTTTTACTTGATTATTTTGTGACTGTGTTTTCCATCACTTTAATAACTATTTACTTTGATTCAAATTTCATATTTTCATCGGCTTGTATTGCTAGCGCCAGTAATTGTCAACAAAAAAAATTTTTTTGCAGCAAACCACGATTCATGGAGACCGTTTGTTGTCACTCCGCTTTTTAATTTGTCTGTTCTCAGTACACGGGGTGAATTGAAAGTTTCCGAATTTCTATTGGTTACAATTGTTTATTAACGTCTGAGCCTTTTTCAGCCTTTTGAAAAGCAGCTTCAAAAAATGTTTTTATTTTCGGACCTTTGACACCTCTGTTCAAGGAAATTTTTTTTGAATTTGTATCTTTGTGATAGCACACAAAGTCTGATTTTGTATCACTCACTCATATTTTCGAGTTTCGCATTTTTCGCAATTTTTGTTAATTTTTACAATTACTTCAGGAATAACTTAACTTTGCAAGCTGACAATTATTTCTTGTATTTTGAATCTGACATCTACATTCAAAATTCTTCACCAATAATTTAAATAATTTAAATGAATTTATTATTTTTTATAGACTATACTGGGTTAAACAATGTTCAAATGGAGTGCTGTGATGTGCCGGTTACAACGACTGAAAGAGCCTGCGTATAGAGATTTATTTTCCATTGTACTATGTGAACATTTGATTACAAAGTATCGAAAATTGATTTTATTAGATACATAGTTGTGTTTAACATTAATTGTATGAATGTCGGGTCTTTTCAAATAGGTTGTACCATAAAAATTTATAGATGGAGATTTTAGGCAATTTGGTATCAAGTAAAATTTGTTTCAGTATCTGATCGTTTGAACTTCAATTTTTGAACTTTCTTTGCTATATTCCAATTTGATGTTTATACATATGAAAACAGGAAGTCAATAAACCAATTGTATGATATTTGTGTCTCTTTTTCAATGTATTGGAACCGTCTTGATGAAATAGGAAGACATGGAGTAGTTTTCAATCATTAGAATATAATTTCATACATGTTTTAAGGTTGTACTGTCTACTAACAACAATGTCAACAAATCAGAGCATAAAGCCTGGATATATTCAATTTAAATATTCAAAATTAATAATTAAATTTAGCAAATGTACAGTGGAATTCGTTTAATGTCACTCCCAATTGAGTCCAAATTTTTGGTGATATAAAGCGAAGGTGACAGAAAGTGATATAGTCCACTTTTTTAAGTTTGGTGTTTAACACGGTCTTTGGTGACAAGAAACGGATTTGTGAATCTTGGCTTACCTGTTAATTTTACTACGACAGAGTGAGTGTTCAAAATTACATACGTCTTAAAGAAAATAGTCAGTAATTTTTTTTACACACAATTTTTTCTGTTTCTTCGGTGATGATTTTGTCCAGAGTATGTAAGGAATAGTTAGCATCTTTAGAAGCTCGATCGTTTGTAACATTACAATACAAAGAATCACCAATTTAGATGAAATGCCATCTATATTGGCGAGGATATTCTTAATCTAATGCCTAGTGTGGGAAAGATTATGGGTATGGGGGAAGCTTCGAGGNTCTATATTGGCGAGGATATTCTTAATCTAATGCCTAGTGTGGGAAAGATTATGGGTATGGGGGAAGCTTCGAGGACTACGGTCCCATGTCAATTGTCTAACATGATTATTGATCATGTTAGACATAGTTCATTGATCAAAAAACTGGGCAAAACATGAATTGCCAATCGAACAGTAAATATATGGAAAAGAAATTTTTATTCATGACATACATCGATAGTCTCTCCATTGTACGAGTCCACGACGATGATACGTTACGAACTCTCCATGTAAACGTGCACCAAGCATGTAAAATACGCACTGCGCATACAACCGTTATCTGCGCATGTACAATACACACTGCGCATAAAGACCTCCATTCTGCACGTACAATGCGATTTGATCATATAAATGTTCAGCCCGCATGTAGAATATATACTGCGTATTCATACGTCTTCTAGGCATTTACGATGCACACTGAGCATAAAAAGTCTACTGCGCATTTACAATGTGTATTCTTCATAAAAGCCTCCACTACCCACATACAATTCTTATTGCACATATAGACGTTCACCGCGCATGTAAGATACTTATGCTCATACCAACGACTTCTGCTCATGTAAAATGGGTACTGCATATTGTTACAGTTCTGCTAAATAATATCAGAATTTTTCAAACAAATCGTAACTATAAACTTTCCGATTTCTCAAAGCAATAAAGTTCAACCCAAAATGCTCTTTTAATTTTGATTTATTTTACTGTCTCAAAAAATATATTTTGGTATTGTACTGAACTGAGAGCTCTACCAAAATACGGAATACCTTAGTGAAAATTGTAACGCTTTGTAAGTCATAGTGCAGGCTTTTTGCAACCCCAACTTGAGTTAAATTTAACTTAAATTTATAGGAATAAATGTAAATTAATAACAAATAAACTTTTCTTGTAAAAGTTAAATTACAACTATAAAANTTAAATTTATAGGAATAAATGTAAATTAATAACAAATAAACTTTTCTTGTAAAAGTTAAATTACAACTATAAAAAGTAATAAAGGTAAAAATAATTCCTTTCCGAGATAATCCTACTGATTAATAAAATTATTTCAAACTGAATGAACGAAAAGATAAAAATATAACTAATACTAACTAACTATAAATTTACATAATTACTAACTGAATAATAATAATACAAAAAACAACGAAAATTACAAATTAGTTTGTTACAATATAAATATATCCACTTACATAAAACGACTTTTCGTNTTAAATTTATAGGAATAAATGTAAATTAATAACAAATAAACTTTTCTTGTAAAAGTTAAATTACAACTATAAAAGGTAATAAAGGTAAAAATAATTCCTTTCCGAGATAATCCTACTGATTAATAAAATTATTTCAAACTGAATGAACTAAAAGATAAAAATATAACTAATACTAACTAACTATAAATTTACATAATTACTAACTGAATAATAATAATCCAAAAAACAACGAAAATTACAAATTAGTTTGTTACAATATAAATATATCCACTTACATAAAACGACTTTTCGTTCTGTTCCGACAAATAACAATTTTTTGGAAAAGTAAACAAAATATATTTAGGGGCGGGTAGAAAGGGGGGATGTGCCTTAATTTACTTATTAGGTACAAAAAAGTCCGAAGTTGTATAGATTTTGGTATCAAATTAAAATTTTTTGAACGTAAGGGTCCAACCAGGGGATCTCGAGTCCACTTGAATTCAACCTGAAATTAGTGAAGCAAACGGTTTTATTTTAACCAAAAACGGGAATTAAAGTGACCTTAAAATTGTAAAAACAAAAATCATATCTATATTTTTGCACAAAACAAAAACAGATTCAAAAATCAAATTTATAATGGATTTAAAATTTTGTTCCAGAAGTAAAAATGTATACTAAGGCCATGATAATGTATTTTTGTTTACTCTAGAATAACGATAGTAATCGAACCTCTCCAGAAAGTAACAGATTTCTTCTTAAAAAATCATAGGTTCAAACAGACTGATTTTCCTAGCCACCTGCTGATTAACACCGCAGAAATCTTAGCCACTTCCAATTTAACCACCTCATATGCCCCGGTTTCTAATTGGTCAATTCAATGGGTAATTGTACCGTTGTTGCTACGGTTTATTTATTATAACTCTTTAGTCTGAAACAAACATTTAACCGTGACTTTACAACAAATATCTGCAATCACCCCAACTACGAAATAATCCTCAATGATGACTATTTGACAATAGGGAGTCATTGTCATCACTCATATAGTCAATGGAGTCTGTATATTGTCATCTTAAGCGCTGTCATTTTTTGAACCTTTGGTGTTACAATGCAGCTAGCTTACACGATCTTACGCCTGTTGTATACTTTATTTGTTCGTTGTCGTTGCTACTCCATCGCTTACACCGTACGTTATTTTTTCATTATATACTTTTTTCATTCGCTGTCGGATGATTTTTTCTCTTTACTTGATCTGATCGTTGCCAGGAGAATTGCTAGGAGGAAGTATATAACGGACTTTTTAGAAATTTTTGTTTTGCCTTTGCGTCATCGTTGTCTTTCAAAAAAGTTGAAGCAGTGTCAACTTTTCGGAAGGAAAATGTTGTATTTTGAAATCAAAACAATTGATATTTAAATTTTTTCAACTCTGTTGGCATAGCACAAAAGTTAAAAAAAAAAAAAATTTTCAATTTTTAAAACGTAAAGGCAACACATCGACTAAATAAAGTATACAACACTTTTACTTTGTCTGATTGTTGTCGAAACAACAACCAAACAACACTGAGAAAGTATATATTGATTCTCTGTTCTTCCCTATGACAATTCTCGTGGCAAAGCACGAAAAAAGCAAAGTATACAACAGGCGTTAATCTGTCAGATCAATTTTATCGTAGGACGAATTTTTAACGCATTTGGATTGGAATAATGTATTTGGTATAAGGATATAAAACTGTTGCATGTCAACTTTGGATTTCTCTGGATGTGAAACGAGTCAACAGATTTGTCTAAATCCCGTTTAAAACTTATTTGGGTGATAATATCTATCTACTTAACAAGTTAACGTATGCCCAAATACTTTAGGTAAGCTTTGGAAGTATAATTTCTTGATAAATTTTGTTGTACTCTAAAGACGAATTGTTCAGTTTAAGATATGCCAGTTTGCTAAAAATTTATCTCAATCTAACGAAAATACTTTGGGGTTGCCATTTTTGCCTAGTGCTTTGATTCCACTTGGATTTCTATTAAAAACTATTTAAGATCCTTTAGTCATAATATTCACTTGCAGCAAAATAAAATAAAAATTTATTATATTTGTCGTAATTTGTTCCTTTATAATAATAGGCAATACATATTCTTTACTCTTTGTGCACACCACTCTCAAATATCATATCACAAATCTCCCAATCTAAAGACAAATTTGACTGACTGTCTCTGCTCACTAACATATATGTATTGTTGGTGAACAGCTAAAACTAGTATCTCAACTTTTTCGGAGTAGCCAAAAGGATGTCACTCAGAAAATATAACTTTTAAGAAGAGACACAAATTATTTATAACGAATAAGAAAAGCTTAAAGGACACCGCATGAATTCAACCAACCTGAGACACCTGTTATTTTTGTGAATGATAAAAACCTTTATTTGCTTTGCCTACTGTTGTAACTGATTTAATTTTTTAGTTTAAAGTAAAAAAAAACCTTTGTTGCTTATCACCAAACCAAAAATATAAGCTTTATCGTTCACTAATGTTAAACTAATTTATCTAATTTAAAACTACAACTACACTTTTACCAGCACAAATGCCATATTTCAATTACTCTCTCTCCTATTTCTACTACTTCAATTAAATTTTTTATTATAAATAAAATTTTTTATCTACCTATTTTTTGTGTTTGCGGTTTGCAATGGGTTGTAGCTATTTTAACTAAAAAGAACTTATTAGAGCAGTGCTGTCAGTTAAAAAGTAACTATAAAGATAAAACGAATAAGCACTAAGAAATTAAAAATTTCAATATTTAAAGCAATTCGCAAAATGTAATCGCCCAATTTTTTCACCCGTTTTGGATGGAAAACGTTTCTCTCCAGAGTTTCAAGTCAGATTGTATAAAAGATTTCATTATTACCCCAAAATGCCCCAACGTTCACATGCAGACAAAAGTTTCAATGTAGATGCTTTTGTTTTGCTTTACGATACCTAGCAACGAGTTAGATCTTGCTAAAAAATCAATACAGGGAAAGGTGTAAAAAAAATCACAAAAATGGATCCACTGTATTTGGCAATTGTAAAATTTCGTCAACGTCAGTTTCAAGGTTGCATTACAATTTGTACGGAACTACTTCGAAAAAATCCATTAGATAAGGTCAGTTTATACTACTATTCCTTCATTGTTTTTTATACTGTTAGTTTTGAGAACAGGCAGTATGGAGTTTGAAGACGCGTGCGTTGACAGAAGAAGTTCGAGTGGATTTTCTTGAAATTTTTGACGATGGAATTGCAGAATCAGTTTTTTCAGAAGACACTATAGCTACTTCCGCACGTCCTGGGACCTCTCTCCGTGTTCCAACAGGACGAGGCGGGACATCAGCAGGAGGTGGTCCATCTCCTGCTATTCGTCCAACGACCCAATCTAGAAGACCACTTTCAGGTGTCGCTCGTCCGGGCTCTGCTTCATCTGCTCGTCCTGGTACTTCTATTGATCAAGCGCTACGAACCAGAACTACAACAGCGCGACCGATTTCTGCATCAACTGGTCGACATGTGAGAATGGGTACTGCTTCAATGATTTCTGGTGATGAAGATAGTTCCTTTATTAACACATCAAGACTTAATATTATGAAGTATGCAGGCGACGGCGCAGTCGCAAAAGCACTATTTGAATACTTCTTTTATGTAGAGAATGATACAAAACATGTGAGTTAAAGAAATTATACATACACAAAAAGAATTTTTTATGATACAAAGAAAGATTCTGCCATGAAGTTTAAAAGTTATGAAAGTGAAATGCTGTAGTTTAGTAGGTAAGGTAGAAAAACTTTTGTCATTACGGCGTCACTGCAAGTTGCACGGTTTACCGCTAGATGACTCTTAATTTAGGATTAGCGGTACCTGCAATTCGATTCAAATGACTTGAAACTATGTACAGTTTTTTCTAAGATCATTCTAAGTAATGTTTCAATGGGGTTGATGAACATTGAATCCTTACTTAAGATACCAAAGGAAGCCGAATATTTATATTAGCCAAACTTATCATTATACTTGACTTAATATTTGATGTATAATGATGTCTTAACTAGCGATAACACATCTTTCACCCCCATTTAAACTTTGCTCAAAATGATTTCAGCAACAACTGTGCAAATTTTCATGTTTTTCAGTCGAACGGCAGGTACTAATGCTAAATTTATAGTCATCTAGCGGACAAACCGTACAACTTGCGGCGACTCCGATATCACAAAAGTTGTTGTGCTTCACACCCTAAACAAGAATATATCATTTTTAAAATTTTTTTTACAGAATACGTTTTCTATTCCTCATCTATCTTTAATTTTTATAAATTCTGAATATCGGCAGACTCTTTTTTAGTTAAAAAAAAAGTGACTGCATGTTTACAATTTCTGGGTTTATTTAGGCTTTGGAGTTGGCGACAAGTGCTCAGAAATTGACTGAAAAAGACAAAGCTCAAGGTCAAGGGGCGCAGGACTGGTGGTGGAGCGTTCAAATTGCGCTAACATGGTAAAGTGTTAAAACTGTATCATTTAAAATCATCTTGACAAAAAATTGTACAATAAATAATTGAACAAAATAAGCTGCATTTGTAAAACAAATTGTATTTTTAGGATGATCTTCATCGTTGTAGAATACATAGTTCACATATTGCTTATTGTATAAAACAGTTGGGACAATTAATGTTGCCCAGAGGTTCCCGTCAGAGTTAGACGAAATTTTACAAGGATGTAGTCTATAACTGAAAAACATGTTTAATTAGGTCAGAATCCGGTTTCAGCACTCCTGTGACCTATAGAGGTCACCAAATGTGACACATTGTTTTATAGGTCCTTGTTAGATTTCCAAGCAACTTTGTACAAATATAAATCAAGATCCTAGAAACAATATTTAAATGTGGGACAAACCGGGTTGGCCTCTCCTATGATTTTTGGAGGTCAACAAATTTAATATAAGGTTTCAAAGGTCTTTTTTTATCTATTTAAATAAAGGTCTTTCTTATCTATAGCCCATTTAAATAATTTGCGTGGTTTATAGCGTTATAGAAAGTTTTAAGAAAATGAAGGACTTCTGTTACTTCATGTTAACATTTATGTCCTCCATAGATCACAAGAGAAGTCAAACCGATTATTCACCCATGTAAACATTGTTCGTTGGGTAGTAGTCTAGTGGCGTGCAAAGCATTGTACAAATCTGACAGGTTCCTTTGAAATCTCATGTCAAATTTGGTGACCTCCACTCGTCAAACAGGTTTGTGACCCACTTTAACGTTGTTCTTTGAAGTATAACTTACCTTGTTGCAAAGTTTCCACTATATCTGACAAGGACCACTGGACAATGATAATTGCCCCAATTCCTATTATACAAGTTTTAACAAGTTTACGTTTTCGACGATCATTTATGATATGTTAGTTTACATGTGTGAATATTGATGAAAAGGTTACGACTCGGTCAACCACGAACTGCGGAAAAATATTTCCGACAGGCATTACTCATAGAACCAATGCTAATTACTTATATTGGTCTTGGAAAAGTCTATGTCAAATTGGACCAGCCACTTGCAGCACTTGACATCTGTCAAAAGGGATTGGAGAAATTTCCTGGAGATGTCACTCTTCTTACGGAGATGGCTAGGTACGAAATGTTGATTGTTGTAGGTATTAAATTTATATAATTTTTGGATTCAACAGGGTTCAAGAAGGGCTCCAGAACATGGCGGTTAGTGTGAGACACTATAGAGAAGTACTTGCGCAGGATTCTTCCAATATTGAAGCCATTGCTTGTATTGGTATGCATCACTTTTACACTGACCAACCAGAGGTTTCTCTCAGATTCTACAGGTACACGTCAAACGAGATGAATGTTAATGTAACAAAACATATTATATTTTCAAATTTTTTCAGACGACTCTTACAGATGGGATTGTATACTGCAGAACTCTTTGTAAACTTGGGTTTATGTTGTTTCGCTTCACAACAATACGACATGACACTCGTCTGCTTTCAGCGAGCCTTTGCAATTTCGTCCAATGAAAACATTGGAGAAATTTGGTACAATTTAGGACACATTGCTTTGGTAAGTCTTTTGACCTTATTGTGTTGAGTACAAAAATTAGTAGTCAACGTTGCAATGAGGAATTAATGTAGATTATCTATGTTCAGGTTAGTTCAACATCTCAATTGTTTTTCAAAAAAAATTTTTTTTCTAAAAAATATGCAAACTCAAACAAACAATAATAATAAAAAAAAACATTAATTTTTTGCCAAAATTTCTTACAACTGAACGAAAAATGTTATTCTGCAGCATGGCGTCTTGCGAGCATCATATTAAGAGCTTTTTCTCAAATAGCATGTGTGTCCAAATTGTTCAGGCCAGGTGGTATTATGGGAATAATTAGTAATGTTTGCAACATAAATATTGTTGATGTGTGCATTTCCTAGCTGCTACAAAAACCCATCCAATCCAAGTAGAATTTTATGTTTTTAAATTTACGTTTCAGCCTTGGCAGTCTTTCCAATAATGAAATTTCAGGTGAAGTCTGGCAACCAGAACTCAAATACGCATATGTTAATTCAGTAATCTGTGACTTATCTTCGTATAAAGCTTCCTATGGTTGCATTCTATAAGATGGGTAACAGTTACTGTATTAATTACCCTCAACAGCGCAAAAACTTGATACCTCAACTAGTTTCTTCGAGACCACACGGTTTCATAACTGTTGATTCTTCAGTTACTTGCAGTTAATAATTCAACTATCTTTGATTGATCCCTTAGGTCTAAGTAGCATTAAAATCACACCTGATGTAATTTACAAAATGATTTAAGCTGCAAATGGTTCTAACGTTGCTTTGATTTATTTAAATGACGCTGATCGTATTAACAAGCTTTGATTTGATCCTTAGGGCCTCAGCGACACTACTTGGGCTGGTCAATGTTTCCGATTGGCCATTGCTGGTGACAACTCTCATGCTGAAGCCTATAACAACCTAGGTGTACTGGAAGCACGGAAAGGCCGATCTGATTTGGCAATTGCCTTTTTTCAAACCGCAGCTTCTCTAGCACCACACATGTTTGAACCATTTTTCAATCAAGCAAAAATTGCAGATAGTGTGAGCATTATGTATTACTTACTTGATTTATCAGGTGTAGTTATACATTTTGGTTTCAACAGGTGGGAGATTTGCAGAATTCTTACCTAATTGTACAAAAGGCTTTGGAAAATTACCCAGATCATGCGGATTCCAAAGAGTTGTTTGCAAAACTAAAGAAACATTTTGAGGCTCTTTAAACTACACGTAATATGGTTATTTGGAAATATTATTTTCAAAAATTTATTCATGTATTTGCATTTTACACAATTTACTTTTCCGAATAAAACCAAATGTGTTACTCGAGTAGATATCATTTCAAAATAGCGTCCATTGAAAAGGACAATCTTGTTTGTTTGGGTGAGTCACTGAGCATAGTCGTCGTGTAGGGAAAATGGCTGGCAGGGAAGTAGTTTATTAGGGTATTATTCGCAGGGGAGCCAATGAGCGATGAGTAGGTAAGCAAGGAATAGTATAATGACAGAAAGTCCGTGTTTTTCAATTTCGTATCTTCATAGTCGTTCTTGAGTTTGTGAGAAATAGATCCTTGCTTCCAGTGACTGGCTACCGTGAAGCCACCAGTGAGTGTTTCTTGGGTTGAACTAGATAATGTGCGTTTGCCCAAATCCAGTGTATTGACTGGTGGCATAGATGTTTCACCGATATGGAGCAGGTGCGGGTCAGCAAATGTTCTGCGCAGTCGGAGGCGAAGATTCGACCAATAGTCTTCTAGACCTGACGCCGTTGACTTTTCATTAGATTCATTTGATTGGGCGTCAGCTCCACGAAGTATTCTACTACTACTACNTGGATCCTTGCTTCCAGTGACTGGCTACCGTGAAGCCACCAGTGAGTGTTTCTTGGGTTGAACTAGATAATGTGCGTTTACCCAAATCCATTGTATTGACTGGTGGCATAGATGTTTCACCGATATGGAGCAGGTGCGGGTCAGCAAATGTTCTGCGCAGTCGGAGGCGAAGATTCGACCAATAGTCTTCTAGACCTGACGCCGTTGACTTTTCATTAGATTCATTTGATTGGGCGTCAGCTCCACGAAGTATTCTACTACTACTACCTTGGGTACGGCGGTGAGTCAATCTTGACAGAGAAGTACGCAATGTGCTAAGAGTTGTCGTTGAAGACGGTGATTTTGGACTACGGTGGTGAAAATCATTGATTAGTTGGGAACGAAGCTTACGGTTTGATACCAATGATGAAGTAGAATCTGCGCATGACAACTGTAGTGTCATACTCTTTTTTGTTGTTCTTGTAGCATTAGTATTTGAGGCTTCTTTTTGACATTTTTGTCCCAATTGTTGCCTGTGTATTTTTAGAAGATTATTATGTGAAAACATTTCCTCATATGCGCCACACAAAAAATTGTACCAGTTGATTAGGATACGTAAAAAACTAGCAAAATTTAATTTGAATTAAAAATATTCAGCAGTCGTATTTATCCAACTATGCCGCGCAGATTTTTTTGTGGAAACCCTTGGCCATGCATATCGCGCGGTCCGTGTATATCGCGGTCACTCTCCGTTTGAATTACTTTATTGAATTTCTGAAGCATATATAATTGACAGGGAATTTTTTAGACTTTTCAAGAATATATGGCGGAACTACCAAATAGTTTTTTGTAATTCGTAAGTAGGGTTTGTCAAAGAACTTGCGCGATTGGGTAGAGCAGTATGAGTATAGATTATTGGTAAATGGATTATTTGTAAATAGAACAAGAATCAGGTGACCAGTAGTGTTGGAAATTTGCAACTTGCTTGCCGTTAATATCACCTATTGTCAATTTTCAACTGAGTTGTGCATCTGGTTTACCCCGTATTGCTGAAAGAATAATTTTAATTTTGCAAACCTGTCTATAATAAATAGATTTTATTTTCACATTTGGACTTATGCCTAGAGGTGAGTGAAATAAATAATACGTTCAACCTCCGTTTGTTGCTTGGTTGAATGTAAAGTTGAGTAGTTTTAGTTCCACGTTTACGTACTTAACCGACTAACGTTAATGCTTAGCTACACCATGGACGCTTAGTTAACCGTCGGTTAAAATGCCAACTAGTTCCAAATTTAAACTTAATTATCTCGTTGACCGATCGATCTAGCGGCTTAGTAGTGATTACAAGTGTCAAGTATCCCTCCGTCAATTAATTTGTGTTTAAAGTTAATTTCTCGATTTTCTCCGATTAAAATATAATGAATGATTAATTTTTTTTTAACTGTCGGTTAAGACTAACCGACCATGATGCACCTAGCCATAAATAACTTATCTCTTGCAAGATTATTGGGTGACAGGAATATTCAGATGATGCTTTTGAAAATTTTAAGTTATTTATTTGCATGTTCTTTTTAATATTGGATTTAATGCAAATGTGTTAATTCTGTTTCAGCGAGAAGCACAAAATTGTAATTATTGAAATCTCTGCGATTTTCAATGCAAATACTTTTTCAACAGATTCTCCAACTAAGCACCAAAGGCATAGAATTTTAAATGCTTTGAAACAAATAATTTCAGAATAAAACCTTTCTCCTTAATTTGTTTTTTGTCAATTTGCGTCTTGTCAAAATTATATATATATATATATATATATATATATAATATTTATAATATAATACAATATTATATTACAATAAAAATATATATGTATTTATTATATTTATTTATTCGTATTACATATATTATTTATATTTATATTTATATATTATATTTTTATATTTTTGTTGTTTATAAATCGGAAATAATAAAAATCACATGAAAAGATTTTTCATTTCTTTAAAAAGCAAGCAATCAAAAGACGCAGGAATTTTTTTTCAATTTTGGGCTTGGTCAGACCAAACTCACAGAAAAAGATTTGTACAGACTCTTTTTTGTCTGCCACATGAAATTTTAGCATAATGCGAAAAAAAAAACTTGTTGAGACGGGATTTTTGTTAATGCAAACACATAACTGATGAACAGTTATGTTCTAACAGAAGTTGTCAGTTTTTTGACCGCAGTGTTTTTTCTGTGAACGCTACTTAGGAGTATCCTACTTAGTTTTTTATGCATTGATTATTTACTTGAAAATTCCTTGAAATGATTTAGTTAAGCAGACATTTAGACACATATCTCAACTCACTTTGAACTTAAAAAGTTAAGGAATTGTGTTTGAATTTTTGATCAATCCCTAAGCATAACTTAAACTTAAGAGAAAAAGTCACACCACACCAAATTTTTCCAAAACTAAAAAAAGAAAACTTTGAGTTTGAGCTTGAGTTTAAACATGAAAATAAAATCATACATTTATTTCTTGCCTACATGCATTTACCCTGACTATCCGACACGCTGTGTTTTTCGCTTTGATTCAATGTAAGACAAATAATATTTAAAAATTATTATTCCATTATTCAACACACAATTCTTTGGTCAAAATGATTTTACACGGGATGAAGGAAAGTTTTTGTTGATGCACTACTTTGTCATGGTCTTTGAGGAAAAAAAAATTATTTTACAGTACTCAAAAAAATTTTTTTGAACGTTCANTAGTCTTTGAGAAAACAAATTATTTTACAGTACTCAAAAAAAATTTTTTGAACGTTCAATTCGCACTTAGTAAACCATCGACATTTTGCAGTTAAGTTCTTGTTTCTACAAAAAGTTATCATTCTTAGTTATTCTAAATTTCTTCTAACGAAGAGACAATATATTCTCTGTTATTTGTTCAGNTGGTCTTTGAGGAAAAAAAAATTATTTTACAGTACTCAAAAAAATTTTTTTGAACGTTCAATTCGCACTTAGTAAACCATCGACATTTTGCAGTTAAGTTCTTGTTTCTACAAAAAGTTATCATTCTTAGTTATTCTAAATTTCTTCTAACGAAGAGACAATATATTCTCTGTTATTTGTTCAGCTTACTCACAAACCGAACTTCGGCTACTACGGATAAAATATTAAACTACCTCTAAATTCACCTAATCCGAGACTTAATGCCAATGTGCTAAATAAAAGTTGTAAAGACATACTAAGAAAATGTTTATTTTACCGTCTGAGAGCTACCTGAGCTGCCATGATTCGCTGGCGTTCTGCTACTAATTCACACATCTCACAAGCGCATTCTCTCCATCTAGAAAACAAAAATAAATATATGTAAAATTCTAAATACATAAAAGAACAGGTTTGTTGAAGTAGATGAGATGTAACCAATTAGTATAGCCTCACAAATTTCAGTAAACTAGTGAACATGAANAAACAAAAATAAATATATGTAAAATCCTAAATACATAAAAGAACAGGTTTGTTGAAGTAGATGAGATGTAACCAATTAGTATAGCCTCACAAATTTCAGTAAACTAGTGAACATGAATGGAAATAGTACATACAAATTTACGACCACAAATGCGTGAAAACCTGAAACCATGCGCAGAGTTACAGTTTGCCAGTTGCAAAAATTTTTTTTGCAAATTTCTCTTTCGTGAATTCAAGTATCAAACAAGCTATTATTTATAGTTTAAAAAAGTTTAAACTTTTTTTTATCGGTTTAGGGATTTATTTTGGCATTTTGGCATAGTTTCGCGGAAAGTTGAAAAATTTTTTTTTTTTATTTAAGACAAATTTATTTTCAATGCATAGCATTTTTATAATAACTTGGCACACTTTGGACTAACATTTTGTGAAATTTTTAACAGTACAGAACATATTTTAGGGTGTAATATGGATTATTATTTTAGACAATAAATTTTGCCGAAATTTTTAAGTTAGCAACCAGGTATCTACGGAAATTGTATATATCCTAGATAGGTGGGTTTGCACTCATTTATTTTCTATGCAAACTACTTTCATTTTTACCTGTCATTTCGAAATTCATCGTACCTCACATTTTGTATGTTTTTTTTCTGTTTCTTAAAAAATTGAAGTTTTTATTTACGACGTTTGCAATAACGTGAATATTGAGATTTGAGGTTTTTGCATCTCAAATAAAACTTGAAATTTGAGGTTTTGTTATTTCACCTTCCATGTGAGGAGTATCTTCAATGGTTTCTGTGATTGATTACACATTGTAATATTTAAAAAAATTTACTTATAATATTTTCAATTACTGTAATGTGAAATTTGCGTTACTAAGTAGTTAAATGTATTGGTACCGTAAGGCGTTAACTATTGAAATGTATTAGTATCGTAAGGCGTTAGACATGGATACTATACTGATTGAGGTTATGTAGTTCTTATTATCATGTACTATTCAGTAGTAGTTGATTGCACTAATATTTGAAACCTGAAATACAGAAATCTTGATTTTGAAACATTGATTACAAACAAAATTAGGATTTATAAAAATCGTATTTTTTATTAAATAAAACTAAACAAACTTTTTTGTGTTAAAATCAAATGTTTTCAATTACTTAAAAACATATTTTTTTTTCAATATCTCTTGAATTAATAGGTATATATTTTATTCTACTATAAAAACTAAATTCGTCAGGGTTATTTGTAACTGACAAATAACATGAATATTATAAACATAGACGTACATTAGGTCTTTTATGATAGCGTCGCTTGATAAATACTTACGGTAAGAAGAATTTGTAACTATATCATACTATATCTATATATAATATCTATACCTATATCTATAATATCCTATATAATATATATAATATAATATACTATAATATCTATATCTATATCTATATATAATCAGATATAACAACCGCTCCCTATAACAACTAAATTTGGCACTCCATTTTTCGTTATTATAACTAGCATTCACTGTATTAAATATTTTAAGTGGAACCAATATGCCTTTAACACTGTTTATAGGTTTTTAACAGCTTATGATTCATTTAGCTATAATTTTTTTTGCAGTGAATGCTTCAGTTACATGTAGTTGTTTTAAACACTCTTGGTACTAAAGTGAGTTAGAATTTTGTTACTATGGATATCTGTACTGTAAATTATGTATTACAAAAGGTCATTTAGTACAAGGGTGGCTCAACTATTGCTTGGTTGATTTTAGAACTCAAGCAGTATATTTTTAAATATAAGCTAAAGAAAAACTATAATTGGCTGATAAATAATATTTTTCTGTTACATTTTAAAATAATGTTATTCTCTCTTGATTATTTAAACCTTAAATTTATTTTCACACAAATTTATTTATCAATTTTGAGTATAAAAAATACAGCCTGGTCCAACTTTAAGTTCCCATTATCCATTTTGTTGTGCTTCTCTATGTGGTAGCAAACAGTTAAAAAGTAAGAGCAAAGAAATTTTTATTCTTACGTGTTACAAAATGTTAAAATACAACTTGGGTTTGTACCTATACTTTGGTTAATTAACAGAACAGAAAAATATTTTTAAATATACAAAATATAATTATAAGTCTCGAGCTCAGTCTCATTTTCGTCACACAGCTACAACATAGAAAAATATTCTGTCTCTCGGGTATAGAGAAGTTAAAGTTGGAGCATGGTGTTTATGCGTAAAATGAAACTTTTTTAAATACTAATATTAGTTAAAAAAATATTTCACCTGCACATTCGTTTGTGACCTCTTAAACAGGAAATGACCCCATGGTTTCTACATCGAGCACATTTGGGTGTTCGGAGATATCTTCGTTTTTTTCCACCCACACTTGATTCTTCTGAAATTTGTTTTTTCTGCTCTTCATTGAGGTGTGGTGAAGGTAACATTACCTAAATATTTGAGTATTGTTAGAAATTGACAAGTTTTGATATGTGAGTTAATTGTCTCACTCCTGATTGGTAGAGAAGTAGAGTGAGAATGAATGGGTTGTTTCCGGAGGAAGAGGACAGATGTGCTTCATCTTCTACTGGAAGAAGATCTCAATAATGTCTTACTAATGGTTAAGTGGCAGGACATTTGAAAGACAAAACCCGAAACCTGCTTCATCTGCTCAAAATGTTGCCTTAGGTACCCGCCCCCAGAAACCACAGTCCGGGAAAATAAAAATTTAAAAAGCAAGTGGACGAGAGCCAAAAGTTTACATTACTATGGAAATTGCACTTTCTTCATTTTTACATTCTTAGGGTACTGAATAGATCCGTGTTTTCGATTGAGTCAGTTATGACTCAGTAATTTATATTTCCTCATTGTGCAGAGTCATCAATTCAGAAATTAACTCGAGAGTCATAAATATGCTATGGATTCTTTCTTAAATCTTCCTTATAAACAAAGTCGCAAATGAAATTTTCGACTGTTATTTATCGTCCGACGAACGGAATTCCATGTCGATTAAGCAAACGATGTTTAAAAGATGAAACTTTTAAAATTTACAAAAAAAAATATATTAAAAAAAAAAGATTTTTGTTTTCGAATAAAAAAAGTCAAGGTTTTAGAAAAAAAAATACTTTTTTTGTTGTCACTTTCATCAAAACTAATAGCATGTTTTAAAACCCACAGAATCGGGTGTCATATCGTCTATGACACCGGTTTTGTGTGTATATAATTGTATTTAATTACTTGAAATAATTACAAAGTGCTAAATACATATTTATTAAATTCTGTAAATAAATTAGATTCTAATTTCTTTCCAAAATTACTGGTAAAATTTATTTGAAAATTATTTAGTTTTCAATTTTAGCTCTTTCGAATGTAAATTTTTAGCATTATTTTTTAACTTTTGTAGCAACTTTTTAAGAAAAATTTTACGAAATATTTTAGTGATATTTTTAGAAAAATTAAAAAAAAAAATATTTCGAAAAATATTTACAAAAATTTTTAGAAAAAAAATTTAGAGAAATTTTTAAGAAAATTTTTAGAAAAATAATTAGAAAAATATTTAGGAAAATATTAAGGAACACATTGAGTGAAATTAAAAAAAAATTATTAAAAAAATGTTTAGAAAAATGTTCAGAAAAATGTTTAGAAAAATATTTAGTAAAACTTTTAGGAAATTTCTTCGAAAATTTTTTAGCAAAATTAAAAAAAAAAGTTTAGAAAAAAAAGATTTTTGTAAAAATTTAAAAAAGAATTCCGTAGTTTAATTTGCTAAGTCAAATACTTTCATATTTACTTACTCTCCACAAATTGCGCCAGAATTCCTCCTAAGAGACGGTTCCATGTTATGATATCCATTGCAAAACTGTCCAATAATAGATCTGCATATAATGGATGTTCCAGCCAATAAGATTCAACGAACCTACAACTACCTACAAAAATCTTAAATTTTTATTATCTCCGACGACTAAGGTATCCAACACATTTCTAAGTATGGCAATAATTCATGTGTTGATTACACACTCCTATGCACTAATTGAGCAGTTACAACTGAAGACATTAAATTAGTATATATAGAGAACTTTGGAATTATTTTTGGTTTAAAAAGCCAGTTAAATCAAGCAAAATTATGGATCATTTACAAACTAAACTAATTATAGTCATAAATGTTGGCTCCTTTTTATTATTACCTTACTTTTCGAAATTAACCTAATTTTCATAATCCCATTATAATATAGCAATAGCTCAAAAGGCTACGAATTTATTGCAGTTGGTGGGTTAATGTTAAAAAAAAATTTAAAATATTTTGCGACAATACCAAAGAGGTGCAACAATTTGGTCCAATTCGGAATTAACAAATTAGCTGTATGAGTCCATAGTAATGTATAATTTGCTTAGATTTGTTTGTGCGGATGTGCTTATTCTAGTCCAAAGTTTTAGGAATAATTTTCAAATTTAAATTTTTATAATTGAGTAGTTATAAAGTTAATTTTAAGCTACTTATGAATTTCTGTCATATCGTTTCGTCATAATACTCTTGTCGCAAATTCTACAGTTTTTATTCAGGGTGAACAACTTTTCTTAATACGGCGTCACTGCAAGTTGCACAGTTTTTCCATTATATGACTCTGAATTTAGCATTAGCAGTTCTTGCCGTTGGGTTTAAATAACTCGAAACTTTGCACAATTGTTACTAGGATCATTCTGAGTAATGTTTAAATGGGAGTAAAAGCGATGCAATTCCTACTTAAGACACCAGAAGGCGCCGAATATTAATATTAGTCGAACTTATCATTACACTTGGTATTCGGCTCCATCTGGTGTAGTTTGAAGTATATCTTAATTGTGTAGTGAAAATTATATTCAAAATAGAAACTTTACAGGGTCCAGGTTTTTTAATGAGTAGCATTGTTTTTTAAATCAAATATGTCATAAATACTTGTCCCAGTTAGAGTTGTTTAGAACAGATAGTAGATTAATTGTATTCAAATAGGAAATGTTGACGGACAGACAGACAGACAGAAAAAGCATATAAATTTCTCCAACTCTATTGTCCGCGAGAATTTCAAAAATTTTTGTTCCAAATACCCTAAGTCAGAGTCATTGAGAACACTAATACACTTGTGTCATACTTGCGGAAGGCAAGGTTTTGAACCCCTCAGGAAGGACTTTGTCTTTTCTAATGACTCGTGAGAAGAAATATGAGATGGAAGGGATATGGGATGCTTCCTACATCTTTATCCATGTCCAAGTACAAGACTTTCTATGTAAAGTTATTAAGACTCAGTTGTATTTTTTTGTTTCCAAGGACCCTTTGACAGAAAAGCGGAAGATCCTTCGAACATCACCATGTCATGTAATTCATTTGGTGAGAAATGTCATAAATCTTGAAACTCTCTTCAATATTCGTGTGGACTCATTGTGGTTTCTGGACACATGAGGCGAGGTGTCAAGATGGCAAACGGTTTTCGTCATGGTCTACCACTGAATCTGTACAAGTACAACCAAATTCTTTTGCTCATCTCCCGAGATTCATATTAGAATCAATGGGTGGAAGAAAATGAAAGATAAGTTTCATCCTAATAGAGTATCATTTGGCCCAGTTTCTGTAGTGGTACTACTGGGAACAAAAAGAATACAATTCGTCTTGGACCTAGTGGGGAAGTTTCTGTTTCTCTTACGTTCTGTGCCAGGAATATTTTACAAAAGTTAACCTTTATTTTATTTTTTACTAAAGAGCTAACCTACTTTTAGATTTGTACTTTAACAATGCACAAATTTGTAAAGTAGGATAGAACTAATGAGATCCTCTAGGAGATTTATCATTTCTAATAATATAAGATGTTATGCTAAATGTAGCAAATAATTATTTTATATTCATTTGTTTTTGTATTTTATATCTTTACAAGTATAATTTATACACAAATTACCAATTTGTGGCAACAATAGTATCATGCAGCGTCTAAATCATATTGTGAAAGCATAGCCATCTCCATACAAAGTATTTCATCACTAAATCTGAAAAATTAATCGTTGATAGCTGAGGTATCAACTCATAAGTTGCTACGGAAATTGAGGTATCAATCCTTGGTGGCTGAGGTATCAACTAATAAATAGCTGAGTTACAATATTTGGTGGAGTGAGGTATCAACTAATAAGTAGCTGATTTATAATCGTTGGGGAATGTGGTAACAATTTATCACAAGCTGAGGTATTAACTTTGGTAGCTGAGGTATCAGCTAGTAAGTTGCTGCGGTTGTTAGCTATCAATCGTTGGAGGTTGAGGTATCAACTAATAAGTAAATGCAATATATTGAGTAAAATTTCCCAAAGTAAAAACAAATAGGATCAAAATAACCTATGACTTATATTTAACATGAACCGGGATTCTACGTTCAAGGAACAACTCCAAATTTCATGAAAAGCGTGGTGTTTAAAAACAGACTTACAGACAAACAGATATGACTAATATATACTACCACAGAAGTAATTACTTTAGAGATAGAACTTTTTCAGAAACTTGGGAATTGACTCAAGTATACAGAAATTACTAATAATTAGTAATTTAGAATAATAATTTAGAATAACTGTTATTCTGGTTCGGCAATTTGAATATATATAAGTAACTATAAATCAATCTCATTCATTGTAACTATTTTTTGCATTTATTTCAGCTTTAGTATATTTTCATAATTCATAATAGTAACGACATTTTAAGTTTGATAAATTTTTTATATTATCCTTTACCCATTTCTTAAAACCATTTAAATTACATAGTATTTCAATTTTTTTATATGTTTAATACAATAAAATACTTGTGCATTTTCTATTTATTTATTTTATTCAAACCAGTATTTAACAAAAAATACTAGATGTATAATTTGCTCTAACTTGAGTTTTGCGTTTAAGCATTTATAGTTAAAACTTATCCTAAAAAATTTTTTTTTAAACCAACTAATATAAACCAGAGTACAGAATGTTTTAATAAAGTAGAACGAAAGAGAGATACTTTTGGCCCATACTCTTTATTGGAGAAAATAGTGAACTATTTAAATGAAACATACGCTTTGCCAAACAATGCTTTTTTGCTAAAAATGATAAGTTTCAAAAAGAGCTTTAAGAAATAATGCATTTTGGCGAAAAAATCAAACTTTTACGATCACTGGGGTCACAAATTTTTATAAATTATTTTGATACGATGATGTACTAAGAGATTAACGTTTTCAAATAACGTGGAAACATTTCAATTTTCAAAAAATTACAACTTTTGATCCAGTGATTGTATGAAGCTTGATTTTTCGACAATATGCACTACTTCAAACCTCTTTCTGAAACTGTTATGATTTTTAGCAAAAACATTGTGTGGCAAAGCGCATGTTCAAAAGAAATAGTTCACTATTTTCTCCAGCAAAGAGCGTGAACCAAAAGTTTCTTCCTTATGTGATATTACATTGAAACATATTGTACAATGTTATATTAAGAAATGTATTTTTGATTTTGCACTTCTTCATCGCTATTTTGAGGAAATTAAAATTCGGTTTCTGTTTAACATTACTAGGAATTTCATTTCAATACATAAGAGCTTTTAATTTGCTTCAACTAGAAAAAAGTTCTGTGTTATAATGCTAAAACAAATCATATGAATTTAGGTGTACTAATAAAAATATTAAAAATGAAATTTTGTAATATTAAGTCGTGCATTTAAAAGGTTGACAAACAACGCCAGTTTAAGGTAGATTACTTAAATTATCGTTTTATACAAATATTACAACACAATAAAAGTATTATAATAATACTATAAAACTTTTCACAATATTCAACATATCATTTTACTACACTGGTGTGGATACGTATGTTATTTTATCAAAACACAATATCTTAATACAATTTTTTCTTATTATTTATGATAATTTTAATTCATATTCGTCATTCCAATGCCCTAAGGTGGATTTCGAACAAATATTTGTATTTTAATTTTTTTAAATCCCATTATCACTCAAAAAAGGAAAGAAAAAACTCGCTTACATTTGTAATAATAAATTTTTTAGTAGTATTGTTGGTAGAAAGCTAACTTCTTTTTTTCTTCGTTTTACCGACAATTCGGATACCCCATAGATAAAATGGGTGAACGTCTCACTCCACCCTCAGAGTTGGGCATTATTTGCGAATTTTGAAAATGTAAACTAGCAACTGCATTTTAGGACTAAGTGTTCTCCATGACTCCCAGTTTGGTATGAGTCAATTACTGACTCTAGAGTCATAACCACGAAACATTACTAGCCGAAACCCTAACAGTTATTTCCCGCTGTTTCGAGAGTGAGAGTAATAATATAGTGTAAAATCAATAATAATATTGACCTTCAGTGGAGTGAAACAATTTATTTTTGCTTTTTCGGAAATTAAAAAAAGTATTCGGTGTCAAAATTTGATCAGGATTTTTGAAAAATTTGTTAATTCAGCAAATATCCGAACCCGGGCATTATCAAAATTTCGGGTTACAAATTAAAGTTGAATAATTGAGATGAAAATAATTACACTTGGGTGGTACATTTTGTCAAGAATTTTAGGGGAAAAAATTCAATTTGGAAAATACCCGAAATCAGGTATTAATAAAAATTTTCAGCATAGAAACTAAACTTCACCAATTTGGATGGAAAAAATTATGATTGGGTGCTAAATTACGTCAGGAGTTTTGGAAAATACCCGAATCCGGGTAATACAAAATTCTCCAGGTTAGAAACTAAACTTAGGCAATTAGTATCCTTTTTTGAAATTTACATTTACAATATGTTGCAATAATTATTAACAATTGTCTTTGAACACTTAGTCTGTAACCCTGTATGTTTACAGTCCCCGGATTCGGGTATTTTCCAAAATAATTAATTTTCCATTATTTCTTGACGTAATTTAGTACCCGATCAAAATTTTTCCATCCAAATTGGTGAAGTTTAGTTTCTAACACGAAAATTTTAATAAATACCCGAATTCGGGTATTTCCCAAATTCAATTTTTTTCAAAATTTCTGACAAAAAAGTCAACTTTACTTTGTAAACGGGAATTTTGATAAAGCAAAAATAAATTGTTTCACTCCACTGAAGGTCTATATTATTAGTTTGAGTTTACACTATATTATTACTCTCACTCGAAACAGCGGAAAATAACCGTTAGGGTTTCGGCTAGTAATGTTTCATGGTCATGACTCATAGAGTCAGTGATTGACTCATACCAAACTGGGAGTCATGGAGAACACTTAGTCCTAAAATGCAGTTGCTAGTTTACATTTTCGAAATTCTCAAATGATGCCCAACTCTGAGGGTGGAATGGGACGTTCACCCATTTTATCTATGGGGTATGCGAATTGTCGGTAAGACGAAGAAAAAAAGAAGTTAGCTTTCCACCAACAATAGCTACTGCAAATATGAGGGTTTAACACAGAATTTATTTGGAAGGCACAATATATTCATTTGTGTAATTTATTATTTATTTGACTTTATGTCGAATTGTTACATTAGTACGTTTAGCTTATTTAACTGAAACTAACTTTACAAAAAAATTTATTTTAGCCTGTTTGCAACAACCAATCGGTAAGCACCGTTGTCTTCCGTAATAAAATTTTGCTCTATTTCTTAACATCTCTTAATAATTCCTAGTCATGAACTCATAAAGAAATAACTAAACAATCTGTTATAAGGTGGTTATAGCAAAAATGGTTCAAATTTACCCATGCTTATTTTTGATTTTTTTTTGTTTCACAAAACCTGCTTGCTATTTTACTGTATAAGCTAAGAGCAAACCATTTAATAAAATTATCAACAAAAAAAATTCACCTTGTAGAAATGTACTCTGCAGAATTTTCAGGTGTAAAGTTTAAATTCTAACGGGAGAAATTCTCTGCCCCAGAACGAGACAATAGGCAGAGTAACTGTACCTAAAAACCTATTTATAGCATCACATCGGACTCAACAAATTGTACTTCTTACACCCCAACAACCATTCTCTAGAGAAAAAAAAATTAGTTTTTGAATAAATTTATATAATTTAAAAAAAAGTGAAATTTTAGTAAAGCCAAAGAAGAATATTTTTTCAATGGTCAAGAAAATACGCAAAGAAGGGTGATTTTTTCGACTCTTGTTACAACACATGTAAAGCATCATTCATATGTACCCTTAAAACCGAAGAACCGAAGAACATAAGAACCCAGGAACTAACTAGTAGAAAGAAACAATGACATTATGTTACTCATATTACAACATTTTTAATTGTTTGATAGAATAGTTGATTCATATGCGTATAACATGATAATAAATTTTAATTTTTGTGTCAACTAGAATACAGTTATGCTTGAGTTATACTTGATGAGTTTGGTTGTATAGGTTTTGTTTAGATTAGAACAAAAGAAGACATCTGGGTTTCCACAGATTATAGGTTCTTTTTATAACCCGAGTGGCACGGTTTGAACAATGGAAGTGGATCCTCTGTGGTGTTTGACAAAGAAGCAAAAGTTGATGACTGATCTCTTCAAATTTAAAAAAAAAATCTTTTCAAAATCCTTAAGGATCAAATTCCAAACGCTTTCATCTCAATATCATTTTTCACAAGACGTCTGCCTCATAGTCTTCTTTTTCAAGTACATTTTCTGTTTTGCCCCACGCAGAGAAAAATACGACGCTAACTTTCTTCTTATTTTGTTTCAGGTTTAAAATAACGGAGCACAGACGTTTACACCTGCTCTCTTTTGGCTTGACACAACAGCTTTTGTTGAAAAAAAAAGTACAGGCAAGAATTTAATAATGTTACTTAAAATTTTTTTTGACAATGACTTGTTATTTACAAGAGGAAATTATTTATTTCTTGTTAAAAAAAGAGAAATAGTGCTAAATGTAAGCCGGAAGACTTTTCGACTTTTATTAAAATTTATTATTCTCAAAATTTTTTTTAAGTTGTAGTAGTATTATGAAATGCGGCTGTCTGCCTAACCGTCGTGTCACCAGTTTCTTTAGTATCATTTAATGCTAATTATAGATAAACTTCGGCTTATCCTTCGCTAATGCTTCGTAAAGAATGCGTTGAGGTGCTTGGCCGCTAAAGAGTGCATTAGGAAGAGCTTTAGAGCGATAGGGGGTAGGGATTGCGTCGGAACGATAAGGAATACATTAAGGGGTTATGAAGGGAGATAGAGAAGGTGGCTTGCGGTGAGGAGTGCAATCTTCGGATGAGCAAATTAACATTGCGTACGTCATCTGCTTATTGCGCATTTAAACATCAGTATCAGGGTAGGGTAATATCGCGGTAAGTTAATATCCGGGGTACGATAATCGTGGGCTAGGCTAATGCCCGTGGTAGGCTAATGCCGAGGGGTAGGGTATTGCTTATGGTAGGGTATTGCCCGTGGTAGGGTAATTACTCGGTAAAATAACACCCGCTCTAGGTTAATTACCTGGATAAGGTAATCTCGGGGTTGAGTAATGCTTGGGGTAGGTTAATGCCTAAGGTAGGGAAATGTCGGAGATAAGGTAATGCCCTTGGTAGGGTAATGTTGAGGAAAGAAATGTCGTGGGTAGTGTAATGTCGGATGTAGGTTAATTCCCGGCGGAAAGCATTGTAGAAAGTAGGGTAATGCCTGGGGTATGGTAATGCCTGTGGTAGGGTGATGTGAGTGGATAAGGTATTGTCCGTGGTAGGGTAATGTCGGGGTAGTCTAATGCCCGGGTTAACGTATTACCAGTTATAGGGTAATTCTTAGGGTAAATTAATGTCGGCTTAGGGTAATCTCCTCGGGCGGATAGTGTCAGGGGTAGGATAATGTCGGGGTAAGGTAATGCCCAGTGTAGAGGGAACTCCAGTTCCTCGGCTTGTTGCTAAAATGCTCTTCTTGCATCCCAGGATGCAGCATTTGGAAAGCGTTTCCACAGTTTAACAAAATTAATCACAAATTTTTGAAAAACAATAAGCACAATATTTATCTATTAATGAATTCACATCCAGAATTTATACTTTTTACTTGGAAATTTGGAGAGAGTTCAGTGTTCCAAACGGTACGTATTTACGATTATATATTTTATGAGATAATTTGTCCTTTCTAATAACTAAGTTGGAACAAAATAAAGCCATGAAGTATGAATTCCTGATTCTAACAAAGTTCTGGCAAGGAAACAATGAAAGATTCAAATACTACCATATCAGAAAGTTGCAAAATTCAGAAATAATCATAGAAACATTGAGGGTTTTTCCAAATTTGTTTAAAGTTGTTAAATTTAAAAAGTGTTATTTGATAAAACTATTAACATACGAAACAAGCCATATGATTGGCTTGTTGCCTTTTTCTCTTGGTTGTACATAAATAAGATGAGGAGCATCTTTTTTCTTGTTATTTGTTTTGTTCAATTTCTTCTCTTCATTTCTCCATCATCCCGCTACACTCATTAGCTGTAATTAATTGATTTGTGAACTCTTGTACAACAAGTAACGTTTAAGGTCAACTTTTTTTATTCAAAAGTAAAAATCAAATGTCAGCACCCAATTACTTGTAGTTAGTGTGTAAAGTGACTCCCAAATCTCACTGCGTCAGAGTCATTGACTCCCGAGTCACTGACTCTGACTTACTGTAGTTTAGGAGTTGACTCAGGAGTCATGACTCTGACTCCCCATATTTTCGCGAGTTGACTCTTGAGTCATGACTCTGACTCTGACTCTGAGTCATTAAAAAATGTTTAATATCTTCTTTTAAATATTGAGAAAAATTCTATAAACTGTATAAAATTTCTATAAATTGTAGACGTCACTTTGCTTTTTTCTCACCTTTTGTAAATTTAGATTATCTTGAATCGATGTTGATGAACTTTGACTTTCATTAACTGGAGAATTTTCCACATTTAACACAATACAATCGTCCTCCATTCATAATTAAAAGTCCGTAAGAATGGGACGAACACAAAACACAAATAGACGATTTATATCAGAAAGAGTAAACATTCTTAAGTAAAATGAATGCAATGAATAAGATGAATGAAACGTGTTTGAACATGAATGAATACCAAAAATCGGCTTCTGGGCAGGAAATGCACAAGAGTCATGACTCTGCTACTGATGAGTTGACTCTGAGAGTCATGACTCTGACTCTCAAACAGGGAGTGAGTCAGAGTCATATAATGACTCTGACTCCCAAATAATTCATAGAGTCAGAGTCATGAGAGTCAGAGTCAGAGTCAGAGTCATGACTCAGGAGTCAGAGTCACTTTACACACTACTTGTAGTGTTAAACAAGATTTTGAAAAACTACACGCAAAAACTTAAAACTTTAACCAACGCGTCGAGAATTGCTTCATTCAAACTCAATGTTATTTAGCATGGTTAAAATATCTTTATCTTTTCAATCTGACAGTATTAATTAACTGTGAAGCTTATCATGGAACTTGGTTAAGGTTATGGTAGATTAAAGCACTATACTTCAAGCCATTACTATTTTTCCAAATATTGATTCCACGGCGTTTTTGTTTTGGTTAATTTTATTGTAAATTATTTATTATGGGAATATCTTCTTAAACATTTCTTCCTCTCTATGCAATTAATTAAAAAAAGTATATTTAATGAATATTTTGATTTGAATTTAGCTAGCGATGTGTGTCAACGTCTGAGCAATTGAGGATAGGGAGCTTCAGAGTAATTATATCTTTCTAGATATACTTTCAGAATTGACAAGACTTTCACTTTATAGTTTCTTGATTCTAAAGAAAATTTAGTTTTAGTTAGGTTGAGTGGCGAAGAGGATCAGAAGTGATTTGAGTTGTTAGTACAACCAACAAGAATCTGTCCTTTTAAACAAACAGGTAAAAAAGGTTTTATAGTTACTAGAATTTGCTATCGTTTTAATATTTAAAAAAAGTTTTTCAAAGAGAAAAGGATTTTAAAATTTTGAAAAAGGCTTTTTCAATCAGCTTGTCTTGGCTGTAATCGTATATAACCGGAAGTTCGGTCTTGTATCTATGCTCTATTGTTATGACTTTTTAAGATTATTCTTGTGTTGATAAATAATAATCCTTGAAATGGCACAATTTAAGTCACATCATGTATTCTATTTGACTTTACTTGAAAAGCGTAGAATGTCTATAAAATTCATTAGAGTGGATAAGTTATATTTTTCAAAAACGTATAAATAAATAAGTTGCCAAAAGCAGTCTGTAATGTAGGTTAAATTTATTTGTAAAAAATAATGCAAGAATCATCTGAAAATTGTTTTAAATATTTGTTAACACATTAGACATCTCACATGATGAATGTGCCAAATCATATGCATGCTTATAAGTTTGAAAGTTGAATCCTGAAACCCAACGAAAATGTGCATTACAAATATGACTAATCATAATGAGAAAAATGTGTACCAAATCGTAGTAACCGTGAACAAAAGGAACCTACACGTTGATAGCTATACAGATAGATGAACAGTTGAATGGATATGTGGGTAGACAGATGGATAGATAGATGGATAGATAGATGGATAGATAGATGGATAGATAGATGGATAGATAGATGGATAGATAGATGGATAGATAGATGGATAGATAAATGGATAGATAGATGGATAGATAGATGGATAGATAGATGGATAGATAGATGGATAGATAGATGGATAGATAGATGGATAGATAGATGGATAGATAGATGAATAGATAGATGGATAGATAGATGGATAGATAGATGGATAGATAAATGGATAGACAAATAGATAAATATATAGATNATAGATAGATGGATAGATAGATGGATAGATAGATGGATAGATAAATGGATAGACAAATAGATAAATATATAGATATATAGACGGATGGATGGATGGAGAGATAGATAAACAGATAGATGGTTAGTAGCCTGATGGATAGATAAATGTGTAGATAGATGGATAGATAGTTAGTTACATTGAGTAATATTATTATTTCGAACTATGTAACTAGAACCGATGCACCTATTCATAGATATTACGTCCTGTCAGAGATACAGACGGACAGATAGACGCACACGTCGATGTTATAAACTCTTCCAGCTTCACTGTTCGCGGCTAATAATCAATAGTTATAGGTGAGCGTTGAATTTGTGTTAGCAGAGAATCCTATTAAGCAGGACTAGCCACCTCAGGCTGTCAATGTGACGTCATTCTACACAGGTGTCATGTGTATCCACTGTTATTTGCACCGGGTTTCACTTATCCTAAACCTCAGACTCCACTCACTCGTTCACACCCATCATCCGATAAAAATAAGGACAATATTGTTTGTAAGGACCGATTTGATCATGCGTGCAATGTCAAGTCTATATCATGATAAAGACTCAAGTGTAACTGCTGAGAATGGATGTTACTAATATGTCCATTTCAATGTCCCCTTGTTATGAACAGAATAATTGTAGGTAATTTTTTGGTAAATCTTTCTGCTACCCAAGTATTACATCTAGCCGATTTTGGGAAAAATTAAATATGTTTCATTGGTAAGTTTTCAAATACATTAGAAAGGCATGATATGCCAATTGTTTAGCATTTAAATTTACCCAAACTTGTAAGAATTCACCTCTTAACTCATAGCAACCAAAATATCAACTTTGATGACCTTTGGGTTGATGAAAGAGAGTGGGTGCATATCGCATATAAATTGATACACAAATTTTGTGGAACATACGAAAGTTTTCTACTACACATAATCCTCAAATTTTTGTGAAATTAGTCAACAAAATAGACAATGGGAAGGCGTGGAAAGTTCAACCAATTGAAAAATTCCAAGTAAAAATTTCACTCTCTCCTCTCTCTCTCCCTTTCAGTATTTTTGAATTTTGAAGAAATTTCATGAGTTGAGGTGTGAATGTTTGTTGAATAATTTCGAATAAAACGGATATGCCTAAAGTACTACGTTTATTTAAATTAATACCCCAATTGCTTGTGAACTAATGAAAATTTACTAATGAATCTTCAGGCAGGATTTCCCGTTATGGTTCTTTGTGATGTCAAATAAGGACTCGAAATTTTCTTCAACATCCGGTACAATGATTTTTTTTTCTATTACTGTCAGATGCACTGGTGAATAACAATTGACACAGTTTGGCAAGTAGTTTACAATTTTAGTAGACAATATTAAAAATCGCGAAATTCACAAATAAACTCAATATTACCTAAATGAAAATAACGAAGATTCAATAATCCAAAATATCATGGATTTTAAAAATAATAAAAATTGAAATTTTGAAAATAATATGCCAAATTTAGAAGTTTTAGAGTACAGAATTGGACTATAAAATATAATTATTAGATATGCATCTGTTAATATATTTATCTTTTAATTTTTTTTTCATCTTCTGAAAGCATCGTTCCACCTCCATGATTGTTACCTTACTCCAACAATGCTCATCTCTTGAACTTATTTTGCAAGAAAAAAAATATAAACCTTCCAAAATTAGTAAGCATGAAGTAATGAAGTGGTGAAATCTGAGTAGAATATCCCTTGTGTTCCACAACAATGAGAAACAATCCAAGAGTTTATTGTTGTAAGATTCTCTTCTGTGTAATTAGCTAACCTTTTTTCATCCAAACCCTTCCGCCTGAGGGCAATTTTTACGTACGGGATTTTTAAGAAAATGTACAACCAATCCCCTTCTTTTACTCCTATATAGTTTTGAAATGAAAAGATGAAAAATTTAACAATAAGGTAAGAAACTCCTCAGTCTTCCATTGTTGGCAGAAGGAACAACATTTTTTCAATTGGTAGTTAAAGAAAACATTTTCCCAAAAGAAATTACACCATAGGAATCCTCATTGCTAAGTGAACCTTCAAATACAGTTTGTGAAACTAGTAGTACTGATAGTATTGTTGTTCCGCTCATTGTTGTGATTCTGTGTTAATTTCCTGTTTGAAATTATGTAAAATGTCGATAATTAATACACACTAACGATGAATTTAGGATGATGATTTCTGTGTACTCTGGTGAAATTTTTGAAATTGAGACTGAAACTTTAAAAATTAAATTTGAAATATTTTTTTTTGTGTTTTTACCAAAAATATTAAACAAACTGTATGAAAAATGCAAGTTTATTCAAAAGAGGAAGAGAGGAGAGGTCAACTTGTTAAAAATTTAGCAGTTGATAGGAAATTTGACATTGGCAATTTCTCACAAAATTTTTGTTCCAGTGGATTCGAAATTTTTACTGACACATATGAAATTAGTTGGAAAGTACGACGAAGAAAATTACATTTCAATAGTTCAAAATATAATTATAAAACGTACTCTTTTGTACTATTGTGTTCATTTCTGTTTACTATTGGCAATGTCGTTGGGAATTCAGGTATGATAAAAATTTCAATATTTTTTAACCAAGTTTGACTAGTTATAAAAGTTCAGTTATGATACATGGACATGAATTTTCATTTCCTCACACTTTGTATATAAATCCTATAGAGTTTGAAGTCATCCGGGTTCATGCGTTGGGTATCAATGGAAAAATCTTGTGAGAAAAAATTTTTCAGAAAAACAGTTCAGTTACACAAAAGTTGACATTTTGGTAGATTAACTGAAATTTGTGCATTGTTGTCTCTTAACTTGTTCAACATGATGGTGGGAATATGATTATAGATAATGAGGTCTAAAATTTAGTTACTTTAAATAAGTACTCAATTTAATGTGGGTACATATTTTGATAGATTTATTTTTACCAAGTGTCTAAAAATATTTCTTGCTATTTGAATAAGGTATTTAGATATTTTACACATATTTTGTTAATTTTATGCATTGTTGTTGCATTTACGCTATACAATTTTATAAAAAGTTGCTTGCTACAATTTTACTTTACCATAATAATATACAACAATCATAAAACAATCGGTTTTGCATCAACCAATAAGCACATTCCAATAGGTATTCTCGTCTTATAGCTGATATGTGAGTTAAGTCTTTTAATGAGTATACCAAGAGAGGATGCAGCCTGTGTAAAAGTTTCAAATGGAGTACTTAAAATTAAAAAATTAAAATTAAACAATAAGGTGTCATATAANTGTTAATTTTATGCATTGTTGTTGCATTTACGCTATACAATTTTATAAAAAGTTGCTTGCTACAATTTTACTTTGCCATAATAATATACAACAATCATAAAACAATCGGTTTTGCATCAACCAATAAGCATATTCCAATAGGTATTCTCGTCTTATAGCTGATATGTGAGTTAAGTCTTTTAATGAGTATACCAAGAGAGGATACAGCCTGTGTAAAAGTTTCAAATGGAGTACTTAAAATTAAAAAATTAAAATTAAACAATAAGGTGTCATATAANACAGCCTGTGTAAAAGTTTCAAATGGAGTACTTAAAATTAAAAAATTAAAATTAAACAATAAGGTGTCATATAATTTGGAGGATTATTTGGTATAAAAATTTAAAAAATTTCACTTTTATGGGAAAATTTTATGTAATTGTGATAGTGACGTTATTGTGAAAAGTTTAACAGAGCAATTACTGAACAAAAATCATAAAACAGCAATTGATAGTATTTTGAATCTAACTAGTGAAGTTTATTTTGGAAAATCCATTATTTTTAGGAAATTTTTGGGTGAAATTTGGAATAATGGACAAAAAATTTTACAATTACCAAAGATGTCCCAAATGGAAAATGACGCCTAGGAACGTAGTATGATGTGATATTTTGTTTAATTTTTGCAAGTATCTTTTTTATTAAACATATTTTGAATTTGAGTATAGAACTGATGAATTTATGAAAGCAGTCTACAGATCATGTGCAAAAAATTTTTTTATAGACCACTCGCGAGGAAGAATAGTTGATGATATGCATGTGTACCATCCCGGATAATTTGTTCATTTATAAATTCATGTACAGNCGAGGAAGAATAGTTGATGATATGCATGTGTACCATCCCGGATAATTTGTTCATTTATAAATTCATGTACAGTGTAGTTCGGTTTTAAAATTTTAACTCCGTTGTAGCAATATGTAGAGTTATACAAGTTGTCTTATAAGATGATGGCCTGATAAAGAATATCAGACTATGTTGGTCTTATAAAGCTACATGTAAAGATGCCATCATTTTTCGAGCTTACTCAACTTTTGAGAGGTCGACAATACTAAATACTTTGCGAAATAAAGTCAACTAAAATTAAATGTCACGCATTTTTCCTTTGCTGCGAATTAAAAATTATGCAATTATAACATAAAATGCTACAATTGTATCATGAAACTTGTTGCGCAAGACTTGATGAAATTTTTGAGTGAATGTGAGTGATTCAGTGTAGTTTTAGCGGAACCGCAGTTTCTCTTAAATTTTTTGTTTCTANAATTTTTGAGTGAATGTGAGTGATTCAGTGTAGTTTTAGCGGAACCGCAGTTTCTCTTAAATTTTTTGTTTCTATAACGCACAAGATTTGACATTAACTAGTTACCATTACATTAGCATTATGCATTAGCATCAGCATAATAATTCAAAATGCCCCATGTTCAGATGAAAGTCTCTTGTGCAAAAAACATCGAAATTGTATCTGATACCGATTTCAATCAAGGATCATGAAATTTTTCAACAAAAGCTCAGCCAAATAATGGAAACGCATCTCTTTAACTAAAAAATTTCATAAAATTTTGCACAAGAAGGTTCATAATGTAATTGTAACAAAAGCGGTATCTTGGGAATAGAGGTTGCAAGAGTGAGGTGACGTGAGTGAGAAGGTTTGCTCACTATATACCTCAACGTAACCTAACTTAAGAAGATAATTTGAGTTTTATAACGAGCTAAAAACATTAGATCATCATGGTGAGAAAATGAACTTATTCACGTGTTAGTCTTGTAAATGATCAAATAGCCTTTTTCTCGCAAAAGCTAAATACATTGGCGCAAACCAAACATAAACTAAAGTCATAAAGTAAAAATGCATNAGCCTTTTTCTCGCAAAAGCTAAATACATTGGCGCAAACCAAACATAAACTAAAGTCATAAAGTAAAAATGCATATAAAAATGCATTGTGTGAAATGTATTTTTGAATGTATGTATTTTTGGATTAAGATAATTTTTATGAGTGAGACTGGATATGCTTGACTTATCCAGAGGAAAATTAAAAAAANGTATTTTTGGATTAAGATAATTTTTATGAGTGAGACTGGATATGCTTGACTTATCCAGAGGAAAATTAAAAAAATTTATGTGCTTAAAACCTGTTCCCTTCAACTCTTATTGGTCATATAGACCAACAGTTTAGAGATGTNAAAAAAAATTTATGTGCTTAAAACCTGTTCCCTTCAACTCTTATTGGTCATATAGACCAACAGTTTAGAGATGTAGATGGCCAATTTTTGCAGAGGTTAAAATATTATAAACATCTTTATTTTCGTATAATTCAAGGCTAAAAAAATAATTCAAGCAAAAAACATACATAATCGTACTTATAATAGGATCATTTTTATGCGCAGTAGATATCATTTATCATTTATCTTTGTTGCTTTTCAACTTGATTTTACGGCTCGTTGGTTCATCATAGGTCGCCTAAATCGTTATACCTTTAAAACCATTCGTTGTTTCCAAAAACTAGTGCATTCTAAATTATGCTTAATATTGGAGGATATTGAAGTATCTATTTTTATGAATAGACAAGTGAAATTTAATAGACACATTCCTAATGACTACTTTGAGTACGCCCAGTAGAAGTAGATACTAAACTTACCACTAATGGAATTCTGAAGAGAAAACTACAACCTACACTTTGCAAGTTTACTAATGAAATCTAGTCAGATCGAAACCTCACTTACACCTTACACACATAATTAACGGATTTACAACAATTAATTACTTCTAACTGATAAAAGTTTTATCGACACTTACTTTTTATGAATTTTTGAAGAATGATTTGATCCAAAAATAATTCAAATATTTTTTGTTTAATTTATGCTACTTGCATTACTTCTTATGTATTTTTGAAGAACGTTTTGATCCAAAAATTCTTCAAACATTTTTGTTTAACTCATACTATTTCTAACTAATCAAAATTTTCGTTAGGCACATCTTCTTTAAAAATGTACANACATTTTTGTTTAACTCATACTATTTCTAACTAATCAAAATTTTCGTTAGGCACATCTTCTTTAAAAATGTACATGGCCCAAGAGAAATAGACAGTCGAATGGCAAGCGACATTTTATTGAAAAACAAAAACATATTCATTTAAAATTTTGACGTATTTAAGAAAAATTACTATANACATTTTTGTTTAACTCATACTATTTCTAACTAATCAAAATTTTCGTTAGGCACATCTTCTTTAAAAATGTACAAGGCCCAAGAGAAATAGACAGTCGAATAGCAAGCGACATTTTATTGAAAAACAAAAACATATTCATTTAAAATTTTGACGTATTTAAGAAAAATTACTATATTTTAATGAAATTCATTAAATGAAACCTAATATTTATTAAGTTGTTATAATCGTGAATAATGTAAACCGTAGGACCTCACGTCCACCGCTAGGCTCAACTGTCATTTGAGACCGTACATCGATGGGATTTTTTAATGGTAAAACCACACCTAAGTGAGGTACAAAATACGACAACAATACCTAGGAGACTGTGAAACGAAAAGTAAATATCTGCACCGTATCATGGGGGCCCTTATCTCACAGATGACTTTATAACTCATACTTTTCAGTGTCTCTGGGGATTATTGTAGAACTAACAATAGAATACCATGCGTAGTGCGTACTTAGCTGAGGTGCGACCAAATAACTGATCATGTCTTACGCTTTTTCAAACTATATTAACAAATTGGTCAGCTAAACTTGTAAGGTTAAGGGCAATAACACGTAATACCACATCCACTCACGTACTACGTTTGTTATTAAATTGATTGTTCTACAATGGAGCCTAGTATGGCTGCTGTGAGAGTACGAGTTACCGCGTATCTACCCACCTAACAGATGCAGAATTTTTCCGACAGCATATTCGTGGAATTTTAATAGTAGTAATGAGTGGTCATATATAAAAATTTGTATGTGTATATATAAGTATGGATCAAAAGAATGCAAGGCTAACCAAACGATAGACGGACATTCCGGATACAAATTAATCCCTTTAACTCAGCTGCTGATTATAGCTAGCGCACGAATTTCGGTTTGTGGAAATAATGTGTATCTGTAAACCATAGCAATGCAAATCTATATCTATAGATAGAGTGACAGCATAGATAGGGACCATCCTATGCCTACCGCACACAAATTCATCAATTCAACGCAACCTAGAAATACCCACCGTCCAACAGCCAACCGCAGCCTAAATATGCCCACTGTCCACTAGTCCACCGGTGGGCGCCTATCTACGAGTGAAACATCATGTCGCAAATGTGGCATTAAACAGCACTATACTTCTCAGTGTCGTGTCCAAACACGAGATGACGCGATAACAAAATCTTCGTGATTCAGTGCTGAAGACACGATAAGTTATCATTTGGTTTCGTTTCGCTGCGTATCTTCTATAAATACNTCTTCGTGATTCAGTGCTGAAGACACGATAAGTTATCATTTGGTTTCGTTTCGCTGCGTATCTTCTATAAATACACAATAGCTGCAGGACACGGTACAGGACACAATCAAAAACAAACATATCGACACGTGTTAGAGAAACCTTGTCCATTCACTGGACCTTGAAATTCAAATGTGAAATGAGTTGTTCCTAACTCACTNTCTTCGTGATTCAGTGCTGAAGACACGATAAGTTATCATTTGGTTTCGTTTCGCTGCGTATCTTCTATAAATACGACACAATAGCTGCAGGACACGGTACAGGACACAATCAAAAACAAACATATCGATACGTGTTAGAGAAACCTTGTCCATTCACTGGACCTTGAAATTCAAATGTGAAATGAGTTGTTCCTAACTCACTTCTTTCAAAATCGTATTTTATGCTTGTTTATTGATTTGAAACAAAGTTATAGCAGTAGACAATTTGCAGAGAATGACCGTAATTTCCAAAACCTTTAGCCGTGGAAAGATAATCAATAGTTCCTATAGAAAGCGAGAGTAATAGAAGCGAATCTTCAATAGATGACCGTGAAGAGTTTATTATGAAAAAGAAAAACATTCAAATATGAACAGAATGAATCAAAGGACGACAACCAATACATTGATTTGCAACATTTGTACGAAGTGTCAAATTTCTAGGTTAAGGGATGTGACCTCCATAGGTCATCAAAGTTGTTTCAATTACTCATAGCACGGAATGAAAAAGAAATTAAGATGGTAATGTATAGTTTTCAGTCTCAGTGGATTGCATGGAGAATTTTAATGACCTTTGTAGGTCATATCTTTTAACCAATAGACTTCGTAAACATTACACATGCTAATACTAATGGGTAGTAAAATGTTTTATTTTAAAAACTGGAGGGGGCAAAATGCTTATGCGCCGTCCTCCATTTCTAGTTGTCTTGGTCAATATTTTGATGCCTTGAAAATTTAGTAAATTTGATATAAACATCTGATCACGCGCTGTCGTTGCATGTATGTCGTAGGTAAGGTATAACCACGTGTCATTCCGTGACAATAAATTATTGTTCTATTCGTGTCCACAGTGGATGCAACACGGCACGTTGCGAATCCTAAACAGCACACTGATAAAGCATTACACAAATTGGTCCNAACTGGAGGGGGCAAAATGCTTATGCGCCGTCCTCCATTTCTAGTTGTCTTGGTCAATATTTTGATACCTTGAAAATCTAGTAAATTTGATATAAACATCTGATCACGCGCTGTCGTTGCATGTATGTCGTAGGTAAGATATAACCACGTGTCATTCCGTGACAATAAATTATTGTTCTATTCGTGTCCACAGTGGATGCAACACGGCACGTTGCGAATCCTAAACAGCACACTGATAAAGCATTACACAAATTGGTCCTTGTTTGTCCTTATAGATCCTACAACGTAGAACATGCCAGTTAATAGCAGCATCGGCTGCAACTATGATCCCGCTATATCAACTTATTTTCAGATCCAAGAAATTGTTGAATTCTGTCATTCAAGTGATTTCTTTCACAATATTAATACGGAATCAACATTGTGATCCATCAAAACCTCCACATCAACAAACTCATAATTGCCCAGAACAATAAAAATCCACAAATTTTATATCGGACTTCTAGAAATAAGTTGATATAGCGGGATTATAGTTGCAGTTGATGCTGTTATTAACTGGCATGTTTTACGTTCTAGGATCTGTAAGGACAAAATCAATTATGACAAAATCATAATTGCCTAGAACAATAAAAATTAACAAATTTTATATGGGACTTCTAGAAATAATTCGTTACTAAAAATATTTCAAACATAAAATTAATTAGAATTTTAATTGATCACAAGGATTGTCCAAAATGGCAGTCTCTGATTTGGCACTTTGTTGCTGCCAATAAGATGTTATCTTGATCAGGTCGGGAATTCCTGATTTATGGCTGCAAGAATGGCTGCGGCACATGCTGTGCTACATTTACTGTCTTAATAACGATTTATGAATTAAAGTATGCACTTTGAATTGTACTTTGGCATTTGTATTAAATTGTATTTAATTCAGAAAATCAAAATTCCGAAAACCGATCAAATTCAACTTGTTAAAGTAGATAAATTTATAAGAAAGGTAAGCAGTTCAATGACATCAGAAAATTAAAGTAATTTTTAAAATTTTGCAAATTAAATTAGAATCAGATGAGTTTTCCCAACAATTTATGCTTAAAATGAAGTTGTCAAAGAGATATATATTTGGCCAGTTGCTCAAGTGTTCAGTTGCTCAGTGTAGTTTTTAGAACACTTTTCTTAATTAATTTACGATTTTACATTTAACATTTCTTTCAAATTGGTATACAAGTACAAGCAACACTTTGTTATATGATGTATTCCACAAATCAGAAACTGTAGTTAAAATTTTTTGTCAAATGTTTAGCAGCAAGAATAAATCAAACTTTTATTCATTTCTTATAAATTTTTCCCAAACAATTCTTATAAAAATATAATGTTGTTTAATTTGATACACAAACCCGTTATACCAATCAAATCTGACAATTGGAATTGGGGTTGTTACAACGAGTTTTGACTGTACACAATACAATTTGAATTAACCATAAATCTGTGACAACAGACAGATGTACAGATAGCGATTACTTACAATTCTATTCTATTACCCTCATATACAGTGTGTTCAAATAAGAAGACGAAATTTTTGAGAAATGGTTTTGCAGAAAATAAAAAATTGATTGTATGTATCACTTTTTCACACATTATAAACTGCTCAAGTTACTGAAAATTGTTACTACGAAAGTTTAGTTAAATTTTCTTAGGTTAAAAAGTGTAGGAAGAGCCTAATTTGTGAGAGTTTTTAAAACTGTAGTAACCGGATTTTCGCCTTATTTGAACACCCTATAGTCTGCAGATAATAATAGGGCTCATTATACCCCATTTTGAGTTTTGTTTTGTCACATCACATTTTAAATCTAAAAGTGCCGCCCTTAATTTAAATTATTTTATTTTCAAAGAGCAAGCTAATTTTTTTTACATATTTTAGATATGTTTAAATATGATTTTTGTAAATGCAAAACAAAATGTGATAGTAAAATTTCATAGTTTTCACTTTTCACGAAGGAAAATTTCACCTTTGATCACAAAATAATCGAAAATAATTTTGAAGTATAACTTTGCGTTTAGTCGGTAATTTATTTTTAAAATTCTTCTGATTCCTTTTCTGTGAATGTTGTAAACAACTTTAAGCTAATTACAAACAAAAACTGCTTATTTACTGATTATACTAGTATAAAACTTAAGTTCTTTCTACAAGGTCGAGGATATACAAAAATATATTTTTAACATAATACTGATGTACGGAAGATATTTCTGCTCCATACCTATTAATGTCTTTTGTTACAAAAAAAATCTGGTGAACGGTCAATGGCTTTTGTTGCCTATAGTGGAAACGAGAGTTGAAGTTTGGTAGCATATCAAAGTGGTCAGAGTCTACGTGACGCCCTTTAGCAAAAAACATAATCAACAATGAAATATTTATTACAAAAGAAGATTCCATAGACATGACGACAAGAGGAGTTTTTTTTGTCTTTGGAATTTCTGTCAAAATGCCAGTTGTCGTCATTGGTGTTTTATGCCAATAATATTATGTGGGTAGAGCAGTCACTCTATACTCAGAGGTCAAAACAAACTTATAAGATTGTCCACTTTTTAATATGATTTATAGGTACCTAGTTAAAAAATTTGGAGAGAATTTTACTCTACAATTTTGATTATGTTGGGTATTGATGAGAGTTTAGTGAAGTGAGTGATTTTTGTTCAATTTTCTGAAATAAAACCAAAAAGTTCACTTGCAGAACCACTTTTACTCCTTTTGTGACCATACTCTAACTGTTTTACAAAGGCGGTTGTTCATAACTGGAAGTCTTTTTTAATAGTTTCAATTGCGACTTGTAATATTTAATGAATTATTCCTTCAAACTTTATTTTTATCATTACATTTCATCTTATAATTTCAATTATACGAAACAGTTTAAATTTTCTTTTAATGTATTTTTGACCAAGCCGAAATTAATGTTAACAAAATTTTATGCCCCTTCCAAATACAAACTGCACCCACCGATTCAAACGGTAAGAAATATATAACCCTTGTTTATAAACTTGATAGGTATTATGGTGACCGATTTATTCAAATTCTTAAAGTTTATCTTTTTTCCAATTATTATAAAAATTAGGAATGGCATAATTTTACTTAATCATCAATTCACTTGGAGGGATCGTCATAGAAGAATCAGAAAACCTGTTATGCATTAACGGATTGCTGAGTAAGTTAAAAACAATTGTCAACAATATTTTGAAACCGCGAACAGAGAAATAACAAATACTCATAGAATCTACCCATAATTTTGTTTTGTGTATGTGTGTTTTTAATGGTGGGGTGTACAGCTGATGACCGGGCGTCTTGACTCGGTTGTAGGTTAATTTCGTACTTCCCTTGAACTTTGTATATTCAGAATCCAGTGAGAACGATGCACGATTTTGTGAGTAGGTGCATGGCATTACGTCTTTCACCCATGATTGCACTTGTCGCAGATTGGGTGATTATTAAGGAACTGGATCATAAATTCCCTTAAAGCTTACAGAAATCATATATTATAATTACCTTAGAGAAAAGCGTGACTTTTCAACCTACTGCTTAAGTTTATGAGCTTAAGATCAGTGATTGATCCTTTGTACTCAAAAACATCTATGATTCAGGGGTGTTTGTGGGCATCTGTCTCCGGTCGATTCAATGGTAATTACCTTCCGAGGGGACGAACTGAAAAGTTGCCAAGCCTCTTTTTCGTTTATATCAACGTGAACCTTCTATGACCCCAGGCTGACCTCTGTAGGAAAATTTATGAAAATCACCAGGCTAACTAATCCCCGTTCGTTGGAACTATAAAAGTAAATTAACACAGGATTATTTGGGAAATGGTAATCGAGATCCTTTTAAAAGGAGGATGAAACTGAATCTGGTGATTAGTTTAACCTTACCAAATTCAGCATCGCTCTCCTTATCAGCATCTCTATGAACATTTTCGATATAATCATCTGATCAATAGCCGTATTAAATTTGTTATTAGATTTGGTTATAAGTTCAATATGGTTGTAGGAAAGCAATGTAGAACATCTAGTGGATTGTCAAGCAAACATTGTTAGTTTATGAATACCTTTAGTATGTTGTAACTGGCATATGTTAAAACAGGTAAGAAATTGCAGTAAAATACCAAATTGCATAACTGGCAAGAGAAATATGAAAACATGCAAATATCTGGACGGACGGACACAATAATCGCACAATCCTCTCTAGCTGAGCTGCTCGCAGTTAATAAAAACTAAAACAATGCTCAAGACGTTCGAGAAAATTCAATAGATTTAATACACGAATATTTGCTACTTTTTATGCCAAACTAAAAAATTATTGTTAGGCACAAAACATCTCAAGTAAATAACTATCGTGAACTTGCATCAACCCAGCTTAATAGTTGAGTAAATATGAAAAAATAACTTGTGTATTTAGTGAATCAAGTACTGTAAAATTAATATCTTTTGAAGATAATTGCTAATTGTAAAGTGATATTAACAATACAAAAATATGTTGATCTTACATATCAGCAAAAAACAAGCACAATTTTGAGTTAAGTTGGAAAACGGGATTTTGGTGAAAGGAAATTCTCGTGCAACAATGTCCCTTCGTTTTGGGAATTTTTCTTTTGAAAAACTAAGAAAAAAGTAGCCAAATCAATGAAATTAGTTTTTTATTTTGACAATTTCCCACATCGATTCGATTATCATTATCAATTTGTACTTGGGAATTTTTTTCATGGTGTGACTTCGATTGGCTTTCATTTCCACCATGGAAAATAGTTTTCATTGTTGCTACCGCAAAATTGAAAGAAGGTAGCCACTCGTTTTTTCTAGAGTGTTTCCCACGATAAATAATAATCTCCATTATTTTGTTCGACCTCACTGGAATCACAAATGTGAAAAAAAAAGACGAGATATTTTTTACTTTGTTATAACCTGATCAAAATGCTATCAAAGTTTAAGGACCTTTTACAAGTTTTTTTTTAAATATTTATATGAACCAGCTTTTACTTTTTTTCAGATACCTCAGTTCATCGCCTAACAAAACGAGTTGCAATTCTTGACAAGTCGCCATCTTTACTTGTTCCAGTGCCCCTTAACTTAAAATTCCCATTGAGATCAGATATAAAAATTAGGCCAATCAGGACTGATTATGACGCCAACACTCTTTACTTAAATGACTCATTGCTATCTTTGCATGATAGCATCAGTGGACGAGTTATGTTTCCAAAATCATCAAAAAATTTTCAATTTCCTGAACAAAAGCATCAAAAGGAACGAAGTGAGCGAGGATTAGGTGTAGACAGTGGTGTTGAAGTAGGCAGAAAAGCTAGTCCTGATGTACAGGATATAATTGATGGAATTGTGAAACTTTTGGGTGGGAAAGTTCATACTCCAACCACAAACAGTCAGGCGAATAAAAACAAAAATGTTCGAATTCCGTTACAAAATCAGCAAAATCAACAGTACCATCCAAATAATCATGCTATCCAACATTATCAAAATCAGATGATTCCTCCTCAACAAATTTCTCACCAATCCCATTTCCCTTTACAAAATTTATATCCAAATCAACAACAAATGACAACGAGTGGTCCAATTCCTTTAAATCGACCTTACAATTTGTTCAACCCTAGTAAACCACTATTCTACCAAACTGTAAAACCTGCTCGAATTAACAACCGCGGACCACCTATCGCTATACCAAGTGAGAAACCAGAATCACAGTTTGAAGTAATCCCACTAGAGGTACTTCACAAAGACTTGGACAGGGATCAAACATTTGAAATTTTACCACCCTTTTCACATCCAAGCATACCAAATTCTTCGTCAGGGCAACAAGGTACTCTGCATAATGAACACGAGGCACCGTACAAGCTAGGAGTACCACTTCCAGAGCGTCTGGTGCCACAAAATGACCACTTTCCTCAAAATCTACTCTATTCGTCTTCAACTTCCTCACCACCTCTTTCGATTCCGGTTGACCATAAGGACAGGCGACCAACTCAACGACCAGGGGTCACTCGACTGTCCACACCGTTACAATCTCAACTGCAGACGGATTCTATAGAAGATGATGAAAAAGATGCCGAGAAACTAGTTGTCCCTGTCAATTTGGGTGTATCAATCAATAGCTTCACTTTGGGACAAAGAGAGGTAGAAGCGGCGGAAGTAGTCGAACCGACAATTACAGAGGAATCTGAGTTACCAACATTTATGCAGAACATTACAAACCACACTACTAATGGATACTCAACGTCCACAACGAGCACTTCAACTTTGTCACAATTGTCGACTATTAGTACTTTCACTACAGCCACACCTTATGAATATGTGAATCCATCGACGGCTTCTGCCTATAGCAATACAATACCAACAATGAAATCTTCAGTTAGCAATTTTGTGAATTCGAGTACTTTAGTAAACCCGATTGTCCAAAATAAACATCTCCAACGTCCGACACAAACTAAATCACCCGTTTTCCCTCAGAAGGGTCAGGAAAATTATAAAGGGACAATGGGTACTGGTACGAGTACAAACATTCAAGCATCTGTTGCTACTCCTACGTTTCGCCCAGGTGAGTTCATCGTGAGTATTTGAGGTGCAAAGTACTTTCAGCTCAGCACTTTCCACACTCAAAGTGTGTTTAAGAATTTAGGCTAGCTCGTACTCCCACTTCACCATCATAGAACTAGACCTTAGTTAAAAAATTTGCTTGTCGCAACGACTATAAACATGCCTACACCGCATCAACACTTCATCTAATTGAAAAATTTGGCTTTGCATAGCACTAAGTACAATTCCTGGAATTGTGTACGAGGCGCGTCATACTAACTAACCGTCCCAAACATCCATCAGTGACATTATTGGTGGTTGATAAATATAGGCCTTACTTCCCTCAATTAGAATAACCTTGCACATTTATGGCTGTATCGTACTCGCACTGCTCTTTGAGTCTTTCGCAACGCAATAGCATATACACCAATTTCAAAATTTTCTAATTTCACCGCACTCACATCGCACCTGCAATTAAAGTGAAGAATTAGGCTAACATCGCACTGGCGCAAAGTTATGAGTAAAATCCTTTGGGTATTATACGTATTTGTATTAAAGGGATCGTTCTTCCGGATGATACACCAGTGGGTGAAACTCTCGGGAGTCAAGCAGGATTTGGCAGTGTTGAAGTAGTCACAAGTGACGGTAACCACGCCACTAATCATTCAAAACCTGGTGATATTTTTGATATCACAGTGACAGCACAACAAAATTTTGGACAAGCATCAGTAAATGGACAACCTTTTGTAATTCCCGGTGCGAGATATTTTAATACCTCCAACCTTTGGGCGAAAACTACAGTTATTTAAAATTTTGACTCATTTTAAATTTTTAGTTGATTTGAGTGAAGAAATCATCACTGCACCTAACGGTAATCAACAATTTGTATCCATCGATGGAAAAAGGACATATTTCAATCTCCACAGCAGTAGCACACTTTCTCATCAAACAATCGAACCAACAACCTCTAATATTTTCCAGATACAAGCTACAACTCCTCCGCCGTTTGCATTGCAGGGTCACCCTGGTGTTGTTGGAGCTCCGACGCATCCATTTGCTCCATTATCCAGTCCTTCTAACAGAAACCGACCAACCACAACAACCTCTCTTGGGATTGGTACAGCAAACAAGAGTGTTGGTACTAGTTTGAAAATTACAGGATCTACCATCGGAGATGAGAAAGCAGCTCCACCGGCTTCTCCATCATTGACTACCAAAACTCCAACAAACATTATCAGACGACCAATCACTCGTCGACCTCCAATACCACCTGTTAGAATTGATACATGTATAGTTGGAGATGACTCAACCTGTAATAGCGCACAATATGAAATTTGTAGAACTGAAAATGGGGTTTCATCCTGTATGTGTCGTCCAGGGTATGCCAGAAAGCGACATCGAGAGCCATGCAAAGGTGACACCGTTACATTTTTACACACTTTAATTAAGTTATCACAACAATTTTAACATTTCTCATCATTCTAATGGATTCTTTCTGTGATTTTTTGATAAATCCTCCAAAAAATTTTTAAAGTCGTATGGGAAAGGTAAACCTAAATGTTTGACAAAGATTTTGCTATTTTTAGTCTCTTAGGTTTTGTTTAGTTTTTCTTACAACTATTCAAGTTTGTTGACTTAATTTTTATTTTTATTTTATAGGTATTGTATCTCTTGTGGTATCAATCCGACTGGACAAACTTGGTGATAAAAAGTTATCCTATAATCCTGAGTACTTCAATCCAAATTCCGAGATTTACCAATCTATTGAATGGGAGACAATACACGGTGTAAGAAATTTTACAAAAAACGAATTATGCCAGATTGGTATTAGCCAGGAGGTATTTGGAAACTATGATCTAAATTTGCATATATAAAAATTTGCATATATAGTATATAAGACATGTTAAAAAATATATATGTATGTTAACGTTTGGGGCATCGCTTCGTTGACCTTTTATGGGTCATCAAACTTCAACTATTGAAACTCAACAATTAGACTTCTGAGGTATTAGTTGAAAGTTGTTGATGCCGCTGATCAAACAAAATTATTAGGTATATGATCTCTATGTTGCCAATGATAGGGTCTTTGGAACAACTATTATATTCACAACTATAACAATTGTAATGGTTACAACTATTAGCTTTTTCGAACAAAGATGCTAGTAATCTTAAAGATCAGCAATTACGCTCAGTCAAATGGTTCGATAATGTACGAAATAATTATTCATTCACCCTGGTACAGCTACAACCCCCTGTGATATCCAATTACCAGAGTATTTTGGGGGAACGGCATGGAGACGGCACAGATTGCGCAAGCCCGTTTGCCTCAGCAGAAACACCCAATCTCCATGATCCATTAAATCACTGACATCAGCTTTCGATACTTCACGAGCTTATTTCAATAGCTTATCTTTGTTGACACATAAAAGTTCAACAAAGCGATGCTCGACTTCTGATACTTATATAGTTTTTAAGCACATATTACAGCCTAGTCTTGCAAATTTTGAACTTAACTTTCCAAATACCCACTGCCTAATGTAGTGTGGTATACATATTACGAATTTTTAAAATTTAAACTCATCCTGTGAAAATTTTTAAATGAATATGTATGCTTGTTTCAGTTGGACTCAGCATTTACCGAAGCATCGTTGCAAAGCGGGTACATAGGTTCAAAATTGGAAGCTATTGGTTTCGATGGTCGCCATGTTGTTGTAAATTCAACAGTTCTAATACAAGAAACACCGAATGTTGGTGCAACACAGGTTAAGCGAGATATTCAAAGACATCTAATTGATACGATCACTCGGAATAGAAACAATCTCGGCAAGTCACAATTATGGGTCGAGGGACCAATCTCAGCCATAAATGCAATCGCAGGTAATCTATGATCATAAAAATTGCCATTGAAAAATATAAAAAAGGATGTTCAGTATCTATTTAAACAATTTACTAAATAAACTCTTTTGTTTAAGATTTGAACGAATGTGCTAACCCTGAACTCAATGACTGTGACGAGAAGTCAAAATGTGTGAACACTTATGGCTCTTTTGAATGTCGGTGTGAACCTGGCTATGGTGATGGTTTTGAGAATAACAAGAAACGAAGTGGGAGGAAATGCGAGAGTTGCAATAGCAAAGTCCACTGTAACGGCAGGGGTGAATGTCTTATAGAAAATGGACAAAATTTTTGCAGGTGAGGATCCACATCGTGGTCAACAATTATTTTAAGAAACACAAGATATTAATCCAAGCATAGAGTAGTTATTTAATAAAACGTCGAATTTCCCGTTCCCAATTACCAAAATATGACCCAAAAAATAACACTTCCAAACATCTACCTCAACAAAGCTATAGCAAATAATATGACATGTAAATTGCGGCCGATACAAAATTTGATCTAGGTAAGTTTATATTGAATGGTTTGGGTATACAGTCAGGTATTTTACCTCGCTTATTTTACCGAATCTCTTGCCATTTGGATACCATATCTTTAAAGAGTTTTTAATTCATGTTGCATATATTGACGTAAACCGACTGTATAAAAATATGTAAATAAAAATGAAAATGTTCAACAAGATTTTTATTATCTACTTTGCGTAATAGTAGTGTTAATTGAACAAAATATAATCTAATTTACAATGTGTAATTCGTGGAAAACGTCCTAATATATTATGTAATTTGTAATTTTGAACTTTAAGACATTTAATCTACCCTGCTATGGCTATGTCGCTCCTGTTGTGACTCAATCTAACAAATTGTAAAAATCTTCACCATAAGTCAAAGTTCTGAGTTATTTACCACTATTAATAAAAATTCTTTAAACAGTCATGAAATTTTTTGTTCATTAGGTGTACTGGAAATTATTATGGTTCACAATGTGACATTGATGGGGAAGTCCTTGCAGTGGCGATTGGAGCGTCAGTTTCCGCCGTCGTCATCATTGCTCTAACACTCATTTGTCTCTGCATGTGGAGGTAACTTAATCTACCACATTGAATGTATAGCCTCTTTAGCGTTACGCTATTTAAATTTAAACTTATATTTTCTGCTGTTTAAAAAAATTTTTTTAATTATATTTATAATACACAATGTAGAAAAGCATTGAGATTTTTGTTCAATCATTTTAAACTTTTATTTTTCAGCCGTCGCTGGAAGCGAGAGGAACAAAAAGCAGCCATAATGTCTAGAACTCTGTTTGGTGGAATGGCTTCTCAAGCAATGAGCTATTTGAGTAAAAACTCTGTTTCGAGCGGCAACCCATATCAGCAGCACTACACCCTCGATGAACGTCTGCGTTGGGCCCAAGTGGATCCAACGCTGAACGGAGCTCCTGGGAACATCTACGTGGTAAGGATAAAAATTACACAGCAACTTGAAGGCCTGGTGCCCAAATAATGAATAGGTAATAGTAAGCAATAAGTAGTTTGGAAAACGAGACTTTCTGAGAAGAAAAAAAATGGAGGATAATTTGGAAGTGTAATTTATCCCACAAGGGTGTTCATGAATTGCAAAACCGGGATGTTTGATCATGAAGCGTGAAAGCGAATTTCGGGATGATACTCAAGTATAGATATGTTTCGCTCTACACAAGCAAAATATGATTGGTTTGATATCATGAAAGGAAATACATTTGGTTAGTAAAAAAAGGTAGCATAATTGAAATTGTGGTCAAACTGTAGAGAAATTGGATAATACTTCCAGCCTACGTAAGAGTAACATATGTAAGTTGCTGTGCAGCATGTATCGATGGCATATATGTCTGTAAGTTTGCTCAAACTACTGATGATGAAGTGCCTAATTAGCATCTCGCATCCTTCAGGCTCCTAATTTCGAATACGAATTATGGCCCCAAATTTTCTGTGAGTAGCAATAGTTTCAAATAAGAGAATTCAACCTTTTATGGGGAAAAACCTCAAATGCGAGTAGTATATCTCCATAGTCTCACCGAAAGCTAGATATGTGTGGAACTCTGCTTATGGTATCAGTAGATAACACTTACGTAGTTACATTTGATTAAATAAAAATATCTTCTTACAGCATATCTTCTTAAACAACGTAACTTCTTAATAAAAATATCTTCTTAGACAATAGTTAGATTTCATGAGCTAAAGCAAGTCGGAAATTAACTCCAAAACTGGTGATGTCTCAAGTCATATAGTTCAATGTAGGGAACATCAATGCACCTCTTAACGAACCGAGCCAGCTCGTGCTCCAAACTAACGTGCCGAGTGGAGTTTACGATAATTCAATTCGTTGATAAATAGCTGGAAGCGACTAGCCGAGCATAGCTGGATCATTAGGTCTCTAAGGTAACGGGAATAACTGGTGAGCTAATTCACCAAATTTTCTGCATATCAATTTAAAGTAAATCGGTGTCGATGAATGCATAAGTAGTTAACGTTTTTTGAATTTTTTTTTCACTCCCGCGGGATCCCGCCTTCCTCGCCTCCAATATTTGATTTACTGGTACTGTAAAAGCACCAGTAGTGGCATCATGCTACCGTTCAAATTCATTGTCGTGTATAATTTTACCAAGGTACTCCTCGAGAGTTTGAGTAAGTGATACGTCATTCGATCGGAAATCTTACATAGATTACGAATGTGTTAGTTGTTGGCGCTCAGTTCAAACTTTTGCAAATTTCGATGCAATTTTTTTGTGATTTTTACAAATAAATGATGTCGAAATGTTTTTTTGATATTTGTTCATGAGATTTCTCAATCAGTCAGAAATGATTCAGATTACTAATTTGATACCCGTTATTGACGGTTAAGTCAAAATTTGCAAAAAAAATCTGACATGTTTTTTTGGTTGAATTAATCTGTTGATGGTTGTAACAATCCAGCAGAAATGCACAATTAATTGTAGAACCAACAGTATAATACCTTGCCTAGTGTTTAAATGGGTGAGATGTTACTAATTATTACTCTTAACCTGACAAGTCTTAGTTCAAATTGTAAACACAATTTGAGAAAGTGTTTGCTCGTGGTAAATTATTTAGTCAGACCTCAGCTAAGTACGTATTATAGATCGGAACAATTGCAATTACTTTTAATTAATTACTTCAATACATATATGAAGTAAATTTTTTTTTCAGCCTGGTATTCTTTAATAGTGAATTTAAAAATGTCTTTGGTATTTTGAAATGTTTTTCTAAAACTTTACTACACTACCATCAATGGTTTTCAGACTCGTATTCTACGTCGAATTTGTTACCGATTGAAATACCGCCTGACCAAATTCCAGCGTATTTGGAATTTTTTGCGAAAGTAAAAAAATTCCAGTGTAATTTGTCGAATTTTCGCAAATTCCGAGTTGAGTGTCAACATTGGACACCTTATTCTTGGCATACCGGAAGTAACATGTGCAAAATTTTTTTTAACTGCATATGCAGTTTCTGGCAAACGGAGTGTTAATGGAGACAAAAATTTGGATCAATTGACGTATCACTTACCCAAACCCTCCAGCAATACATTTGCTTATAATTATAATAGAACATTGAATTTGAACAGTAGCATGGCACAACTAATTGCGTTTTTACGGTACCAGTAAATATAATTCGAGGCAAAGAAGGCGGGAGTGAAAAAAAAATATTCAATAAGCGTTAACTACTTATGCATTCATCGGTAGTTCACCCGTATATGTTAAGAATATAAAACTTTTTATCTTCGAATTATTGCTCCGGTTTGCAGCTTCCTGACAGAAACTGCAATTCTTGGCTTAGCTCCGTGTAAAAAATGTTCAAGTGTTACTAATTTCAATAGTAATTATTCCAAACTTTTTTAATTTTATTTACAAACAACAAAGACATAAAACGTACTTTGTTTCAAGTCATGGTTTTGACCAATCGTATGAACCAAATGGTGAATAGAACGGATTACATTAAGACATATGGCACTCACGAATAGCACTGTGAATCGATATGGTCCAGCTAGGAACTGCTCGAATAAGCTGCGGCCCGCACTTATACATTTCACAGCTACTAATCCTTGGATCACACTCGCTCTTTCAATTGGTCAACATCCGTACTTCAGGATGTAATTCATCTACTTTAAACTACCCGAAACTAGAAAATTCGGAACTAGATGGAATTCGAATTAACAATTTTCGCCACTAGTTACGTGGATGTTTCTGGAAATCATAGCCTTTACAACCACACTGTTGCGCAAAATCGTACTTTCCGTACAATTTAAATTTTCCACAATTTTGAAATACTAATTTAATAAACTTTTAGACCGTCTTAGACAATCTCGCAGTTCAATTTTAGCAAACTTTGCAAAAAGAATACCACCTTTGCGGCTCCTGCTTTTTAGGGATGTCTTAGCAAATTAACATTTTTATAAAAATGATGCTCTGACACTTGAATAAATTATCAAACAAAAACAAAAAACAAGCAAGCATCAACAATTGAATGAGTTACGAAAATGCAGCATTAACCAAGTATACCATGGTGTTACTACAATAGTGATCTATTGTTGACATAGTAGAAAGTTTTGTTAACAAACCGTTTAAAAGTTCTTGATGTACCTTTAGATAAAACTTTTCGAAAATTTTGAGTAAATTATATAAATATACTACTTTTGTCTCTAAATTTGTTTCAAAAGCAGACTGAGCCGATGAGTTTACACACCTCACCTGGTTCACTCATTGGTACGTCGATGATGGATACCCCGTCGATGCTAGGGCCAGCAAGGAGGTCAGCAGACACTTGCGACACAACAATAGATGATATGTTCGAAGACCGCAACCGAGAAGAACGACAAGTGAACAAAAGGCCAAAAAGTCGGTCCTCACAAGTAAACAAATTAAAACAAATTTTACTCGTGTTTGAATAGAATAATTCAAAAAATTAGTAATTTTAATATTTTTTTCAGTTACACGGTGGGAGTCAGTACTATGATTTGGAAGGAGAACCACAGTCAGACATATACGCTGCAAGAGGACCACCTTTTTTACCATTCCCAGCTCAATTCTGTGTACCCACGAGTCCAATGAACCCATACCCACACTCAAGAGGTTACTACAACTGACGCAGTCACCATGACGCAGTCTTATACTGCTTAGAAATTATATTTTTCAAACTGTGATTAAGTTATTGAACAACTTAAGTATTAATTTATAATCCTATCACTGTTTTGTCTGAATTTGTGTCAATTTCTCCCACAACTTAGGAAGAGTAAGAGTCCGTGGGGACAAGTTCCTTCGGCGCTCCGATGGACAGGGTCGATTACTTGTTACATTTGACATGGGAGAAATTTGGGAAAGTGGTGTGCTAGAAAAACATGTTGGTTTCTGGAAAATCAATAAACTTGAAAATTTTTATTTTTATTTTCTCTCCGTCCTATATAATTCAAAATTTTCTTTCTAAGATTCTATTGCGTTTGCAATATAAGGATTGGATTCAACCCTTCTGTAAGCATAAATAATTTTTTTTAGAATGTTAGCATTGGACATCTGCAAATTTTCGAAAATTTTATCAAAAAAAATTTTTGCTGCACTTGCTTTCTTCAAAAAAATTATGATATTTCAAGATTTCTAGTTAGGCTAGGTTCTTATGTTACGACTACAAGCTAAAGCTGAATCTTGAAAAGACATGATTGGTGAAAACAGTTTTTTAGAATGTTAAAAAACAAGAAATGTTTTTTCCATACTGAAGGTTTTGATACCTAGGCAATGTAAGATAATAGTGATCAATGAGAATTGGACAGAATTTTCATTATGATTCGCAGTCTTAATTCTAGGGAGAATCAAATTGCTTATATCCACAATTTCCGAGAGATGAAAATCTGAATGTGCAGTCGAGACCCAAAGATTTAAAGCCAAACCTTCAGTTGCAACAAACGCTTTTTCGCGGTCCCAGTTGTAATAAAGACATGCTTTTACGTCGGTTAACACAAGCGCCAAATAATGGTATACTTTGTGGTGAAATCAACTTTTTTTTTCAGAAGAAATTTAATGAAAATATTATTTAAACTATATAAAAATCATCTGACTTATATATTGGAGCCGCGATAAAGTGTTTAAATTAAGCATTCCTTAACCAATAAATCAAACAATTCGATTTTTATGATCCAAATTAGTATACAACCGGGTTTATAGGCTTCAATTAAGTGAATTAATTAAAAAAAATTGTAAATATCTACCAAGAATAACAAAGTATTGTTAATTATTTTATACTTTTTTATCAGTATTTCGTCACGTTTTGGCAAGTATTTAAGTAAGTAAAACACTGTTTTTTAGAAAGTATATATCCGCCCTCAGGTCATGAGAGTGAGACTCATGAGTCCGGAGTCACAATCATGGAGACTATTGTGAAAAAATAATTGATTCACTGACTTGAGTTTACTTTTTAACTTTATTTTTAGTAGGTCAGTTAAATTTAGAACATTTAAATCATAGTAGAGTCAAGGCTAAATTTTGACTCCGACAGTACGCATCCAACATTTTACAATCTTCAGTCAAAATAAATAACTCGCTGATCCGATTCATTAAAAGTCTTTATTTTCATTGAGTAAAATACTATTAACCATTTTCTGCATTTTAAAGATTTTTTAAGGTTTTCTGTTGCTTTTTTTTTGATAATAATTTAAAAAATATTAATCGAAATCGATAAATTACTCTCAGAAGCTCATTGTGCCGGTTCGTAATAAATGATAGTTATTTTCTCGCGGCAAAAAAAGTACAATTACATAATCAACCAATCAATAGGTTTATTTGACCTGAATATGTCAAAGCTTAATAGAAGGCTGCCTGTCTCTAAGAAAACAAAATATCGGGGTGTGCTGAAAGGAAAGAGGACTTTTTTAAAGTATTGCTGTTGGACCCTTTCTATTTCATTTGTAAGTTATGATCCCCACATCCCTGAGCTGTACAAGGTAGTTGATTTGACAATGGAATTCAAAAAAAATTTTGATGTATGCAAGTCGAGGGTTTTCATCCTGCCTAGTGTGCGAAATACAGTGCCTCGCGCGGTAATACCTTTCCCAATGGCCGATTAAGAGTGGGAGCTGTACGACCCATTTGATTGGAAAATTATGCCGAGGTACATATAAGATTTCGTAGTCTGTGCTGGAATACATCTCCAGGAGAACTCACCATTCCAGAGCGTCGTATCACAAGTACTTTTGTTTTAGAAATATTGACCTTGAGACCTTGTAAATGCAAGAAGTTAGCAGTGAGATTCATCTTCTGTTGGAGTTCTCGTGCCTGAGAAACGAGAATTAGATCGTCCGCATAAAGAAGCAAATGTACAAATCGCAAATGGAGTCGAAAGCCGGGAAGGAGACAATTATCAAAAGTAGTCCTTTCATGATATTTATCCTCATCGTTAAACCGTAAAAAGTGGAAATCTTTGCACATGCATTCTCGTATAAATTTGAATACACGGATGAATTTATTGGACAATCCTATGTTTCTAAGAACCTTCCATAAGAGGTTGTGGTTTTGGGTTTTAAATGCTTGAGAAAGATGAACGATGCAAACATATAAGCCCTTTTCTTTCAGGAGTTGGATCTGCACCATAGACATGAGAGTGAAAACGTGGTCGACGCAAGATATTCTTTTCCGGAAACCTGCCTGAAAGTCGGATATGATGTTGTGTTTGGCTATCCTCTCCACCAGCCTAGCATTTAAAATTTTAGTAAAAAGTTTATCTTAACCAATAAAAATTATCTTAACCATGTCGGTATTTAGGGCCGGTCTTTTTGGAGTTGGAAATCCTTGGGAGCTAGAGTCCATTAAATCGGCCGGCTTTTTGTTTTGCTAATAACGAGAAAGTCAATAAGGGCTGCTGCATTAAATTACCTACTGTAAGTCTCGAAGAGTTGGGAGAAGTTCGAGTAGTACTCATAACTAAGACCTAAAATTTCAAAGTAGAAAGAGATTTAAAATTAACGGTGCGTCGTATAAATTTCTATGACCCTAGGAGATTCAAAAAACAGAATTGAAAATGTTGAGCCGAGCTGAGCGGAATTTGTCGATGTATGAATTTGACTCACTACTCATAAGCTGGACTAACCTTAAGGAATACCGAATTGATGAATGAGTTAAGCCTTCCTAAGTAGTCAGAAATACAACAGCTAAGCTGAGTATAACTTCAGCGACAAGCGTAAGACTACCATATAATAACATTGGAGGCTCATGTGCTGATAAATTGTATATTCTTCTTCGAGTTTCGGTACAAAAATTCGTTAGATCAATTCTTCAATTCAAATTGATACGACGATAAGGAAATAGAATTCAGAGTCTGAACAGTGATGATCCTAGACATCCACTTTTCACCGTTTCTGTTTCAACTGATGAAGTATCAATATCGTTGATTCGAAAAGAACCAATAGTAGGGTTGGATTGAACCAAAGGGGGCTCAAAAAACGTCACAATTACATAATTAATTGAGAATTAAGAATTAATATTCAAACTAAAACCATTTTCATAAAATCAAAATTCATTATTCCGAAAACAGTTGATTTGATTTAAAATGGTGAAAGAAATTTTTTTTTTTTCATATTAGTTGAGTTGGATATTAGAGCTGAAAAAATCAGAAAAGAAACATTTGAGATTTGATGGCACTCAAATCTTTTGTCAGGTTAGCAAAGTTTTTACATCTATTTATTAGTAAAACGTATAATAAAAACCAAAAATATTTTTATACAATTTTTGATAGTATTGTTGCAAAGGATAAGTGTTGCAGCAACTATCAAACTTTCAGTGGCATTTAAACACTGCCGTTCATATTAAGTGTTATATTGCATGAAGCAAAAACGGAGAAACAGCTTCTGCTTAGTGATTTGGTTGTTCAATGTAATTCATGTTTCGAGGAATTAGCTGAAGTATTTCTAGAGTCCAATATTTCAAGGGCAAAAATCAACAAGCCCTCATTCAAAGATTTTTTTAAAGTCCGACAAAGCGTTCCGTTTGAGATGAGTCTACTCTGCGAAAGTGTTATCTCAAAACCTATTTGTATCAGGTTTTTTTAATGCTTAAGTCATTAGTGAAACAATGTTTTCCTGGTTACAGGTGATTCATATGATCCGAATAAACATCGCCGACATTATCATTGCTAAAGTACCAGCTGATTTTGGACACATTCGATAAAAAGAAAACAGATTCTGTGAAACTCGCTAAACAATTTCTTCAGGAGCAAGATTGTAAAGCTGATTTGGCTTATATTTTTGCTAATTTTACATTTCTTGCAACTACGCTAAATCAACTGCAAACAAAGTATTTACTAATATCAACAGTATTGAAACTTGTTAGTGAAACACGGCAAAAACGAGCAAATTGTATCGGCTCATAATGATTTTGAACTATCTAGAATTTTGCCATTTTGTTATGCGCCTTTCACCACTATTGACCCGGAACGTAGCTTTACCTTACATATGGCAATTACCTACTAAATTATAGAATTTGGAAATGGGATTGGTTGCTGTTTTTAATTAAAGTTAAGAGATAATTAAAATTGTAAGGAAATATTAATTTTTTTTTCGCAAAATTTTGCTTGCAAATACTATACTCGTATTCGAACAATTTCTATACTTTAAGAACGTATTTTAAGCATTTTGTGCTTAAATCGCCTGTTTTAAGTGGTTACTTTTCCGTGCGTGGGTTATTAGTTTTATTTTATTACAGACTATTATAAAGTTGACAGAGTACTAGTTTACAGATTTTAGAAAATAATTTATAAATCCTGAATTTTAATTTAAATATTTTTAACATCGTATTATTACGTCATTGTTCAGTTGTAAGTGTTATGCCTATTCCTTCCCGAGCTCGGTAACTCGGGAGGGAAATACCCAACAAATAAACACCATGGAGACCGACGGTGTCTCCATGGGCGTGACTGGGTCAGAAGGACATCGGGCCCGCATTGCGGATTGGTTAAAACCAATCCGCGATGAGGGCAATGTCCTTCGGGCCCCGGAAAAACAGCAAAAATAAAACTAATATTAGGGTAATTCTCTCCCTGGCTTGGTTACCAGGGAGAGAGGCACTAAACAAATCAATTATAACAGCGAGAAGCCTTTTCTGGAGTAGAAAATGAGCTGCTAAGGACTAAAGCTACTATTAAATTAAACATATACTTTAATTAAACATTCATGTGACTGAGTTCCAAACCTAAACTAGTTTGTGAAACCCATTTGGAATTCTTATTAATAATTTATATATATCTTGATTGAATTATAAAACCGAGAAAAATTGTGCTTTCGACATATTTTACGGCAAGTTGTTAAAGCAGTTATGACATTTTGGTCTTTGGTACTCCTAATCCAACGTAATAAACGGATTTCAGAACGCACCAAGATGGAGGATACTTTGTTAAATAAGTTTGGATTGAGCATAAATATAGCCCAATGGACTAAATCTCAACCGTTTCACTGGAATGCAAAGGCAAAAAAAGTTGAATTGAAAACTAAATTTGAGCTTATTTTATACTACTTAGTTTTCTTTTTACAATTCTGTTATTCGTTGAGTCGAACTTTTTATTTCGTCTATCAAGTTGCGTTTGGAGAAGAATTACATGGGATTGTAGGTATCATTGTACAGCTACTGTTACTAAATTATACACTAGCAACTTTTGTTTGTCAAATATCTACTGCCTTGAGTGTCCAAGAATGTTGTAATTTTTGGAATGCCTTGGTTGTGTTTCGGAAAGATGCGACGCGTAAGTCATTTTCTAATTGAATCAGTACGATTCAAGTGATGATAATCTTTTTATTGCAGGAAGCAAAATTTCGACTAGTGGCATTGACTGTTGCGTGAATAACAAATTTGCTGACAAACACTTGTGGAAATTAATGTATTCGGGTTATGGCGTTGCAATATTTTTATTTTTGTTGATGCTTACTACAAGTTCAGAATATAATCCATTTGAATGGACTCAATCAAAAAACCTTGCCGTGAATTACACTATACTTCTTATGGAAATTTGTAACTGCTTTTATTGCTGTTCTATAACGATTATGTACAGTTTAATGTCAATGCTACTATTCTTGCCATCAATTCATTGGAACGAAGAATTAAGGTATTAAATAAACACAGCTGACTAATACTTGTTTATAAAAATATTTAATTTAATTTATTTCCAGAAAATCAAATCAGATCGAAAATATTGCAAGATTAAAGACAACACAAATCATTGGTATTTGTTGGAATATGCTGTTCTCGACAAGACTTGTATTATTTATCCTCATAATTAGTAATGTGTCAATAGTGCTGTCATTATTTGCAATTGTCGGGCTACATAGGCATATTAATGGGTTTTTACTCCTTACAATTTTCTTAGCTTTGCTTCCAACAACGACAATAATCCTTTTTATATTACAACTTTCTGCTTGCTGCTACGATACATCAAAGGCTACACTAAATTTGAATGGACACATCATTTCAAGTTACTTGAGCAAAACTTATCAATCTACACTTCCAATGTGCATCAAGTGTGGTCCATTTTTTATTATAATCAGATCTACAGTGTGTTCATATTTTTCTATGGCACTCGATCAAGTAGTTTCCCTTCTTATAGCTTATGGTTAGTACAGAAATTGAGTAAATACTTGTCGAAAACTCTAGTTGTAGTTAGGTCTGTTTTAGTTAATCCGTGAGCCCATTCGATTGTAAACAGTAATTAAAATTTAAAACAAAAACTTAACTCAAAATTAATTTGAACAAACAAGCTTTAGAAGTAGTTTGCTAGTGATAAGTGCAGAGATGTGCTAATACCCAAAATCAAACCGGGGTACGGATTTCCGAATTGGGCCGATTTTTTTCGGGGTAAATTTGACCACAGAAAGGGTCACTTAAATTTACAGGAATTTTTTTTACTTTTAAAGTAAATTTCTCATTTTGACACGAAATGTTTTAGTTTTCATGAAATTATTTATGAATAATATTCAGTGTTCGAAATGCTAAGGTACGAAATATAAAAACAATGGCGAAATTGGATAAATTGCAACAAAAAACAGCGTGACAAAATGACAAAATAAAACAGGAATATCTCGGTTTCCTGTTTTTCGAAAATGTATGCATGAAATATTCACCAAAGTTGATTCAGAAGTCATCATAATCGATTATAACTTTGCAAGTTAAAAAAAAACAGGAAAAACTTTACGTCTGAATCGGGATTCGAACCCCCGTCAATCCTTTATTTGCCAACCTGTTTGCCAACATTTATTTGGCATTGCCAATAAGTGTGGCAAAAATTATTGAGAATGAGATAAAAAAGTGACATGTCAAAAATTAGTCAACAATTATAAGACAAATATGAGACTTCTGGGCCCTATCTCATATAACTCTGACAGGTGACAATCCAGACATTTCCGACAAAATTGTCACAGTGGAGAAATATTTTGGTCTCATAAAAATTTTGTAGGAAAAAACCCTGACCTAGACAGTTCTGACGAAATCAACAGAATTGATAGACTCTGACAAGCGAGAAAACAACGTTTCTGTCACTGTCAGGCCCATTGTCATTTTAAGTCTGACAATCCTAACCGACCGATTTTCCCCGGTTACGATTGATAATGTTGTAATTAGCATATATTTGTACACAAAATTGATCATATTTGGATCCCTCAAAATTTGGCATAGCTTTCTCACCGTTGGTAAGTTGATAAGTTTAATTCCAAGAGCCTCATTTTAATACTAAGACCCAATCTCTGTCTTTAATTTTAGGAAAATGCAAAATCTCGACACAAGTAGTGAAGAAGAGATGGACCCGAGAGAAGAAAGAATGTTCAAGGACAGAGTGAACTACAGACTAGGAGATGGACTTCAGTTCATGAAAAGCTTTTGAATTTCAAGAACAACGATTGAAAGTGTTCTACAAAAATTGGTCCTTTGCTCTTGCATCGAACAGGAAGAAACCATGCCCTAACCCCACAGATGTACATTTGAGGTTCGCCGTACCTTGAGGTACGGAGAGAATCGCCGTACCCCCTTTCCGCTCCCGTACCTAGAAGCGGAAACGACGCGGAGCGGCTTCAATTTTTGTAAAGAGATGCGGAGACGGTGCGGTGCGGTAGGGTGAAGATGCGGAAACGGAGTCGGCGCGGCTCTATTTTTTTAGACAACGTGCGGAGATGGAAGCGGAGCGGAAACGGAAAGTACGGCGCACCTTACTCAACACTGTTAGCAGTTACTTTATTACCGACGGTATAGTAGTATGTACGGTATGATAAATACAAGAATATGACCGCCAAATGTAAATATGGTCAAAAAGAGCCTTAACCTAAGTATTCACAATCTCTACAGTCCCCGGACCTAAGAACCTAAGTAATTCACCAGCCATCGACCCAGGTAAGCAATGTTGACTCATCTCGCAAACTTATCCAACCATGTTGAAACCTGTTAGCCTATGAACCTAAGTATTCTCATTCACGACATGCTAAATTCCGAACAGTTGAACTCGGCCATACTATCTTTACTTAAAGACCCCAAAATTTATTTTTACCCAGAAACACCCCAAATCTTGGATCATTTTTGGGATGGAAGACTCTAAGTATTTCTTTCAGCACATTCATCTTTGAACCTAGTAACCTAAGTATTCTCATTCACAACATGATAAATCCCCCACAGTTGAACTCGGTGATACAACCCCCCTTTAAAAACCCCAAAATTTATTTTTACCGATAAACACTAAGTATTTCTTACAGCACATTCACCTATGAAACTATGCACCTAACAATTCAAATTCTCCACAATGGACTTATGAACCTAAGTAACTCACCAACACCTACCTAAGTCTGCGATGTTGCACATCCCGCAAACTTATCTGAACATGTCTAAACCTGTCATAACCTATAGACCTAAGAATTCACATTCTCCACCACGGGCTTATGAACCTAAGTAACTCACGAACCACCGACCTAAGTCTGCGATGTTGCCACATCCCGCAAACTTATTCAAAGATGTTTAAACCTTGAAGATCATAAGGTTCCTCGTTCCTCTTTTTAAGTTCCTACTTTTAAGCCAGCACCAGCACCGGTATTACACATCCACCACCACCACTACTTGCACCGGTATTAGACATCCACCACAGCACCGGTATTACACATCCATCACCACCACCCCCACCACCAGCACCAGTATTACACATACCACCATCTCAGCACCGGTATTATATACCCACCACCACCACCACCGGTATTACGTATTCCCCCCATGATGGATTTGTATCCTCTCTCATTTCAGGCCACAGATTAATCCGCATGATAGGATTTCAATCTTATCGTATTATCGTTGCGGGACACTCTTGGTGTAATTACAAAATTTATTTACTACGCACTATGCACTTATATTGACAAATTAAATTGTAAAGCTAACATACTCATCTCCCATGCCTATCCATAGCACTCTCTTTTTTTCCGCATCTCTCCCGTGGGTTCCCGCAGCCCTGCCGTGGGTTACCACACCTCTCCAGTAGGTTCCCGCAGCCCTCTCGTGGGTTTGCGCAGCTCATCCGTCGGTTCCCGCAGCTCTTCCGTCGGTTCCCGCAGCCCTCTCATGGGTTCCCACAACCAACTCGAGTCCGTCGGTTTCCGCAGTCATTATGTGAGTTCCCTCAGCCCTCCCGTGGGGTTTGTATCTTTTCCGTGGGTTCCCGCAGCCCTCCTGTAGGTTCCCGCAGCCCAACTGTGGGTTTCCGCAGCCCTCCCGTGGGTTTTCGCAGTCCTTTCGTGGGTTTCCACAGCCCTCCCGTGGTTTCTATTAATTGTTTATTACCGCTACATCAATATCGAAATACCAGAATTAAAAAATTAAAATTCCCATTATCAATAATTTAATATTAAATTAAATTTTATATTACGGGCACCCTACACCCAGGTCAGTAGACATTGGAAATTTTGAGTTGATATGATAAAACAGTTATAAACATGTATAGTATAAATATCTGTAAGGTTATGAGTAAAACACTTTTTTTACTAGTTCAATGCGATATTGCAACAATGCAGAGCTGTCGGTAATCAGAGGAAAAAGCTTGTGTTTATAAGTTAAAAGAGGTATAAACATATTTGGACATGATAAGTTTATGAAATGTGATAACATTACTTACTGGCAACATTGCAGACTTACGTCAATGGTTGGTGAGTTACTTAGGTTCACATGTCCGTGGTGGAGAATGTGAATCCTTAGGTTCATAGGTTATGATAGGTTTAAACATGTTTGGATAAGTTTGCGAGATGTGGAAACATCGCATACTTAGGTCGGTGGTTAATGAGTTACTTAGGTTCTTAGGTTCGTCGACCGTGGGTAATGATAATACTTAGGTTCATAGGTTATGATAGGTTTAAACATGTTTGAACTTGAGATGTGTGCGACATGTGACAACATCGCTAACTTACGTCGGTGGTCAGTGGAAAAACTTAGATTCACATGTCCGTGTAATTTAGCAGCAATATTGACTTAGGTCGATGGTCGGTGTATAAACTTAGGTTCTTACTTGCCGTGTTAGGGCTCTTTTTGACCAAATTTAGATTTGGCGGCCATTTTGTCGCATTTATCATACTGTACATACTACTGGTATATTTAAAGTCAAATAAGCATAATATTTTGTGCCTTTTCTCACTTTGTTTTAATATGTCTGTGGGCAATGTCCTCTCCAATGTCAAGTAGCATGACTCCCATTCCCATGTCATTCTGAAGCTTTTATAATTTGTAAAAAGGGAGTGCCCTTTGGTAGGTATAATAATCCAACCAAGAAAGATAGGTAATTTGAGGAATTTAAATATTAAGTTTAGGTCTGTACCAGAGCAAATTATGAGATTCGCGCCACAAATATGTGACGTAGGACTTTCTCCTTCCTCAAGACTTAGTCCGTCTTTCAAAAACTTAATTCCAGACCTAATTCCCTCTCACTTTAGGTCTGAGATTAAGTCCAAACCAAGAGTTTTTTTTTTTTTGTTTTTCTTCAGTTTATAAGCAATATTCAAGTTTTAGTTTCATTTGTTTTAGTTTTAATTGTAAATTACGTAATGTTTTTAGTAATTAAGTACTGGGTCTAAAAAAGGTTGAATTTCGAAAAAAATCGAAAGTACGATCTGGCTGTTTAGGTTAATCCATTTTCTGTGGATGCTAATTTAATTTACATTTAAACATTCTCATAATTTTAGCATATCATTTCTATGAAACCGGAAGATTAGGAAACAGTGGTCATCTAAAGTATTAAAATCGTAACTAGTTTTCTTAAATTTTACTGGTGGTTAATCTAAGCATCCAACCAATCAAGCCAAATGTTGGTGTGGACTTAATATTTTAGCCTCTTAAGTTACAACAAACTCAGACTCAAACCGAGAGTGTGAAAGTCGAGAAAAATTAGTTCGGTCCAGACCTAAACCTAATATTTAAATTCCTCTATTGTATATTCACGAATGCCAGTAACCAACACGACCAACACACTAGTGTGTTGATGGTGAAGTCACCATGATACTCATCACTCATGTCTACATCCCCAGTGGACAGTGCAACTCGCTTGTACGAGTTTAGACTCCAACCTGAACTCAAACCTAAACTTTAATGCCTCATTCATACTTGCCTCTCCCTCATCGTGCACTGGGGAAAATGTAGTATTATTCTAAACATTTAGCAAATTATGAATGAAGTTGTCATTGGAAAAAGTGATTGTATTGTTGAAAGTTTCTAATTTCATCGTATTTTCTTTAAGAGCACGATAGGGTAAGGCAAGTTTCGGTCACGCTTACCTGTATATGTTATAATTGAAGTGACGCGGTTAGAGTTTTGGTTAGTCATCGAACTAGACTCTAGGTTAGAGACTTGACAGTCTTATAAGCGCGTTGAACTGTATAGTCAGCAACAAATGATCTTATGAGCAAACTGCATACTGCTTCAGTTGGAGCTGTAGACATTAGTAGCATTGTCAGTAACATGTGGGGCCTTATAACCAAACTGCACTGTTCCACTGGACAATATTTTCCGACTGGTTTCGAAGAGTTGTATTTAGTGTGCCGGTGCTGAGGTTCGGAATCGGGTAATTTGACACTGGTATTTGATTTTTATTAAATCCCGTAACACAAAATTGGCGGGGCACGGAAGCGGGGTACGGAATGTACGGAAACGGAAGCGGGAGCGGAGCGACTCTGATTTTTTCAAGAAGGTGAAGAGACGGAAGTAGAGCGGTGTGGCATAGGTACGGAGACGGAGACGGCGCGCTACTAATTTTGAACGCGACGTACGGAAGCGGGAGTGGTGCGTAGGGGTACAGGTGCGGAAACAGGATCGACGCGTGACATATTTTGTGAAGAAGGTGCGGAAGCGGAAAGTACGGCGCTCCTCAAATTTCCATCTGTGCCTAACCCCAATCCAGCGATTACTTACAGCGCTTCGATGGTACGGAAACGGAAGTCAATTACACAGTATAGAGGCCGTGCATGAGATGTCAAAGTACACTGTCCAAAGATGTGTCCAAACAGTGTCGTCTCCAACATTTTCCAAGATGTCGTCATATTTCTTACAGAAAATTTTCTACAAATTCCTCTTCAAATTTCAACTTATGCCAATTTCCCTCGAGTTGCAGCGTGTGTGAACGGGTCTTTGTTTCCCATTGACAGACCCCTTGAAAACAAAGTCGGCTACGTTGACAGGGACGGAAATCACTCTCTAACTTGCATGGTTGTAAGTGGCCCTAATTTGAAGTTTTACTACGCGTCTGCGCGGTGGCCGGGATCTGTAAGCGACGCAAGGGTTCTCAGAAATAGCACATTGGCCCATGACTTTACTAACGGATGGAGACTTTTTCTTAACGCCGTACTTCTGGGAGACAGTATTTACGCTTTAACATTTTGGCTCATAACACCTATATTCAACGGTTCTCTTACTCCGGCCAGATGCCGCTTTTTCAGGGCCCACCGCTCAACTCGACGAACAGTCGAATGTGCTTTAGAAATTCAAAATGAGAAGTTGCCATGTCCAAACTACCTCAAAATTCAACCAAAAGAAGCCGCAAATATAATTTTGGCGTGCATTTCGTTGCATAATATGGAGAAAGATTTTCAATATGAAGTGGGAAATATCTACATACCACTACTCCAGGCTAACGATGGAGATGAAAAGGACGAGATCTTTGCAGATAATTCTAATGTGATTGATGAAGAAGCTACGGTGTACTCCACAAGCGTTTATCCACAAATTTGTTATTCACGCAACAGTCAATACCACTAGTTGAAATTTTGTTTTCTGCAACAAAAAGATTATCATCACATGAATCGTACTAATTCGATTGGATAATTGACTTACGCGTAGATCTTTTCGAAACACAACCAAGGCATTCCAAAAATGACAACATTCTTGGACACTCATGGCTGTGGATATTTGACAAACAAAAGTTGCTAGTGTATAATTTAGTAGCTGTACAATGATACCTACAATCCCCATGTAATTCTTCTCCAAACGCAACTTGATAGACGAAATAAAAAGTTCGACTCAACGAATAACAGAATTGTAAAAAGAAAACTAAGTAGTATAAAATTAGCTCAAATTTAGTTTTCAATTCAATTTTTTTCTCTTTGCATTCCAGTGAAATGGTTGAGATTGGGCTATATTTATGCTCAATCCAAACTTATTTAACAAAATATCCTCCATCTTGTTACTTTCTGTAATCTATTTATTCCCAAGGAATAGGAATACGACAGACAAAAATGTCAACTGTTTTACTAACTTGTCGAAATGAACCAAAATTTTCATAAATTTGATTATTCACTCAAAAATATATAAATTATTAGTAAGATTTTCGAACGGGTTTCACAAACTATTTTTGGTTGGGAGCACAGCCAAGCGCATATGTTTGATTCCAGTATGTTTAATTCATAAGTAGGTTTAGTCCTTAGTAGCTCATTTACTGCTCAAGTAAATGCTACAGCATGAACTAATTTAGTCCAGGCCCTACAAAGTCGCTTTCACCAAAAAAAATTTGAGACAGCAAATAAATAGCGCGAAATTCAAAAGTTGGAGGGAATGGAGTTAGCGTGTGTTTGAGAAAACATTCCTCTGCAAAAATTAATTATTTAACAAGAGCAGCAGAGTTGGGAGAATGAGTGCAATAGAGTATGGTCCCTTTGCATCTACTCCACCTCACTTAACAGAGAACCTATCGACCCCTCTCGCTACCTCTCTGCTTTCATCATTTGCACTGCTTTGCAATAACTTGTCCAAAACAAAACTGACTTAAAAAAATTTTTTTTTCTTTTTTAACAAGCGCCATTCTGTAATGTTGAAAGATGGGTAATTGAGAGGAATGACCAACTAGCGGAATCGGGTACGATCCCTTGGCATCTATTCCATCTGACTCAACAGAGAACCTGCCGACCCCTCTCTCTGTCTGTCTGCTTTGCTCCATTGCTTTGCATTAGTGTATCAAATCGGAACAGATATTTTATAGTGATTGCAATAAAATTAACTTCATTTCCATTATTTACTAGTGTATCGCCTGCCCCAAGCCGTTTTTGGTGAATGGCGAAGAAAGAAGGCCCGGATTAAATTGGTTCATGCTGTATTAGTGTTTTAATTGAGATTATGATACATGACTTCTCATGTTAGAATGCACTTACTTCAATGTGCATACGGTAAAAGTTTGTAATTATTTGATTGAAAACTTAACAATTGATAAGCAGAAGAACGAAGGCGTACTTTCACAGGTAATCAAAGTAAAATAATAAAACAAGTCAAATGAAGAAACGGGGAAATCGCAATGAAGCGTTTGGAATGAGAGAGTAACAAACACTACAGTATATGTGATACTGCATTCTTTTCTTATGTATTTGAAATAAATATTCCTCTTTGACAATGCAGTTCTTACGTAGTATTTCTGTGCCAGTTGTCGTATACATATTCTTACTTATTTCGCGAATATAATAATTCAGACGCTTTAACTAATCAATATTTTGGAACAATTAAAGTAAAAGTACTCCTCGCGGAATGCTGTAAGTGATACCTCAATTGATCAAAATTTTCTTGTAGATTACGAATATGACATTCATTGTTGCCGCTTTAGTCAAATTTTGCAAATATTTGTCAAAAATAATTTTTCTTTTAGTATGACTTACCCATAAGTACTGGTTCGGATTTCAACAAGTGATTCGTCAATCGATTGAAAATTTTACGCGGATTAAGAATCTGACATCCATCATTGGCGGTCAACTCAAATTGTTCAAAAAATTTTCAAATTTGTCTTAAAAAAATTATTTTTATTCTTTTGTTAGTCTTGTCAAAATTACAGCAAATATTACGGATCTAGGATTAGCCACGTGACACCTAAATGGATCAGTAATGTGAATACTATGATTCTGACATGGAATTTTTGTTTTCAAATCAAATTTTGTGGAATGATTGAAAATTTCATCCAAAAACACCTAACGAGAGACTTACAGAAACCCTAAACAAACCTAAAGCAAAACCGAAAAAAAAACATTAAAAGCAAAACTTAAAGAAAACCTAAATAGAACCGAAAAGAAAATCAAATGAAAACCTAAATATAATCTAAATAAAATCCAAAGAAAAACCTAAACTAAAACTTAAAAAAAAACTAAATAAAATGCGTAGAAAACCTAAAAATCCATACCTAAAGAAAACCTGAAAAAAGCCTAAAGAAAATCCATAGAAAAACTAAAGAATACCTAACAAAAAACCTAAAGAAAACCCCGAAAAAATCTATAAAGAAACCTAATGATAACTTTAAAATATCATAAAATCTAAGTTTAGTGTTGTGATATCTAAAAAACTTGAACAAATGTCATCGCCCCATGTCGTGACCTTTTAATTGCTAAAGCTCAACTAATTCCCAATTAAGCATATTTTTCTAGATAGCTTACCAGTCTCCTTGCCATATTACCAGTAAATTCAAAAAAATTAAAAAAAAATTTTTTTTAGAAATTTTTTTTTCAAAAATTCCAATTGACGGCCAATGATAAATATCAGATGCGTAATCTGCGTGATATTATTGATCGATCGACTTATTACTTGCGTAAGTCCGGAGAAATACCTTCGGGGAAGTCATCTAAAAAAATTTTTTTTTGTTTGGCACAAATTTGCAAAATTTGACTTGACCGCGATCAATGGATGCCATCTTCGTAATCTACATGAAATTTCTTACCGATTGATGTATCACTTACACCATTCCGCATAAAGTGTTTCCATTGATTATACCTCAAGATTTATGTGGGAGATGAGATTGGTGACAATGATATTTCAGTGGATCTTGAAGTTATGCACCCATTAAGTCAGGATAAAATTGGATTCGGCAAATGTATTAAAATGTTACGCGATAAATAAGTTTTAGGTTAACGTATTCTTGATGGGTGAAGGCTTGAATTAGTAAAATTTTCTGAAGGGAGCGCACGTGTGGAAATTTGACAGTTAAATGAATAATCGATGCGATAATACAAAATGGAAGGACTATAATCTAGTTTCCATTGCCGCATTCAGGAATGAAAATATATTAATATTGTGGGGGCTAGAAATAAAAAATGCTTAAGTCGATAAAAATGTTAAATTTTTGCTGATTTTTCACTCCACAAGTTAAAAATAACCCCATTAATAGAAACTCGACAGTTTCATTATTAGCAAATGGAGAATAGTTCTCCAGTTTCTCGAGTTTGGTTACAAGATAAAAAGTTGTTAAATATAGAAACAAAGTTTTTGTATTATAAACTGACTTCATTTTAGAGTATTGTGATTGACGTAGTTATTTTTCCTCTCCGTTAAAGTTTAATAAACTAATGGACATTGACACATGACATCTTTCTTATTTTATTTTATTGTTAAAATACAGGATGAGTAATCTTTTTTAGTACCCTCTTTCTCTACTTTCACCGTAGCTCCGCCTATGTTATGTGGAAGCTTGCATTAGAGAGGGACACAGTGGCGCGAAATGAAAAACATTCAAAAATTTTGTCTTTTGACTGAATCAGTGGAATGAGAGAAAGAATTTCTCATGCGACACCTTCTCAAGCAGTCATCCACCTATCTGTCCTATACAGTTGCCCAATCTTTAATTGTCCTAAAGCGAATCCGCATAAGTAACCATCAATCTTTAAAAATTTAACTCTCTTCGTTAATTTCTTTTGTTAATCGGATATACGTTCAAATAATCGTGGTTCTATCTTTCTGCTACAAAACAAATGAAGAATATTTAGCAAGTGTCAAAAGGTTAGTAATCTTGGGTTGGATTATACCAACCTCACATTTTCAGACTAACAAACTTATAAAATGAATTTCAGTGATTAATTGAACATTAGCTTCGCATCCTATTGGTATAGCCCAACCCATTTGTTTAATTATTATGTGAATTTATATTTAGTTCAAATATCTAGATAATTTGTCAGCGATAATGCCAACAAGGACACTTAGTTTGGAAGAAAGGACATTGACAGGGGTTCGCTTCTTGGAAACTAGAAGCACGACAACTGTAATAAATGAATGGCCTTATCCACTTCCACCCCCAAGCAAATGTACAGTTAGATACTGTGCGAAGAAAATTCGAGAAACTGGGACAGCAAACACTAAGGTTGGATTATTCCGAAAACAATATGAACGAAGTCCACTTTCACTACTAAACACTGGGCGAGTGGCTGAGTACTTTGAATATTCTCCTACTTCGTCCACCCGAAAAGCGGCGGCATAATTGGAGATACCGCAATCCACGGTGATACATAAGTTGCGAGAACTGAACAAAATGTCATACCATCCTACGTGGGTCCAACAGCTGAAGGAAGGAGACTCAGGACGAAGGTAAATTAAATTGTATTATTTTTTGTACTTTTTTGCGTCTATAGTCATCAACTACTCTAGTAACCATAACAAGCTGAGTTACGTGCTGAGTTGGGTTACTTGAGTCGTATTTAGTACGCGAAGAATGTGGAGGTGATCTCGTCAGACTTTTAGTTAGTTCGCATTGAGTTTGTTTTAATCTGAAACTTCAACTTTAATTTATTGTAATTATCCAATAAAAAATCATAGTTGAAGCGAATTATATTCATTGGAATATACTACACTGCAATGTGTGAAATAGCTGCTCATTTGGTTCTACTCGATTCAAATGAAGAGGTAAAATTCGATGTCCTCCCTGATCTGGCCTGGTATCATTGTCGTCTATTGACATTGAAAACAATGCCAACTTGTAATAATCCACCTATTCTCTTTTTCTTTAATTTTTGATTTTTTTTTGTCCCCAGCGACGAAGGTATTCTAACAGACTATCTATGAGACTTGGTCCTGACTCTTGCTTGAGTGGGGAAGCCTTTGGCAAGGTGAACAAACTCGCAGAACGTGGAAGTCGAAGTGGTCGGGCAGACGGAGGCGAAGCTCGCAATTAATTAGTGTAAAAAACCTATACTCAATTCTACTCTTTCAGTTTTTCCCTTCGAATTACCCACTTTCCTAGTTTGATAGGAAGTAGGACTGAGGCAGTGAATGAGTATAGGTTTTTACTTGTGGCCTACGCGACAGGACATGTTGATAAGTAGCGCTAGCCAACCAAAGAACAAGAAATTCACTTAGGTCTGCAGAGTATGATTCCAATAATTTTACCAAATAAGTAGTTGTATTGGAACTCAAGTAACTTTGACTCAGTACGTATTTTGACTTAGATTTGGTTACTAGAGTACCTCCCAGCCGATAGCAGAGAGGTTTATGTACTTGCTAGCTGACAGGAAGAATGAACGGAATAGTCGGAAGGTTACGATTTCACTCATTTTAAAAATTTATATAAATAAAACTTTAATCACAATTTAGGTTGCAGTTTTGCTTGGAAATGAATGACCGGTTTCATTTTACTCCTGAATTAGTGGATTTTGTTTGGTGGACCGATGAAGCTACATTCAATCTAAATGGGATAGTCAACAAACACAACCAGGTGTATTGGGGCACGGAGAATCCTCATACCCTACAACAAGTGCAGATGAAATCAAAAAGCATTACAGTTTTCGCTGCAATTTCAACTCAAGGAATTATTGGACCATTCTTTTTCCATCAGGAGCAGGAAAACTTCATCGGACCACAATTTAATCCCTGCACAGTCACCTCACAGAGATTTTTACACATGATGAAGACATTTTTTTATTTCCGGCTCCTTCATCTATTTAATATTCAAAACCAATGGGTCATGTTAGATGGTGCTCCGCCTCATTTTGGGATTGGAGTTAGAAACTTTATGAATTTGAATTTTGGTGGACAGTGGATCGGCCGCGAAGGTGGAATTCTATGGCCTCCTCGCTCTCCTGATCTCACGCCATGCGATTTTGGTTTGTGGGGGTTCATTAAGGAAAAAACTTTTTCCCGTGGACCGTCAAATCTTTACGCATTACAAAATGCAATCTGCGAGGCGTTCAATGAAATTGATTTAGTTTATTGGCAAAGTTTGTGTCGGTCTGTTCCACGCAGATTCAGAAATTGCATTGTCGTCCATGGTAATCAAGTTTGCAAATCCAGCAAGGAAAACTAAGTTTTTGATCAATAAATATCTATAAAAAGTTTCTCTTTTCAAATAATTCATTTCCATTTTTTTTTAATTTAATGTAGACTAAAACAAAAATTTATTCACATGATTAATGGAATTGAGTCGACTGCAATAAGTAATGTGGAAGCATCACATTTTTAGTGAGGTCGCATAAGATTGAAAAAAGTATTACAGGAAGGTAGGAATTTATTCAGACTATTAGTCAGCTTTTACCATTATGTCCCCACTGATTCTTTAGTAACCATAAATTTAGTTTCAAAGCCAATAGTCACGACATAGAAAAATGACGTCAAGTGAAAGCATGCTTTGTAGGGTACTAAAAAAGATTACTCACCCTGTACAAATGAGTCCCGATCGCTGAGGAATAGAAAAGGGTAACAACACTCACAGATTTTTTCCATGTTGTAGTTGAATAGGTGTATTAAAGAAATGAACTTTTTTATTTATGCGCCTTCCTCTCATGCATTTACTCAACTACAATATGGAAAAAAAATAAGGGAACTTTTATAAATTAATAATTGAAAAATTATAGTCAATAACCAAAGTCAAAGAGACAGACAATTCTAGTCAATATAATGCTTAAATTTTTTGCTACTGGTGGTACACAGTGACCTACAGGTTAGTGGATTAATTTGGGCGTTACTGAATCGAAATATTCAGAATTTAATTTTACATAATGAAGAAAAGCATTTAACTCTGAAATGTTTGAAATAAAAAGGGAAAACATTTTTAAATTTAAACTTCATTAAACCTTACTTCATTAATTTAGTTATATCAAATATTGAACTGAAAGTACGAAATTATTAAAAGAGGGGATTATAAGCAAATGAATTTGTATGAAATTTTAATATTATAATAAATTTATGTAATTCAGGCAGAACTTCCAGGGCGTCAGTTGCATTACTGGTAGATGGAGCTAAAATTTTTTTCAGGAATTGAGTTGATAAAAATGCTCAGGGTTTTTTCATTTTCGTTCTACTGTACATTATCACCGAGTTGACAAAAGTTTATACTTACATCGTATAGCAAAAAATATTAATGAGAAAATTTGACTAATATCTTATGACCAAGTTATACCTAAGAACTTATACGTCCAAAACCTTATATACAGTAAATATTCTCAACCTTATAACTTGGGTGAAGAACGCATAATCGATAGTAATGAATTAAATTTGTTGGTTAGACTTCGAAACTACCTATTTGGTTACTTTTGTACAAATATTTTACCTGAATTAAACTACAGTGAACTCAAATTTTTTGTTTGTAAACATACTCAATGTAAATTTCAAAGTTGTTACCAGAAAACCAAATCACGCAAATAAAATAACTCAACCAGGTCGTGCTTAGGTAGATTAATGTTATAACATGGAAATGTTATGGATATATACCCTGAAGTGCAAATGTTTCTATACATGAAGGAAATGAGTTCAATGTGAGTTGTAATAGAATAAGATAGGGGGTTACCAACCCCCTAATTTTTTGTATATATCTTTTTCAATTAAAATTTTTTCCATATATAGAGACTTTGCGCTCCACTGTATAAACTGGAGGTCAGAATTTACTACGCATGGTGAACGTCTTAACTGAAAAAGGCATGCAGAAAAAATGAAAGGGGAGAGAACCCTCGATCTCATTCCTCTGCTCAATTTCCCTCCAGATATTTGGCGCCTAAACTTCTCTAACTGTTGTAACTGAGTTTCGGAGCAGGGTATTTTGACTGTTTTAGTTTGAATTGTCGCTATTATTGTTGAATTACTGGATTCAAGTTACTGGATTTCAATTACCGATTTCTGGATTCAAGCACTCTTCCTTTCTGGAATTATTTAATATTTAACAACTTCTATCTGTTCAACCACAAAAGGTTCATTGTATCCTTTCATCAAGTTTGGAGGAAGATCGCATTGGTAAAAATATTAATTCCAAAATTGTTGGCAAAGTTTAATTGGGCAATGTTTATTTTTTCGCAATTATTTATAGAAAGTATTTTCTTTCTACAAACTACGAGAATAAAATAAGGTTTATGTCAGGTTAGTATTCTTTACAATACTTCTGTCATACGGTACACAACTCAAATTTTTTTTGCAAAGATGTGTTTATGGTTAAACTTTCACCATGCGTAGTAAATTCTGACCTCCAGTGTATTACTTAACTGTGCGTACAATTTCATAACAAGACCGAATTCAATTTCAAATAGGATGATGCCATTTTAAATTGATATTTCGGATTGATAATTGTTACCCGGATGCCCCTCGTCGGATATAGATTTATGTAATGCATAAATTGATCTTTAATACTTTTCTTAGATGAATTATACACTTCTTACAAAATACTTCAATAGTAGGAGGGAATTATGGTCGTGTTTGTCCATCTTTCAATCCTGCTGACTGTCTTGAAAATTTGTGGCATGATTTTAACATAAGATACCTTGTATCCATGTATAAGTAACAAACCTCATTCCACCTTGGGACTTATACAATCCTTTGTCGAAGCTAATCTTAGTAAACAACTAAATAGGAATAGAAAATACTTCTATTAAACCTGTGAATTGTTGGTTTAAAAATCTTAGAATAAAAGCAATCTTGCCATTTAAACATTAACCATACATTGGGATCTATTTCTAGTTATATACTACAGAGATACATAGAACAACGAAAAAGATACCTCTGAAATTTTAAGAACAAACAAACTATGGAGGTTGAGTTCCATTGAAATATTTCTACTTGTTCAATTTACATCTCTCATTTCTGATCTGTATTTTTCACAGTATACAATAACCAAATACCGATTACAAAATTATAGTTTGTTTGGATAATGCAGTTACATGTAATTTTCTTACAAGAATAATTTCCCAAATATAATCAAATTTAAGACGAGTTCTTCCATAAAGTAAAACAAAATTCCTTCTCTTCACATTCTCATTCCTACCACTTCTAAGAAGTTTGAAAACTAATCTATATAACAAATCACTTAAAGGAAAGTATGACTTTGATCAGTGTGGTGAAGAAAAAAAACATTTGTTTAAAACAGTGTTTAAAACATGTTTAAAACAACTTGTTTTGTTTTAAAACAGTGTTTTAAACAAACTGAACCTTAGCTGCAACACACACGACAAATAGACGATAAAATCTATATTCGCATTTTTTTATTACTATTGCACTACGATATCCTGACGACTACTCGTCTAACAGTTTCTTTTATCGCTGATTTTACAATTCAATTTTATTACAAGTAGAACACTTCCTTAACAATTAAATACCAATTTCAGTTGTTTCTTACGTAAATCTAGGTCGTGTGTGTTGTATTTAATTCTGAACTGGGATTTTCATGGTTAAAAACAAAACTAAAAAAAACGGTTAAAAAAATTAAAAAACAGTTTGAAACAATAAAAACGTTTTTTATGTTTTTTAAATAAAAAACAAAAAAAACAGCAACACTGACTTTGATACATATTTAGGGTAAAAGGAATCAACTCAAAAAATTTAATTCACATCGGTGTGGACACAAATTCAATACAGGATGTAACCTACATCATATGCTGTTAAGCTGACTTAAAGTTAATAAGTTAAACTGACTTTTGGAAACTATTAACGAGAAGCTTTGGTGATTTCACCAACAAAATTAATACACTTTAATACAAGTAACAACAAGTGTATTCATGAAATCAAAGCGGCTTCCCCTTTGGAAATACGACATCAGTTTTCAGTATTTGGCTCATCCATATGAAATTTTCCAATTAGTTGTTTCATTGACAAATTCATTTACGATTTGACTATAAAAATTAGTTCAATTTTAGACAAATAAAGATATTGGAATTTATAATACCTTCGTCAAATGTAACAAAGTATCTAATCATTTTCATGTACTACCAGTTTCCATTAATCCTGGCAGTTTATTTTATTTTTTGGTCATCGTGGAGCTGGGCCGTGTAGGAGACGAATCAGTGATTGATGAGAGTAATCCAAAATTTGCCTTAGATTCCAAACTTTCTTTCTTTGTTGTTGAATCTATCTCCATACTGTTTTCAGATTCTTCTAATGTGAAAACCATTTACTATAGTTTTTATTCATTTGGATAATTTATTATTGAGCTCACATGAGTTCACTAACTACTTACACGTTCTCTTCACTCGCCTGCTATCCTCCAAGTCCGAAGAGCAGTTGCTCTCGCATTTTAAAGCAGGTGAGAAGTTTGAAGTGGGATGAGTGCCATGGGCCACCATCTCATTTTTTACATTCGAAAATAATAATAAAATAAGTGTAAAACATAAGTGGGGGGTCCAATTTTTCACAAAAGAACAAATGAGAGTTTATTAAAAATAAATTAAACTTTATCCCAGAAATAAATGAAATTACAAAAAATGAATAAATTTTGTAAAAAAAAATAAAATGAGAGGATAAGGATGGCCGACTCTGAATCTTAAGATTGAATGGTTTAATTTTGAAAAGCCAAGGCCAGACTTTTCAAACACGCAACAATCAATCAAACCACGCCGCATCAATTGTCCCAGATTAATTTGGTTCTATGAATCGAGTGAAAATAATTTCGTGCCATATAGAATTTTGTGCAATACCTAACAACAAAATGATGCACAAGTATGCACAAGTATATTTGATCACAACCGATTATTTCTGACCTATATATTTATTGCTGTAATTACTTCAAATTTACTAGACGGAGGAATTCACAAATTAAACCTAACTGAGGTACCTGTTATTTCACAAGTGACCTAAGTCATCATATTTGGAATGTGGTGAACAACAAATTTACTCATTGCACTATCCTTGTGAAAATTGATTGAAAATTGGAAAGAGAGGCAACTGTTCGAATTATTTGAAATTTAGCAAACATGTAGATTAGATTATGAACTCCTAAATAATGTTTGAGTGTTACGCAACCTCCTAAAAATTGATCCATGACCTTGAGAGGTCACCAAAGTGACCATGGTGTTAAGTGAGGCACTGTTCTATTTAGCTGAAATTCAACATCCATGTTCAGCAATGTCATACCCCGGTACATGACTCGACCCCTACATTATTTTACCTCACGTATTACCCTAATTCCGACCCCAATCATGACCCAACCACGACATTACCCTACCCCCGTCATCCCCACCTCCAAATTTCCCTCGCTAGCAGCCAACATCCTAATATATAGATCTACCGTTCACATTCTTCCCTGGGTTTTAGCACTGCAACACATGATTGCTGCTTTTACAACGGTTTATTTTCCATACATTGTTCGGTATTAGGTCTTTATCAGGTGCTTTCCCAGATTTCAGTAATTTTATGACCGTGTGTCTTGAGAGCATTGAATTCTGTGTACGATTGGGTCGGTGACGTTTATGCTTTCGGAGTACGGGGAATTATAACGATTCGAAGTTATCAGGATTTGACGCACTGCTGAAATGACCATGCTATTGATATGTTGTTTTTGGGTTCTGAGATGCGTCCGAAGTGTTTTACAGCTTTTTAAAACTTGGACATGTTGAAAGATTGGTGCACAGAGAAATTTGAGAAATGAAGTTTTCCTATTTCTGGTTAGTTAAAATTAAAAATTTTTTGTTGCTATCAATGTATTTCTTCTAGCTATTTGGTCCTACCACGGTCAGCATTCCTACTTAAAAGCCTCAGCGAGCAATTTTTTTTGTACTTAAGCATTTTGAAACCAGTATCAGATCATGTTTGACGGATTTACTGTGGTTTAGGAAAATTGAATAACTTGAGGTTTTTGCGGGTGTCAACAATACAGAATATATAAAATTGCCAGAATGGTCCAAGTCGATGAATTCAATCGGGGAATTACTTATTTTCAATTCGAGTGATTTGACAAATTTATAAAGTTCGGGTTGCTTAACAGGGATAGAGAGTTTTGCCTCGACACAGTGCCTGCAAGAAAAGCAGTAATGAGAAATGATCCGAATCAGTCTATTCGAGAACCTCAAGAGAATTGACTTCTCTAGCTAGTGTATGGGTTTTGTGAAGTAGGTCTACCACGCTGCATCCTCAGTTTAAAATATTACTAAATCTGAAATTGTCTAGTTCGTTACCTGTAAGGATACCATTTCCTACTTGCAGTCCCGACTCTGAAGCCCAGGATACAAGTTACTTCCGTTTTTGTTAACCAATAAACCTTTGCTGTTTCTGTTATGAAAAGGAACATGGACTTCTAGACCTATCATTGCATTCATGTCGCCAATTACTATATAATATTTTATGATTATTACCATTAAAGGTAGAAATTGACCGGGCAATATTATCACTGGTTTCATTAAACACCGTATTCCACAAAATCTAATTACATTTTATAATTGCTCGATTTACATCATAAATACGATGGCAAATCTAAAGTTGTATTTGAGACAATTTTCTTAATGTATTGAGAATTTGGGATTTTGAGACGTATTGAAAGTGGTTCCATATACCAAACCAGTTTTCAACGTATCCAATGTTTGCCAATTTCTTAGAACATAGAAATTGACTAAGAAGAATACAGTTGCTTCGAATACACCGGTGACAATATAATAACTTTATCCGTAATCTTTAGCTAGAGGACAATAAAGTGCCTGAGCAGACTTTTCAACCATATGGGCAATTGTATATTTCGATAATTATAAATATATTGTATCCAGTTGTAACACATTAAACCAACACAATTCGACTAATAAACCAATCAAAGATTTGTGCTGTTAAACACTTAATTCTGACCAAACCTAAACTTATGTAGCTATAAAATTTCAAATATTTTTAAAAACTGCGATGCATATTGTATAAGGCACATATTTCAACTGTACTGAGGACTGCAACTGAATGCTTGAAGATTTTTTAGTCATCATCACGTTTACGTTTATGATCATCTTTGGTTGTGGTTGTTTCAACAATGATATTTTGGATTATGACCGTGTCAATAGTGGTAAAAGTAATATCCCATACTCCGACATTATTCTCTTGAGTCGAGTCTGCAAAGTACAAGTAACTTTGATTCTGTCCTTTGAACGCCAAATATAATTCAGCTAACTTATCTCCAGTTTCGGCTCCAACTTGCGCTCATTTCTTCAATTGTAGCTCAAAATCCTTTCCAGTGCTCCCAATTAATTTTATTTTGCTACAAATATATAAAATTAGTGACAAATCTCAATGACAGTTAGTAATTATCATGACCAATCTTTTTATATAATCTAAAACTTTCAGAGGTAATCAGAGCAAAATTTGTGGTAGATTTTAGATTGACAAGGCGATCACTGGAAGTGACCTGAGCTATGTCAAAGCTTACAACTTGTAAAACTAATAATGCTTTATGCGTTATTTTTATAGATTGTAAAAATTGAATGATATTATAGACATTAGTATTACTTCACTATTACTATGACGAATTATGTTGAACTTTAATACTTTGTAAATTGGAGTTTATCTGTAATTAATGTTGAAATAATAAAATAACAAAATGTTCTAAGTACAGCAAATTTGCTTATCAATTAACTTTATAATATTTCCATTTCAAGCTTCCGAATACGTGTTGCAGTACGAGCAGAAATATTTTAAATGCAAAGGATTGTAATAGCACTGCATAAAAATTTCAACGAGACAAATAGCAATGTTGAAAAAGTTAAACTTCGAAAGTAGAATGGTAAAAGAGAAGAGTGAGAAAGTAGCTAGAAAGATGCAAACATAAAGAACTTATGAGTATGCTTCTCGAAATGCCGATTAGAACAATACAAGGTAAAACAGAAAAATTTGAAAGATATGGTTGAATACACAGAAGAATGAAAGTATTTTAAAAGTATAGAAACATGAATCAACGTGTTCAGAATATTACTAATAGTAAGTAATAGCTATTTCCCCTAGAATGTTCTAATTTTTACTCTTTAATCTCAGGCGCAAACTCCTTCCCGTTGTGCCATATACGTAACAAAGGACTGATTATCTTTTTTGCTAAACACTCAAAATTTCTATGCTCATTATGTCAGTTAATTAATCTATTTAAGAACAAGGTTGCAAATAGACGTACCCATCTGCAAAAGGAAAATATCTCATGTTAATTGCTTCATGTAATGTGTCTCCATGAAAAGCAAAGTTGCCATCATCTCGTTCTCCAATTATGTAAAAGTCGCACACCTAATATAATATACAGAGAATTTTTTCCAAACCTCCCATTTTTGAAATTTCTTATTTTCTAAAATAAACAAATCTGGAGGAACTACAATAAAATTCGGCAATTGTTTAAGAATTGACAAAAAAAAATCTACGGAATCTAGTGAATTATTCCAAAACTTCCCATTTTCAAAATGTAATTTCTATGGAAACAACAAAAAGATAAGCAAAAAATTGGTGAAATTGGTGAGGTGAAAGCAGAATGTAGAGGAATAAGTTATGACCGATCATCACTGTTGGAAAGTAATTTAACGAAATTGCCATGGCGTTGACTTTTTGTTTATCAGAGGTTTGAACAAAATTCACTGTATAAATGAAATCAGTATTAATAATATGTTTGAAAATGTGTAAATTTACAGAGTCATCAGAAGGAATATGATAAACCTTGAAGCAATGTTTGCAAGAAAAATTAATTTAAGTATAAACGTTGAATGTTAATTAAACTATACATCGGAGTTATTTCCTGACAAAAAAACACGAATTGAATTCTTTTGCAAAAGTAAACCTAAAGTTGCGGAAACGAACTGAGGAATACTTGTATATAGTGAACTCACCGTGAATGGTTCTGTTACTTTAGAAATAGAAATGCTCTCCTGTGGATTATTTATTACAAAATTGGTTATAAAACCAGTAACATCCTCCAACAATTTGTTTTCGATCGAAGTGTAAAATTCACCGTCTGACTTCAAAAGTCGAAAAACGTAAAAATTTCCATTGTTGAATATATTGTGATGTGCTTCCGCGTTCGCATCTTGTCGAGGTGCTATCAGTTTCGATATTACGAAAATGTTTTCCGTCGTCCCCGCTGTTTGCGTTGAAAGAAAGGCTGCAATCTTTTTCAGCTGATCGTCATCCCTGAGCCAAACTTCACTACAAACATCAAATGGATACATTTAACAAACTATATGCTATAATACAACAGACAACACCTAGAAGAGTCACAGCCATAGAAACTGGTAACAAATATGTTCAATAAAGAATAGGATTGGATGCAAATCGACATCGGTATAAATTTGGTAAAGTGTTATAACATAGAAAATATGAAAATCAAGAAACTTTTGAAAAGGGAGTATCTAGATGAAACTCTCCAAATTTAGAACTAATTTCAGCCTTTTCATATTTTACTAGCATGATATGTGCAGTTTATGGTCAATCTATGAACGGGAGAGCGGGCTTTAGATTCCAAGTAGTTTTACATAAAATAGTGAAAGCAATAATTGATGTACCTGAACAAAAATTTTGTTAGATGTAGATAAAGAGGAATGTGTTTGAAAAATCAACACATTAGAGGATAAATACAAGCCAGTGTAGTTAGTTGTGATAGGATAGTGTCAAAATTGGTTGCACTATGGTGCAGAGTTATATAAATATATTATACTGATATATTATATATTATATATTTTATATTTTATATATTATGCTGATGGTATTTAGTTATATAAAATCATTATTAGCAATGATCTTGTGAAATTTTATGAGCGAAAAGGGAATAGCCTTGCAAATGGCTCCCAATACGCTGTTCACCGATAATAGAAATTAGAAACACTATATTGCGCGGATTAAATTTTTTGTCACCATTTTAAATTCCGTAATCCTCATCAATCATACATGTTTGCGGATTACTTATTGTAACAGAATTCGACAAAGTGAACCAAAAATATTAATGGGACTGTAGGGGTAATAGAATAAACGAAATAATTTATTTTACCATCGTCCTTAAAGTTAGCCCCCATCATGAAATCATTATTTCTATTCAACTCAATAGCGCTATAAAAAATAACATCGATGAGATATTTACGTTATAATGAACGCTGTAATGTTCAAGTCTCTTTGACAACAAAAATGAGCGATTATTGATAAGATTATGTGACACCAGATGTTTTTAGAAAAATGTTTTCTCACAAATACTTAAACTATACAAAAAACAAGCAAGATGAATATTTAATTCTAAGTTTCAAAGCTCAATGTTGTTTTGAGGTATGACACAGCCTTATGAACAACCGCCGTCATTTTATTAAACATTATTTTATCAACAATTACTTATTCAATGTCTCCAAAGTTAAAATCCCGTCGTACCATCCAGGAATATTCTCAGCTTTGATTTTAGCCTAGTAAAGTAGAAAGGTATTAGATCAGTCTTATTAGCTTATACGCGATGTAATATTCTCTATGCTATAAACGCTGCAAATTGTTTTAGGAGCCAAGAAAAGAAATTGCTACTTATAACATTGATGCCATTAATCTGCGCACCTGAATTGTCTATATGTGGGTTTTTGATGGCATTTAAAAGTATTGTTGTACACTTATACTGATAAATATTGATTTATAGTAACTATAAATATGGTTGATAACAAACCTATGCTGGTAGCGCAATCCAATTTTAGATGAATTAAAAACAGGAATTGCAATGATGCTTCTGATACTCATTCTAACCTTTTTAGCGTTTTTGTATTAGTTTATTTTACTCATCCTTTAGAACTGACCTGATTTCTTTTGTCGAGAACAGAATGCTCAAACACATTTTAACAATTCATACCTAAAAGTTTATAACCCGAGTGTCAGATCCTCACGTCTGAAAACTTAAACTTATTATTTTTGGAAGAAATATAATTATTTTTCTAGTTGCAGGTCAGAAAAGACAATTAAATGTGTTGATTATTTGGCTAGGATTCAACAATGACTTGGTATTAATTATTATTTTTTAATAAATTTTGCAACAATACTAAATGTTGCTAATTGTTTTCTGGGGTCAACCAAACCAAAATACAATCAATTATAACTACAATAAAACAGTACTGTGAATAACTTGAGCCAGTGAGCGTCAGAAATGTAATGCCTTAAATTCGCACGAAAATAATGCTGTTGGGAACCTTACACTAATAGTCTTAGGTAAACTGATAATTGTAAACCTCAAAAATTAATGGATTAACTTCGCCTTCCACTTTCACAGTTGGAAATCATTTACGCATTGCGAAAACAGAAAATAGGATTTGTGTTTTAGGATGTAATTAATTTAATATAAACTGACAAACTGTGTTCAGAATAAGGACTACTTGGAAACATTTGGAAGAACTATTGTACGGAAGGATACCACCGTTTTTAGCATTCCTAATGTTTATGTAGTGTTATAGAAATCACATTCAGTTTTAGAAAAATTTAAAATTTCCAGAAATTCTGATTTTTCATGGTTAAGCAAGTTTTTGATAAGTGATGAGGTTTATTCTAGATATTATTGGTAACTAAGATATTGGGCCCCGAAATTACTATGCAATAATGAAAAGTCTGAATTCGGAGACCTAATTTAAAAATTTAATTCCGAATGTTTATGCATTATTTCGGTGACAATAGCCAAAGTCCATACTACTAAATAGTAAATACTGAGCAATAGGTATAATCACGGTATAATCAATACTTTAGTTGTGGGATTATACTGTGATTTATATAATATTTGTGAATTTCAAATGTTTTCTTTCACTTTCACTTTCACGTCACGCCGTGAATGGAGTTATCACAGCGATACGCAAGGGCAAATATGATCTGAAAGGTGTCACCATTTAGAGTCCTATGTGACAATCACTGTGTAGCTGTTCGCAAGTTAACAATTAATTTTGAAGGTTCCTAAATCAATCAATAAGTTTATTTGACGTTGCCCATCGCCTTATCAATGAAATTACGCGCATAAGTAAATTTAAATAAAATAAAATTATGAGTGTTAAGGTTCCTAAACGATGTTCGCTTAAATTGATAAGCAAATGGTTAATCTATAAATTCTAAATCTATAAAAGAATTCATATTGGGCCAATTCCCGTAGTTGTATAGAGCGCCTGATAGTATTAAGGCTCATAGTACTTTCAGATTATAAAAATTTACGGGATCGAAAATGATTAGAAAAGTTGTGATAAATTAACTGCTTTGTCTAATTCCTAAATCCTAACCAAAATGTGTAAGGAAGATTATCAAGGGGACAACTAGCCTGTGTTCATAAAGTCACTACACAGTTGAGAAAATGTTTTCTCATCCCCACAACTCCTTTCAAACAGAATTTGTTTGTGTTGAGTTTGAGTGGAGATGATTGCATTGAGGGACTATGACATTTATACATGCCTCTGAGTAGATTAGAACTAGCGGGAGCCCATAGTTTTTTCAACCAATCAGAGACCTCCAAAATGAGTCACGTTTCATAGTTATATTAATCCGATAGTCTATGTAAGACGGGTTAGGTCTTACTTGGGGAATTGGGGACTAATTAGCAGTTAGGAAGTGGATTGGGTATTTCTGGAGTTGTTGGGTAGGATTGGGGAAGTAACGGGGGAAGGGTTGGGAATGGATTGGGGTTTCTCAATAAATGGGACAAATTGGAAATTAAATCAAACAAGGGAAAAAACAGGGAAATAGATAGGGAAATGGAGGTCAGAAGTCAAGGGGTAACTTACTGAAGGTGAAGGGTTATAAAATCCTTCACCGAAAATCCAATAATTGGTGAAAGCGAATTCCAAAAAACCAAAATCCAAAATGGCAGGTCAGAGTAGTTGAGAGTGAAAGAGCCGGTATTAGACTGACTCTTTTGTCTGCTGTTTCTTAGACTCGTCGTCTCAGGAGAAAAAAGTACGGTTCAGACGGCAAGTCTACTTTTTGTCTATAGTGGAAGAAGGGGAGGAAGGATGGAGTTTTGAAGAAAGTGGAAGAATCCACTTTTCCATCCAACATCTGATAGTCTGAGAGCACTATGAAGCGTTCTATACAATTGCGGGAATTGGACGATTATTTTTCTACTACAGTTTGAGTTGTAATAGTTCTGTAAGAAAATCATGCTAACTGATTTATAAGGTAGCATGCAACCTTTATGTCATGCTGCCCTGTTAACCCATTTTATTAAACAAAGATTTATTTACCTAATTCATTAATTAATAACACAATAAGCTACTTCTAAAGCTTTGTAATTTTAAATTGATTTTGAGTTACGCTTTGCTTTAAATTTTAATATTTTATCTGAAACTGGACGAAATGGAATAAACGCACGGATAATTAAAACACGCTTAAATAATTTTTAACGAGTAATTACTTAAATTATATGCTAACTAGAAGCTATAAGAAGGGAACTAGGTTATCAAGTGCTATACAAAAATATGAAGACACTGTAGATTTTCTGATACCAAAGAATGGACCACACTTTATGCACAATGGAAGTGTAGATTTATAAGTTTTGCTCAAGTAACGTGAATTTATCTGTCCATTTAAATACAGCATAGCCTTCGATGTGTCATAGCAACAAGCAGAAAGTTGCAACACCAAAAGGATTATTGTAGCTGTTGGAAGCAAACCTACGAAAATTGCAAGAAGTAAGAACCCATTAATGTCCTTATGTAGTCCGACAATTGCAAAGAGTGACACCACAATTAACACATTGGTCAGTATGAGGACAAATAATATAAGCCTTGTTGAAAACAGCTTATTCCAACAAATACCAACAATTTGTATTGTTTTTAATCTCGCAATATTATGGATCTGATTTGATTTTCTAGAAATAAATTAAAATTAGTTATTAATCGGAGCCAGTATTAGTTCGTGTGTTCGTATGTGTTCGTTTTAATACCTTAATTCATCATTCCAATAAATTGATGGCAAGAATAGTAGCATTGTCATTAAACCGTACACAATAGCTATAGTGGAACAATAAAAGCAATTCCAAATTTCTATTAAAATTATAATGTAGACCACTACCAGGTTCTTTGATTGAGTCCATTCAAATGGATTACGTTCTGGGCTTGTAGTAAGCGTCAATACAAATACGAATAGTGCAACGCCATAACCCAAATTCATTATTTTCCACAAGTGTTTGTCGACAAATTTGTTATTAATGCAAGAGGCAAAACAACTTGTCGCAATTTTTCTTTCTGCAATAAATGGTTTATCATCACATGAATCCTACTGATTCTATTGGAAAATGACTTACGCGTCGCATCTTTTCGAAACACCACCAGGATATTCCAAAAATTACAACATTCCTGAACACTCAAGGCTGTAGATAATTGGCAAACCAATGTTAATAATGTGCAATTTAGTATTATTAGCTGAACAACGGTGCCCACAATCCCATGTAATCCTTCTCCAAATAAAACTTTATATATAAAACAGAGAATTTGACTCAACGAATAACAGAACTGTAAAAAGAAAATTAAGTAGTATGAAAATAGCTCAAATTTAGTTACCAATTCAATTTCTTTTGCTTTTGAATTCCAGTGAAATGGTTGAACTTTACTCCATTGGGCTATATTTATGCTCAATCCAAACTTAGTTAACAAAATATCCTCCATCTTGATATGTTCTGAAATTCGTTTATTACTTAGGAATAGGAGTGCAACAAGGAAAAAACGACTTAACTATTTTACCAACCTGCTAAAAGACTCGTCAAAAGCAAAATTATTTTTGGTTGTATGATTCACTCAAACTATATATAAATTATTAATAAAATTTCCAAATAAGATTTCACAAACTAGTTTAGGTATGGAGCTCAGTCACGCGCATATGGTTGATTACAGTATGTTTAATTTAATAGTAGATTTAGTCCTCATTTACTGCTCCAGTAAACGCTATTCATGTTATAATTGATATTATGATACGTGACTTCTCATTTTAAAAATATGCTTCCTTCAATGTACGGTAAAAGTTTGTGATTATTTAATTGCCAACTTAACAATTGATAAATAGAATAACGAATTTGTACATTCACAGGTAATCAAAGTAAAAGAAAAAATAAGTCAAGTGAAGAAACGAAGAATTCGCCATGCAGCGTTGTTTGGAATGAGAAAGTAATAAACTCTACAGTATTGGTGATTGGCATTCTTTAATATTTGAATAAAATTTCCCACTTTTCCCGCTGCAGTTCCTACATCATATTTCTATGTTCCAGTTACCGTAAAAATATTCTTATTTATTGCATAAATACAATAATTCAGATGCCTCAAGGAATCAATATTTTTACTAATAAGTCTCATTTATTATCCTTTTTATACACAGACTGTCTATCGCGGTGGCGAAACAAATTACTAGAAGTTAGTGCGACAATTTAATATTGTCGTTAGTAGAATTTTAGGTTTATGGACTTGGAAGTGAGAAATAAGTTAGAATTATGAAGGTGAGATGTATAATACGATTCCTCTTGAATGCTTCTTGAAGATGTCTGTTGTTCTTATAGGAAAACGTTATCAGATTAGAAAATCTGACGTAAATAATATTTCCATTTTAAAAATCTGTAAAATTAGAATTTAGGATTTTATTTCTTATTTTTCAAATTTTGTAAGGCATAATATATTTTGACAACAAAGGATTGTAATGATTGCTTGTGAAACATAGGTGGTTATGGGCTCTGGGTAGCCTCTTCAGCAGCACAAGTTGTGCACCTTTTATAATTAAAGCAACAGATTTTTAAGTCACGTTTGACCACTGGAAGGCTTTAAATTTATTTTGGGCTTTACTAAATATTCAAAAAATGATATAGTATGCATATTTACGTTAACCAAAACTTTCTCCTGACAACTTTAATGTGGGATTAAGTTGAGCAATATTTGGTTACGTACGATTCAGAGCCTAAGTGATACGAGCAAATATTTTTATCCTAAGCTTTTAATCAGAAGTAATCGTAGTGCATGACTCCCCTTTGTAATGTCTTTACATTTGAACTCAAATTATGATTTTGCATTATTTCTTTTAGAAAATTTTTACAAATTATAAAGTATAACTACCTAGTAATCATAACTAAGTTAAATTTTACCAATTTTAAACAAAAAAGTATTGCAAAGGCAAGAATATTCCAAACTGTTAATCACGACCAAGGCTGACCAAATGCATTTTTTGCATTAAATCGCATTTTACAAATAATCCTTGGTAGGCATATTGATAACTGTTTTTTTCGCGAATTATAAAAATTGCAACGTACTCTCGAACCAAATAGCATTGAGCCCACAAAGTTCTCGCCGAAAGTTGTTCTGGTTTTAATTTAGAGATGTGCGCGTCTTCTCATTTCTATTTTTAGGCTTTGAAGTTAAAAAGTTTAATTTGTGATTCAGATAATTCTTTATTCTTTGATTTACTTTTAGCTTGCCACCAAAAATTCAAATAGACAGAACCAAAGGTGAAAAAGTTTCTAATTATGTTGAAGGAGAGTGTATACAAGGAATTAGGCGGGAGACACCCAAGAAATTTCTGGAAAAAAACTGGAATCTTGTCACCTTCTAAACACTTTTGGTGCAAGTTTTCATTGTAGAATACACAAGACTTTCATAAAAGCGATGAGAGATTTGTCTGATTACAGTGAATGTAAACGATTCAATTTGTTTTGTCTGATTATCAGGTGTATAGTTTTCGGTTTTTGGTGGTAGAACTGTGAATGACCTTTTTACCGTAGATACGTTAACACCACATGCTATAACAGTGCCTGATTCACAATTGTAATTTCAATTTTTTCCAGAAATTTCTTGGGTGTCTCTCGCCTAATTCCTTGTATACACTCCTTCAACATAATTAGAAACTGTTTCACCTTTGGTTCTGTCTATTTGAATTTTTGGTAGCAAGCTAAAAGTAAATCAAAGAATAAAGAATTATCTGAATCACAAATTAAACTTTTTAACTTCAAAGCATAAAAATTGAAATAAGAAGACGCACACATCTCTAAATTAAAAACAGAACAACTTTCGGCGAGAACTTCGTGGGCTCAATGCTATTTGGTTCGAGAGTAATTAGGTAATTATGTGTCACAAAATCCTATTAAAGGATTTGAAATATGAAAATATGACAGCGTTTTGTAGTTATTGTGACAACGACTTGATTATTGTGACAATGTATATATCAGTCGCAAAGAATCATTTGAAATACATTGAGCCCAAAAACATCTTGGTAATTAAGTTTTTGTTTGGATTTTCTTATTATTTCATTTGCCCTGTCATATAGTTTATACAAATAGCGATATTCTATACAGATTCCAAGGATTGTTATCTCACTGGTATTCAAGGCCTAATGAGGTCTATGAGATCGAATGGCGTTGGAATGAATTTGTCGAAGAGTTGACATCTCCCTGAGTATCGGTCTTTGGTTGAAGCATTTGCTCTGCGAAAAATTTTAATCGAAATTCAAATATGCGTTGTTGGATAATTAATCATCAAAAATGGAAAGAATCTCCTCTCTTGCATAAATCTATGCCGTCGCTTCAGTAAAATTAAAAAGAATTCAGTAAAATTTTAGTCAAATTTGAAATTTGGTTAGGATTAGAAATTAGAAAAAAAGTCGAATTGAAGTCATTGAATTCAAATCGATTGCCCATAACTTCAATGGTCTATGTAATAGGGGAGAGGGTATACAACTATTGGATATAATTCAAACAGAATTACTTTGTACTCTGGAATTATACATTGGTAATTATTTGTTGAACTAAAATTATGAAATTGAATTTGAAGTTTAGCCAAGCGTCAGCATGTATACTTGTTAATGCTATTTTTTTTGGTACTGCCAACAGACGTCTAACTGTCCTTCAGCATGTGACTACGACGCAGTAAACATATTGGCTATGTTCATAGCACACAAGAAATAAAGAAAATCTAGCTTTCTTGATGACTTTAAATTACAAATTATACAACAAATTGTATAGTACGCATGCTTCTTTAAAACATCAAAACAATTTATAATGATCACGACATTGACGGCTCTGTATTTCAAAAGAATCAGTTTCACCGACAAAAAATTGGGTATCTACTATAATATGTATAGGACATTCATATATTGAGAGTAAAATCGAAAACGGCCATAAATTAATACATCAATTTGATTATAATATCTTGTTAAAAGTTAGGGATTAAAACTAATTTTTCTCGTAATAAAGAGAATGAAACCAACAAAAAATAACATTTGCTCCGAATCCCATAACTCTTCCAATCACAACCCATACACATCACTTCTTGTATGACATGAACTTCATCTACATCACTTTTCTCACCGTCCACACTATCAAGAGGTAACCTAGCTTACCTCAAGATTCAGATAAGAGGTATTTTCTCAACCCGCTTACTGAATCAGAAATAATTTTTGGGTTTTGCTTGGGTACGCTCGGTATGTTTGAGACCGGGGTGAATGAACATACTCCTAGGTAAGTTAGTCAATTGATTTCTAGAAGTGTAAAGAAGTGTACACAGTAAGTTGCGGAACCAGGGCGCTTCTGTCGTTGAATAAATAAATCATTATTTTTAGATACATTCTGGAATTTGAAAGTTCGGACAATACCGGAATAATTGTCAGAATTTTTAGGAAATCTTGTCCACTGATGCCAAAGGAAGACTAATAGCATCCCTGAAAAAAATTAAAGCTAGAAAATATAGTAAAAAGAAACAGATTCGGGAGGATAATAATTCAGGGGAAGTTTGTTATAACCTACATAGAACAATGGTTTGTCGACCATGACAAATATATGAAAATAAAAAAATCTTCAATTTTTACTTGGGCATTAAAGCAAAGAATGGATGCTACTGTAAGAATTGTTGTAAATTCAATTGAAGCTTGAATAATTAGACAATATAGTTTAAACTTTTGAAGAATATTTAACGCGACGGGAAATTTGGGATATGTGCATGCTCACAATAATTCATTTACTATGACAAGTTGTGAAATCATGGTTTGGGTTGAAAACACTTATATATACGGATCAAAAATACATCAATAAATAAATACAAATAATACTAAAAAAAATATTTGTTGGTTATTCATCGTATATTCCGTAGTGGTTAATGGGAAGGAACGAGAAGGCTTTTAATCGTACAGTAACTTTATGAGGGTCAGTTCGAAGTGTCAATAAACCCAGGACATTTTCGTGGTAAATCTTGAGAAGCTTGTGCTCTTGATTGTTTGTATTCGTCGATGAATAGTTGCATTGTGGAATCCCGCTGCAGATTTTCCGACGCAGTTAGACGATATAGTCGGCCTTCAAAACAAAATTTAAAAACTTATTTTATCTTTTACGTGAGTAGACAAGTATTGTCATGATAGTCGGCGAAATTCGAGAAAAAAAGGAAATTTAGTCTTGAACACACACATAGCAATATGATAAGTAGGTAAAGCATAAATCAATGTCAGAGGTCAACTACAGTCACAACATGCAGCATGCTTTTATAAGATCAATTGGTAGAAAATTTGAGCCAAGATACGAAAAGTTTTGTCACAGGCAATATTTACTATATTCTATTGACCTTAAAACGTCAAAAAGTATCAACATTGTGGTACCAATATTTGGCGACCATTCTATAACATTACATAACATTACATTCTATAACATTCTATAACAATTCCAACAAAGAAGTAGATGAATACTTTTGAAATACTTTAAGATTAGAGCGGTAGAGACAGTATAGAAGGCCCTTGCAGCGAGTTCCTAAGCAAGGTTAAGCGCTTCCACTCTTCCTACATCATCATTAGGAAAATTCTAGATTGCTCAACAACACTTTTACGGTCAATAAAGCTTTCATTTAATTTGGAATGAGTGACTAATTGACTGAGTTTATGACATCTTGATAACGTTGACTTTCAAATAACACCGTGATTCAAAGTATACTTTATGTTGTTCACTCAAGTTACTTCTGGGACTAATCCATTCCCACTATCCCTATTGTGGGTATTTTAATAAAATTTGGGTCCATATTGTATTTAACGTAATAATCTTAGGTTCTTCAAATTATTCTTGAGTTGTAATTCAATTTCCAACACCAAATTCATTAGTTAGAAACCCAAGTCTCAAAACCAATACTCACACCAACAAGTAAGAACTCAAGCGCAGCAACCTTGCCAGTTAATTTTCCCGAAACCCAGCTACATAAAAATAATGTCTGCTAGCACTAACAGACAAAAATGCACACATGTGAAATATCAAAATCAAATTAACAAAAACAACTCAAAAGCAGTTAGGATTCTATGGGTGAAGTTGCCCACTGCCCACCCGCATCACACCAAATTTCTCACTGGCTAAAGCAGCAAAAGAAAAAGCCTCTAGAGTAAAAATATTATTCCAAACAGAACTTCCAAGTCATGCAAAAAAATTGACATGATAAAAAACATTTTCATTTCTCTCAAACATAAATATTTATCTAAAGCTCAAAAATCCAACTTCATTTTAGGCAGAAATGCATGGAAATCATGCTAAAACAGAAAATCATACCTGCAGACAATTTACAAACAGCTTTTTTCATAAACTCAAGGAGCTGATAAACAAACCCTTCGACAAATGTAAAAATTAAATTTTTAAAATCTTAAGAAATTGAAAATTACACCACAACAACATTCCAATATGATTCAAGAAACGAGGAAGTAGGCACAAGCAAGCTTAACCAGAAAAAGGTTTTACTCTTTCAGAAACGGGAGTTCGACATACAGCACAATTTTTCCTCTTTAAGGGTATCTCGTTTGCAATAATCCCTCTGCTGTCAGTGACTATTAAATATTATGATATGGTCGCATGGAACAAAATTTACACAAATAATAGAACATTAATTACAAGCGATTCGTACCATATGAGGTTAAACCCATCGTAGCCGATTAAGAAATCATGGTATACCATGTATTAAAATATATGGTATTTCAGTGTTGTTGCGCTCGTCACACCGTGAATTTATACCTCTGTGGAATGTTTCAAATAAAATTTTGAGCGTTAGTCGTTGCAGAATTCAAATGAGCTATTTATTTATAGAGATAAGCGAGTCTGAAAGAATAGTCATTCATAAGAGAATGGAGCAACAGTATAACAACCGCATACAATTTGTCTGGGAAAAATTGAATATTTGAAAATTGAAATAATACTTATTCGTGTTGACAAGTTAATTTCCAATAGTTTGTTAATTCTGAAAATGTTGGCTGTTTTATTTTAAATTAATTCAACCAAAATGTAATTAACATAGAATTTCTTCACATATCTGGTGATAATAAGGCGTTGTGGCAGGTGTTGATTCTTTATTATTTTTAACATTATAAATTAGACTAATTAATCTTTCAAGTTGTATGGCTCCTGCAGAAAGGCTGCCGACAATGCTGCGTAAAGTATTCCATTCGCTGAATCATCTACACGTCTGAGAATTCATGGGGAAGTTTAAGGGAGTGTTTAGGATTCAATATAGGAGGATCTTAGGAGGAACACTGGGAACATACAAAAGGTAGACTGCATATGCCATCGCTTTCTCAATTTATACATTACTCAGAAGATAAAGAAGATAAATTTATGTTTTGATCGACGTTCACCGAAGCATATCTCACATGGATATGAAATATTGCGAATCCAGTAATAACAAAACCACTACTACTATTAATCCCTAGAGTCAATTAACTTACACCTAGTTTGACTCTGTTGGCAAAGTTAACTATGTTATATATAACCTTTAATGCTAAAGTGAACTTGAATTAGTTCAATAGAGTAAGAGTGTTCTCATTAATATAAGATAAAGCAAAAAATTCAAGTCTTCTGTTGTTTTGGAAATTTTATTTTGTCTTAGTAACAGCGAAAGGTTATACTGTCTAACAGGAAAAGAAATTTTGAATTTAAAAGTAAATTGAGTTAAGGACTAATCTGTTGAAACCTTTTTCTATAATTCCTCAAAGCACCCTTGCTTATGACTATCATTTTACGAACATTAGAGCGTAGAGGTTTATTATATATTTCATACTCATTTTTTTATCAATTTATTACGAGTACTTTAATTAAAAGTATTAGATATTCAATTAGGGTAGAGTCGGGTAAATGTGACTTTCGCCTAATTGTGACACTTGGCTATAGCTCAGTTAATACACCCTCTGTTGGAAATTTGCTATTGTTGCTTAGTTGTCCACAATCTAGGGAGGGTAATGTTAAATTTTTGGAGGGAAAAATTATTAAATTAGCATGGTAAAACTTAGGTTAAACTACCTTGTTTTAAAAACCTCTTTTAAAAGTCATTGTTCTCAAATTCTAATCTCACTTATTGAGAATACTAATGAATTTTAAAATTTTGTTTTGATACTATTTAGTGTCGTATGCATCTGTTAAGGTAAGTCAACAAAACATTAACTTGAAAAACAAATGCAAATCAGAATTAATCGCAATGTCACATTTACCCGTCGTTTCTTACCATGAGAGTATAATTGTGACACTCACGTTTAGGGTAATTGTGACATGAAGAGTGTGACAAACAAAACCATGATTTAAAAATTGGTTTCTATTAGATATGCCTAAGAAGTACATTAAGAAGTCTAACACTAAAGCATACACTGAAGATGACATTCGAAATGCAGTTGAAGCAGTTGAGAATGGTTCACTAACACAACTTGCAGCTAGCAAACAATACAATGTCCCAAGGACAACGTTAATTCTTCGACTAAAAGGCTGGAAAGGAAGATTAGTAAGCACGGATTCGGTTCCTATTGGTCGTCCTACTGCTCTAACTTACACTTTGGAGAAACAACTGTCAGATAACTTGAAGACAATGGCAAAATGGGGATTTGGCTTGACGAGAAAAGAAGTCATCACATCTGTTGGAAAATTTGTGGCTTCTAAAAATATGATTACCCCATTCAAAGACGGAATANGAAAAGAAGTCATCACATCTGTTGGAAAATTTGTGGCTTCTAAAAATATGATTACCCCATTCAAAGACGGAATAGCTGGCAAAGATTGGTTTATTGGATTCAATAAACGATGGAACCTAGCCCTGACGACTAATTCCAGTGAAATTGAAGTGACCACTAATTCAATTGAAGGAGTATTTCCTCCAAATACACAACTATCTCCTACAGAATCTAACAATTCTCCATCATTTGAAGAAATTTTGCTTGAACGGGTAAAACAAACTCCTAAACCAACTATGAAGCGTAAGAGAATCCAGTCAAATGCAAAAGTTTTGACAAGAGAAGATTTTCAAGATGAACTTTTTCCAATAGTCCCAAAAACCACGGACGGAAGCGAAAAAAATTAGAAGCTTTGCCCAAAACTCAATCATATGAGGCAAAAATTATTGCGAACTTAGAAAACGAAGTTAGTATTGAAACCACTGATTTCGATCAAGGATCAATTGACAAGCTAATCTAACTTTTGTTCAAAACATAGCACTTATGAAATTCTTGGCAATAAAGTTCGACAAATACACTAATTTATAAAGACAATTAACGTTAAGAAGTTACATTAAGTTAATTTGTGACAGCTTACAAGGTCAGCTTACAAGTTTTTTAATATAAAGTGGTCTCAGAGTCGTATTTATGCTAATTAAATTTTTGAACAATTAGAATAAAATTCTTCATTAGTGAGCCAAGTATGTATTATTTACTCTCCACCAATAACTGTGAAACTTACATTTGTTTACTACTTTTGTCACATTTTCCCTTACCAGTGTCACCTTTACACGAATTAGAGGTCTAAATGTGACAGTAATTCAAAAATTTATAACTTAACTAACATTAGTGTAAGGGTAACTGGGAGCAGGCAAATGGCTATAGACAATTCGTTCGGAAGAGTTGTTTCAAGGTTTTGATGGAAGCAGCATACAAAATTTATGCATAATTTTTTAGATAATTATGCACAAAGTTCAACTAATAGTAAAAGGTGTCACATTTACACGACTCTAACCTAGCAATTAAGTATTAATTTTCTACTTAAAAGCACTTGGATATACATTTATAAGAAAAAGCTTTGAAGTAAACACATTAGAACTGAAGGTTTGACTTATGCATATTGCAGTCACAAATGAAACCTGGAAAGTGTGGTACAATTATATATATTCTTGACCAACGGATATTACTGCTAGTAAAGTGCAGTGCAGAAACTAAAAATATGAAGGTTAGTAAGGTTAAAAAAGTAACTTACAGTGTTTGTAACGTTTAATTACAACGACGTAACTTTACGTAACCTTTATCTTATAACAAAATTACGAGGTAGACATTTTCCTTAACTCTTGTCATACTACAGTAAAAGGTCGCTATACCTCCTGACAATTTAAGCATCTGTAGCACGGCAAAAAATTACCTCTGGAGTCCCTGCCAGACCTTAATTTGTGGCACGGAGTTTCACCATCTCTTGTAGATGTTGCCAAGCCTGGAAATCTTTAATTTTGATTACCATAGGAGTGTACAGAGTCTGTAACTTATTGCTACATGAGGCAAACTATTTTTTATTTAACTTCACACACACCAATAGAATTTGGGTTANGGCAAACTATTTTTTATTTAACTTCACACACACCAATAGAATTTGGGTTAATTTTGGCTCATTAAACATTCTCCCTACTACTCGACGCCCCTCCCTTGCTGCCCGCCGTTCTCCCTACTGCCCCTCCTTTTTTCTTCCCCCCAACTGGCCACCGCACCCTCCCACTCTACTGCCGACTGCCCTCTTTACTGCCCGCCGCCCTTCCTACTGCCCATTGTCATTTCTACTACGCACCGTTTTCCGTACTGCCCACCAACCTCCCTCCCCTTCTTTTGGCCACTGCCCCTCCACCCATTACTGCCCACCGCCCTCCTTAATGCCCATCGTCCTCTCTACAACCCACCGCCCTTCTTACTGCCCACTTCCCTCCCTACTGCCCCCGCTCCCCCAAACTGCCCACCGCCCTCCCTACTACCCACAGCCCTCCCTACTGCCCATCGCCCTTCCTACTGCCCACAACTTCCCCCCTATTGGCCACCTTCCCCGCCCCCTGCCCTCCCTACTGCCCACCGCCCTACCACATGCCCATAACCCTTTTTGCTGCTTACTAGCGCTGCCTCCTGCCCAATTCCCTCATTAATGCCAACCGTCCTCCCCAAACCCCTCCCTACTGTCTACCGCCCTATAAATCAGAAGACTAGCTATTGGTAGCATTCAGGAGTGTGGGGGTGGTAGCGTGCAGGGTGTGGATATGTGTGCCACAAACAGCTATCAGTCAGCCCTTCCATGCCGCAAAAACGTTTTCCCATAAAGTAATGGCTTTTCGTTTTTAATTATGTCTGTAGCTTGGACAAAAGCAGCTCCGAGCGTTACTGCTCCAAAATAACGTAAAAAAACTATCAAAAACATAATGATGAACGGTCAAAAATGGAAGAAACTTCAACTCGTTTTGGCAACCTTTTGTTTCACTGTACTACAAATGTGTGCCCAGGCAGTATGACATGAGTTGAGGTGTCAATAGAATAGTTTGCAAAAAATTAACTACAGCTTCGTTAGTCACATCTTTCCGACGCACACAACAGTATTAGATCATCAAAATGCATGACATTTTGCTAAATAGGTTTGGATTAAGCATAAATATCGGCAGATACATTAAATCTCATCCATTTAAATGGAGTACAAAAACAAATAAAGTTGAAATGGGAAATATGTTTCAACTTTTGTCATACTATTTAATTCTCACTTTAAAGTTATTTTACTGGACATGTCGAACACTAAACTTCATTTTTCGAATTCACTTTGGAAAAGAATTTCATGGAATTACATATACAATATACAACGTGGTGCAGTTTGTATTGTTTACTTGTTTCCTTGTTACATCAGTTTGTCAAGTCGCCACTGCATGGAACATTCAGGAAACTTGTAACTTATGGAATGCTTTGGTTACATTTCGAGAAGAAGCGACGAGTGAGTTGTAATTAAACCGACCTCAGACGTTAAATTTATGACAAACCTTTTTTATTAGAACAACAAATGGGAACAAAAGCAAGAGACTGTTTCGTAAACAACACTAATGTCGACAAATACTTGTGGAAAATAATGTATTCTGGTTATGGGCTGGCGATATTTCAACTATTGGTGATGCTTAAGACAAGTCCAGAAAACAACCCATTTCAGTGGGCTCAATCAAAAAGCTACGTTGTTGCATACCTTATACTGTGCATAGAAATTTGGAGCTGTTTCTACAGCTGCACTATAGTAATTATGTATGGCTTAATGATAATGCTTCTATTCTTGCCATCAATATACTGGAACAGAGAACTAAGGTATCTAACTGAACCAAGGCAATTTAAGCGAATCAATTTGTTAATTTTTATATTTGCAAATTTTTTATTTTTATTTAACTACAGAAAAACAAATCAAATCCAAAATATTGAGAAATTGCGAATTGCCCAAATCATTGGTATCTATTGGAACAATCTCATGTCCACCAGGCTAGTATTATTTGTCCTTATATTGAACAATGTGTTAATAATCGTCGCATCTGTTGTGATCATCGGACTGCATCAGCATGTTGATGTATTTTTACTTATTGCCACTTTTCTTATTTTGTTGCTCACAGCGATAATAACCCTTCTTTTATTGCAACTTTCTGCTGGTTGCTACGACACATCCAAATCAATGCTGGATATTAACAGACGTGCCCATTCAAATTATTTGTGTAAAGTCTATAAAGGTACTCCGCCAATGTGCATAAAGTGTGGCCCATTCTTTTGCATAACAAAACATACGGTGTCATCATACTTTACAATAGCACTCGATTATGTTGTTTCTCTTCTTATTACTTACTTCTAACTAGCGTTGTTTTTATTGCCTTTTCATAACCATGCTAGTAATAAACATGCTTGTAACGTCGTTAAATCTGGATCTTTGTAACGACAGAGTCGAGTCTTGATCTCATTATTTCAATGGCATGCTATAACATCTACTTAAGAGGAATAAGTCGCGGCTTGTAAATTAATTTTTTAATAAAACATGGCTTTTCATTTAGTATTCACTCTTGTAAGCTACAGAAAAAATTTTTTTTGTTCGATGGGCTTTCTAGAATTTATGGGAGGTTTCGAAAGAAAATTATTTTTTCGAACAGTAGAAACAGTCAAAAATATGGGTACGTAAAACTATCTCTTTGTCTCAGTGGCAGAGGTAGAGGAGAGGTGTGAGTGTTGGACTCTAGTTGCTGGTGTCGGGTCCGATTCCAGGCGTTGTATTAATTTTTTTTGTCAAATTTTTTTTTCAATAATTAAATACAATTAAATATTAAATTATATATTATACATTATAAATTATAAATTATAATATATAATATATAAATATTATATTATAAATTATATATTAAATACAATTAATACATGAAANTATCCCATATATTTCATGTATTAATTGTATTTAATATATAATTTATAATATAATATTTATATATTATGTATTATAATTTATAATATATAATATATAATTTAATATTTAATTGTATTTAATTATTGAAAAAAAAATTTTACAAAAATAATTAAGACAACACCTGGAATCGAACCCGACACCAGCAACTAGAGTCCAACACTCACACCTCTCCTCTACCTCAGCCACTGAGACAAAGAGATAGTTTTACGTACCCATATTTTTAACTGTTTCTACTGTTCGAAAAAATAATTTTCTTTCGAACCCTTCCATAAATTCTAGAAAGCCCATCGAACAAAAAAAATATTTTCTGTAGCTTACAAGAGTGAATACTAAATGAAAAGCCATGTTTTATTAAAAAATTAATTTACAAGCCGCGACTTATTCCTCTTTAGTATTTCTCTTTTAGTTTCCAATACTAGCATCTGCAGCGCCTCTCGATTACTTACAATTATTCTCACCATATAAATACTTTCAAATGAATTCACATATCTTCAACTGTATGATCTTCTTGATCGTGGAGATAAATTTAATGTTGGCTGAAATCAGACGTTTGAAAAAAGTTTCCAACACATTTCAAAAGAAATTTTGGCTGCTCGAGTGGTCAACGTGGATTATGGAATTTACGGTATTGAACCTGAAGTTACTTTCATACGCACCGGAAGAAAACTTTTTTAATTGTTCGATTAAATCCTCTTTTTTTTAATATATTTTAAAAGCACTAACTTTAGCTCATATATCACCTTCAGTATTTGACCGTGTATTTCTGAATTTGAAACAAAGAGCGGTGACAGGTGGTATATAACTATCACCACTTATATTTGTATAATACTTTCTTCATTATCTACTGAAAAAATAAAATGCTTTAGCACCTCAATTATAGTGTAAAGAATTGATTTCTATGTTTTGAGTTTGAAAGTTTAGCGGCGTGTTCATAGCAGTGCCTATTGTCACTTAAATTTGACAATAAACGCCGTACCGAGTTCTTAAATATCCAAAAAATATTCTACAAAACCTCATCTCTGGTTCTCTTTGCGTATAATGATTCAAACTAGTAAGACAACAGCTACACTTAAGAGGAATAAATCAGATGTTGCAAATCGTTTTTTTATTGGAATTTGGTTTTTTGTCTAGAATATATCCTAATTCGCAATAATTTGTATTGAATTTGACCGCATGGACCTTTAGACGAGGGACAGAGAGCACTAAAATTTCTAGAAAACCAATTACAATAACTCACGATTGAAAATGTGAAACGGAAAGTGTGGTAATTTTCACGCAACCAAACAGCAAGTAGGTGTGGAGTGATGGTGTGGTGCTGGTTCGAATCTTCGTGTTGGCATTCATTTTTCATTCCAATAATGGGAAATAATTTCAACATTATATAATCTCAATTTTTTTTGGTATTTTTTCAATAATATCAAATAAATTATACTATTTATTTAACATTTGTAATTAAAATAATTATAATATTAAGTAGTTCTATTGACGGAAAATAGTTGTAATACCTAGGTTTTTATAATAATATCATATTAAGCAATTTTATTATGATTATTATTATTATTATAAAAAACAAGGTATTACAAATAATTTTCAATATCACAATTATAGAAGGCTCCAAGATCACATTTATGGTTTGATCAAAGATCAAACCATAAGAAACAAAAATTTTTAACCTCAACTTAAATTATTAATAAAATACAATGCAGTTCATCAAATACCTCATTTCAAGTAGATAACAACATTGGACAACAGTCACAAATGTGGCAAATCATTCGATTCGCGTCTAACCTGCCCACTTGAAAGCATCGAAGCTTCGTCGATATTTGATAAAAAGCTATCTTTTAAAAAACAATACGAGAAGTCGTTTCAGTTACATCTCCTTTTCATATTATAACATTAAATTGACGCTATGTAGCCCTTAGTTAGTATTATTTTTCAATACTATGATACTTAGACACTATAATGACAACAGTAGTGATTCAGATGTAGTGAAAATTGTTACTTGTTGGGCCATTTACTATATTCGCTATTTACCCTAATTAGCTTTAAATAAAAAATATGAGTACAGAAATTATTACACCGACTTCCCTATGTACGAACTGCAATAGAAAAAAAACTAATTCAATTAGGAAACGATCCGTACCCTCTAAGCTTCAGTTTTTATTTGTCTTGCATTCGAAGCAACGTCCCGTGTCAATTTATCTAGGGTATTTCTTCAGCTGTATTATTTTTCTTATTCACCGACCAATTACGACAACGTTATTCTACTTTAAAGTTTAATAAGTTAGTCATCAAATATCACGAAGCTATAAATGAATATATGTTGAAGGGAGTACATTCTCATACAAGCACTCACGCAACAAAGTATCATCAAACACATTCAGGCATAGCCCATATTGAATCGTTAAAAAATATGACTTAAAAAATCTACTTATTATATTAAACATCCAGTAATCAAGGATATACCATTGAATGTGTTCCAAACATAAACTCGTTTGCGAAATCTATTTGGAAACCTAATTAGCAATTTAAATGTTTTGGGTTACCCTAAACCCCAATAAAATATTACTTATGGAGTATTACTCAGTGAGTTGTTGCAAAAATTGAGAATTTTTATCTACAATGTCTCTATCCCGACAAAAGAAAAAGATTTTAGAACATATCGAAACGGAGCAGGATATTTTGCTAAAAAAGTTTGGATTGAGCATGAATATAAGCCAAAGAGTTAAAGCTCAACCGTTTCATTGGAATACAGAATCAAAACAAATTGAAATAGGCACTAAATTAGAACTATTTTCATACTACTTAGTTTTCTTTATACAATTTTGTTATTCGTTGGGTCGAACTCTCAATTTTATTTATGGAGTTATATTTTCAGAGGGTTTTAACGATATATTAAATGCCGTTGTGCAGATATTACTATTAAATTGTACACTAGTGAGTTTTGTTTGTCAACTTTCTACTGCCTTGAACATTCAAGAATGTTTGAATTATTGGAATGCCCTGATTGTCTTTCGTCAAGATGTGACAAGTAAATTATTATCTAATTAAATATATGGAATTAATCTAAAATACTCTTTCTTATAGAAAGCAAACTTGCGACTAGCAGTAATAACTCTTGCCTAAACAACAAATTTGCCGACAGATACTTGTGGAAAGTAATGTATTCAGGTTATTCCATTGCAATATTCTTACTTTTGTTGATGCTTACCACCAGTCCGGAGTATAATCCGTTTGAATGGACTAAATCAGATAACCGCATAGTGGCCTACATTATACTTTCAATGGAAATTTGGAACTGCTTTTATTGTAGCACTATAGTAATTATGTACGGCTTAATGACAATGCTACTTTTTTTGCCATCAATTTATTGGAATCTACAACTAAGGTATTTTAATGAACTCATTTGCTAATGTTTATTTTTCTAACGAATTAATTAAAATCTATTTCTAGAAAATCAAGTCAAATCCAAAACATTCAGATATTAAAAACAACACAAATCATATGGATTTGTTGGAACACGTTATTTTCGACAAGGCTAATATTATTTGTCCTCATACTGAGTAGTAATATAATAGTTGGTGCTTCTTTTGCAATCGTTGGACTACATAAGTACATTCATGGATTCTTACTTCTTGCAATATTCTTAGCTTTGATTCCAACGGTAACCACAATTTTTTTGTTACTGCAACTATCTGCTTGTTGCTATGACACTTCTATAACTATGCTAAATTTCAATGTTCAGAATAGTTCAAGTTACTTGAGCAAAATTTACCAATCCACACGTCCAATGTGTATAAAGTGTGGTCCATTCTTTGGTATAACTAAATCTACAGTTTTATCATACTTTTCAATAGCACTCGACCATGTTGTTTCCCTTCTTATAGCTCATGGCTAGTTTATAATTCAACTCATTACTTGTAGAAAACTCTTGTAGTATTTCGGTGTTAGTTATATAACCAAGGAAAGATTGGATCCTCTACGATCCCTAATACTAAAAATTAAAACAATAACTTAACGTAGAATTATAGTACCTTATTTCATAATCAAATTAATCAGTAAATGAATAAAGTGTGTAGATATACAAGCCTGAGTCTTAGGCTAACTCATAGATTTTGTCGCAGAAATGTTACAACTCCAGCAGTTGTGGAAATATTTATTGACCTCCTAATTTAACACAACAGTATATTGCATAACTATTGCTATTCGTTTATTGTAGATATTAATGTCTAGTACATACAATGGGTCTATTAATCGTGAAATTTAACTAATGCAGAATCACTTAGTTGGCTGTTTTTCTTCCAAAATATTCTAAATGCTATGATAATTCAGACTATTATGATTTCTGTCTCAGGTTATAACCTACCATTTGCCATTTAATCTAGTTCGTTATAAAAACGTAAAAATTTGCCTTTGGATTGCTAAAATTAATCTCCTAATAATGGCATAGTGGACCCCGGATATAGTAATTTTGATTTGAACAAAGCTATAGGTTTACTATAAGAAGACTTTATTGCAATCGTTTAATAAACAGACTGGTATTAAGGAATGTTTTATATATTTGGGAATGTTAAATATTTTTGGAAATGTTAGGTCAAATTTATTTAGCCATTGAAACTTACAATGTCGCGCTAGCTAATAACTTCTTATGATAGAGATCCGCGTTTTAATTATTTGATTGTTTCAAGTTTTGCTAAACATTTGTAGAGAGATCAAGAATAAGGACGGAAAGGAAGGAATCCTATTGTATATTACTGCAAACCACATCGTCTAGTTTGTCATAAGTTTACAAATTTTTAATAATTAAATTGCAGGAAATTGCATCAAACGATTTAACTGTAATGATTAGAAGTTTGTGATTTGAATTTGAGAAAGTATTCTTTATTCTAATTACACTGTATATTAGAAGTTTTTGCTTTATTATCTTTTATACTTGCTATTTCCAATACTAAATTTCTGTCCCGCGGCCTTTCGTCGCACGAAAGTTTGTTACAGAATATTTGTCACGAAATATTCGTCACAAAAAATTTGTCATAGAAAGTTCGTCACAGAAAATTCGTCACGGAAAATTTGTCACACAGAAAGTCACACGAAATATTCCTCACATGGAAAGTACGTAGTAGATAGTACAGGGCGATAAATGCGCCAGCCCTGGGGCCAAAATTTATTTTTGTTCTCAGAAAAGACCCTTTCACCCTAAGACCCTAAGACCCTTTCGCCCTAAATCTCTTTTTGTTCTTAGAAAAGACCCTTTCACCCTAAGTCGAAACATGTTTAAACCTGTCTGAGTCTATNGTTTGAACTTAATACTTAGGGTCTTCCATCCCAACTTAGGGTCTTAGGGTGAATGTATCTTACGGCGAAAGGGTCTTAGGGTGAAAGGGTCTTAGGGTGAACAAAAATAGATATACTTGTGTTCATAGACTCAGACAGGTTTAAACATGTTTCGACTTAGGGTGAAAGGGTCTTTTCTAAGAACAAAAAGAGATTTAAGGCGAAAGGGTCTTAGGGTCTTAGGGTGAAAGGGTCTTTTCTAAGAACAAAAATAGATTTTGGCCCCAGGGCTGGCGCATTTATCGCCCTGTACTATCTACTTACGTCATAAGGAATATTCGTTATACGGGAAGTTCGTCACAACGAGTTTTCGTCAGAGAAATATATTGAGGTTACCGCTTCAAATATTAAATAAAAAACTCGTGTAAATGTATATTAGGTAGCATAATTACGAAAATCATGATGCTACTAATCATAATTTAAAAATAGATTATCAACTCACAATTATTCTAATCATTGTAAAATAAACTGAAGGCTTTCCAAATCCAAATGGTTTTTCCATTTGAAAAAGCAGCAGTCACAAATCCAAATAGCTATTGAATTATTTAGAAATTATGTTATTTTTTTTCAATAAAAGTAAGATTTATTTGAATTTTATGAGGTGATTTATTCATTTTAAACTTTCTAGCAAAATTGCTGTTATAGAATTTTCGTGTGACGAACTATCCCTGTGTTAAACAATACATGTGACAAACTTTCGTGTGACGAACAGTCCAAGTGGCGAACTTTCCGTGTGAGAAACATTCCGTGTGACGAACTTTCCGTGTGACGAACATTCCATCTGACGAACTTACCGTGTGACGAAATTTCTGTGACGAGTTTTCTGTGACCAGTTTTCTGTGACAAATCTTCTGTGACGAATTTTCTGCGACGAATCATGTTGTGACAAATATTCGTGTGACGAATCGTTATAGAGCCCAAAATTTCGGTATTTCAATAGTGTTAGAGTTCTTATGATTCCCGCGATTTGTGGTTATTGAAAATCCCAGTATGCCGCATAATCTAAACTGATTGATTGAGAATTACATCAAAGGTATGCAATTTTTGTAATATGTTATGTCTTCATCGTAATTTTTGTTAATAGTTTGTTTGAATATCTTAAGAGGGAGGTCACGAGGTTGAAGAAGTTGCAACACAACGTATTTTTGGCGGGAAATAAGTCGAATCTGTGAAGAAATCATCTGGAACGAGTTACATATTTTGAAATACAGGGAGATCATAGGTCTGGACGGTCAAAGTTTAGTCCACTTAAAAATAAACCAATTATTTTATTAGAGGGGATAGGGGCAAAGTAGAATCGAAATTCTCGAAGAAAAGCTTATACGGATATCGTCTTTCGAAATATAGAGCTAAAAATTAACAAAATTGGATTCCCTTAAAATATACAAATTTTTCATTTCAACAGGGAAAACGAACAGAATATGAATTTGTGAAAAAGTCGAAAAAAATTCCAAGTATCTTTTAGGTGCGGACCAAGGGCGAATCGTACCCTATGCTGTAAGATATAATCTTTGTGCGTCGTAATAAACCCTACTCTCAAAGGAAAAAGGTCGCGGTGTTGGGGTGAAAGGACTTTCCCGTTGGTTTCACAAAAACACGCTGGGGTAGTTTCAGACTATTTTAGTTTCACACTTTCACAGATGACTTTATTGCACACTTTTATGTTGAAGCGCGCATGAGTGTGAAGCCACAACGGGTGAGACCTCTATACAATTCACACTTGAAAATATTTCAACTCTTTCTGTACTAGTGTGCAAAAGTGTGAAGAGGAATCGGGTGAGCCCTAGTTTTGAAGTAACTTCTACTTGAGTTTTAGTAATTAAATTATTTAGTAAAAAGTTATTTAGTTATTTACTATTATTTAGTAAAAAGTTATTTGCAACATATTTGAGGATGCTTTGCACGATTTGGACGATCTTGGTTCTGCTGATGAGTCAAAGGAAGAAAAAATTTACCTGAATTTAATTGAGGTTGAGCAGGTAATTTTGTTTTAAATGATTTTTGTCGTTAATAAAAATCTTGAAAACAATTGAAACGAAAATCTGAAGTTTTGAATCACGTTTTAAATAGACGGAGTATGAGAAGTGTAAACAAGTGTGAAAAAAATTATTTGATCACTTTCACACTTTCACACTTTGTCCCGCTACGGAGTCTCATTGGCAAGTTTTGAATTTCGGGGCGTGTTTTCACACTTTTGTAAAGACTTCTGTGAAAGTGTGAAAGTGCTCAAGTATGAAATTTTTTCGGGTGAGACCTGTTTTTCTGCACTTCTGTAATTGGTTCTTTACACTTTCTGAGGAGGAGTTTCGCACTTCTCCTTCACACTTCTGTGAAAGTGTGAAAGTGTGAAAGTGTGCAATATGAAAAGGTAGGCCCCTGCTATGTTTCAGAGGCGGAAACCAATTCAGATTAGAGGCGGGCATTCTTAGCAAAATTTGTACCATACTAGAATTAATGACTTTATTTTATTAGTTTAACAAGTTGTTGCAGGAATAATTCGATTACTTTGCTTTTCTCGATAATGGAACCAAACAAAAAACATTTACCAGACGTAAGGTCAACATGGTTTGCCAAGTGAACCCTTTCTAAAGTCAATATTTCACAAATTGAAATCGTTAATTGACATTGATAAATTTAAAGAAATTGGGCTTTTCCATACGCATAGTCTCACACCAAAAGTGTGTGGAATTGGTCTTACCAGTGTTTCAAAGTGCCTCGCAGAAAAAAGTCAACGTATTTCTCAGGATTCAGAAAATCGTAATGCCCAGGAAAACCAGGTCGACCAAAATTGATTTGTGATTCTTTCACGGTTGGTGTGATCCGTCGGGTTTGTTACGGGTTTTATGAAAAAAAATGAGTACTACACCTTCCAGAAATGTGGCAGACGTGCCTAGAAGACCCCAATTTTTCCATAATCTTTTTGAAAACATTTCGTGAATGGTTTAAAAAAAATGCGAATTCAGGTAAAGGTTGCAGTATAAATTGAATTATTTTAATTTGTGATTTTAGTTCGATTTGTGAATTTCAAAATTTCAAAATTTGTGTTTCTAAAATATGACTTTTATACCTTTCTCAATAATAATTATTATTAATAATTATTGTTATTATAAGGTCTGTTTATTATGCATCGGGAGTCAGAATTGAGTGAGCTTTGTACTAATTTCGTGTTTGAAATTGTCGGAGTTTATATTTCTATACGTTATGATCCAATGTCAAGTGTGCCTACTACTGAATTCGGTATCCAGAAATTATTGACCAATTATAGGGATGAAGCCAACGGACGTGTCTTAGCCAAGTGTTCGACTTAAAGGAGTTCAGCTTAGTAGTGCAATTTATACACAAATTCACTATATCCGGGCGGGAACCGCATAACTTGGTTCTTGGTAACCGACTAGGCTGTTGTTGAATTCTTATTTCTTTAATATGAATCAATCGTAGATTTAATAATGAAGATAGTTAAGAAGATGATGATGTTAGTTGAAGTCCCGGGTAATATGGGACAGAGTTTATTTAGATGATGTTGTTTTACCGATCTCGAAGTGAGATCCTAATTAGCTCTGAGGGAGCCTATTTATATGGTTTTTAGACTGAACCAAAAGCATACGTTGGATCAACGAGATACGGCCTTGGCCTAAAATGCCAATGCCGTTCACGTGTTGATTTCCAAACGTTGCCTGTGATTAGTCATATAAAATATTTGCTTATGTGTTTAGTTAAATGAAGTATTGAACCTAATACTCCTATGCTGAAAAGATGATTGTCCCAAGAATATTGGACAGGTAGTATAGGATAGAACGTACTTCAATGAATATTGATAGTAAAGCTTGGAGTAGAGTGAACAAATGCAAATAAAATTGGGTAAAGCTTATAGTAATTTAGTTACAGTTACGGAGATTGGTGTAAGTTGATGCTTGGTGAGTAAGTGGTACATGGATGAATCCTGTGCCTAGGTCGGTGTCCATGTGTTGATTTGTAGGTGTGTTAGTATGATGCGGAGTATATGGTGAAATAGGTAGCGTTGATGATGAAGTGGCTGATGAGGTTTGTGAAGATGATGACTAGTGCCTGGATCGGTAAGTGATGTTAAAGGTGGAAGTGTTGAAAAGTGGTCGTGTAGGTAAACCAGGTACAAGTCCACTAGTGGCCGCTCTGATGGCTGTTGAGGAGGTGCTCGGCCTGCCACGTGTGAATGATCTGGTGACGCGCTGATGGGCTGAGGAATGGTGGCGTGTCGGGGTGAAGAAAGTAACCCGTGTTTGTGTACCTGTATTGGCGGTGATGGGAGGTGTGTGAGGTATGATGCCGTTTTGTTCTTCAAGAACCTGGATGAGATGACGTAATTCAGTAAGTTGTTGGAAGATGCTGGTGGTGTTTTCGTCTTCTAGCCTGTGGCGAAGGTGGAATTGGTTCCAGAATCGAGTGAAGTCCGTGTTGTCAGACATGATGTAGTTGATGGTGATGATGGAGTAGATGAATGGTAGTAAATGTGTTGATTGGGTGAGGTTTATATAGAAAGAGTTGGTATCAATTGTTGTAAATTATGCCGAGAATGCTTCTTGTGAGTCGTCATTGGACTCGGATGATGGGGAAGAATCCGCTGTTATAGTTTCCGGTAGATTGTGTTGATGTTTGTTGGTGGGTGTGTGTGCAACGTTCTGATGGTTGTTAGTTTTAGGAATTTTCGGTGCTTTTTGTTGTATATATGTGGATATGTCGACAGGGTGAATACGTTTAGATGAGAAGATGGTGGTTGTGGTAGCCGGTAAATGGTGCCGTGATGTGATGTTTGTTTTAGTGTGAGTGAGGACAAGTAGATTTTGTTGAGAAATGATGGTAAGGGATGGTTTAGGAGTAGCGGGTGTGTTTTTTTTAGTTAGTTCTTCAACTGTACGGGTGAGTGTCCGGATGGTATTAGTGTTAAGAGTTTGCTGCTGTTCCAGGTGGCGGAGTCTCTTACTGATATGTACGAACATACCATGGTTAGCATCCTTAAGCTGATCAAATTGTTTCCAATACAATTTCTCGTTGGCTAATTCGGTGGTGGATGCAGAGGTGGCTGGTCGCTGACTAGGGTGTGCCATGTTGGATTAGAATGGATATAATTTGATGTGGGTTGAAGGATTTATAGTACGGTGAATGAATTAAATGTGGATCGTTTGCTGATTTCGGATGATGTAGTTAATATTAGTTGTGAAAGGATTGTCAAACAAGCGAAAAAATATATATATATATTTTTTTTAGTTGAATGTGATTTTAGGTTTTGTGGCTGGTCTTGTGATCTGTGGTCCGTCCGTCTTCATACTTAATGCTTAGTAGAAGATGGTTGAATGGGTTATTTCGATATGCTGCGTTGTTATAGCTTCCCGTTGGGTTACTGGTTTGGGTTTTTCTGGGTTTCCTTTATAATGGATTCTGAGTGGTTGCCGTGGAGTTTTTATGTGGATCATTATGATGAGTAATATGATTGTGAACCAAATGATGAGTAGGATTATGTCATCCATAATTTCTAATACGAGTAGAGTGTCAGATTGTCCACGTGCCATTGGGAGGAAAGGTAGGAGAAGGGTTGATCCTGTTACTTTAAGTGTGATCCATATTGCCCATATGAGAATTCCAATGATTAAGATGTAGGAGAAGATGGAGAAGTGGTTGTGTATGAGCTGTACATCTCCCCAGTTGGGAGAGGTGGGTAAGGTTGTAAGTGGGTCTAATGATATGTTGAGATGGTCAGTTTGTTTGTGCCAATCTTGGTTCAGAATGTCTGTGAGATTAGTGAATCGAACTTCGTCCATAACCTTGGCTTCTTTCAGATTGGTCCATGCGGCTGGAATTGAATGTTTAATTTCCCATTGATTGTTATTATTGTTAGGGCATGGAAATCCAGTAGAGATGATAATTTTGCCTGCAGAATTGGACATATGACATGGACATGCCATATTTATTACGTGTGCTCCTGCTTGTTTCAGAATTGGGATTGTGTGGTTGGCGAATGGACAATTTATGGTTAGAGTTTCCGTTGGGTTGACCACATGGCATGTCCGTGTTTGAATCTCTGTGACATAAGTATGGTTGGTTTGGACTGTACATTGGAATAAGCAGTTTTGGTTTAGCTCTGTATTTGTGGATTCGATGTCCATAATTGTGTTGATGCATGTTTGTCTCGTGAGCTGGGTTTCACTGTGGTCAGGGATGAAGCATGTTCGAGATTGATGAAGGTTGCAGTGTTGTTCAATTTTTTTTGTGATAGGAAAAATATTTCCTTGGTTGGAAATTGCGATGTGATTTGAGTCCTGTAGTATTTCGCAGATACTTTGTTGGTATAAGAATGGTGTAGTAGAAATGGTAAAGAATTTGAATTCTCTGCCTATTTTGATGATAGGAATTTTTATTTTGATGATTGCTGTTGACTTTGAAGTGAATGTACATGCTGCTAGGTTCTCTTGGAAGTAATTTCCGATTTCTCTGATTGGGATTGCGAGTTGATATCCATTCTTGTTAATCTCTATTTGGATGATTGAAGAGCATTGTGGTAGTAATTATCAGGTGAGAGATGAGTCCGTTGCGGCATTCTGTTACGATGTTTTGCCAAGATGATGAAAATATGCTAGTCATCTATAGTTGTGATGTTCTTACTTAGTTTGCTGCAATGTCCTGGGTAACTGTTTCTATTTTTTTGTCTTCCAGTACAAGTCGATTGATGTCTTTGCCAGTTTGATCTTGAGCTTGTTGAAGAATGGACGTTGGTAGAGTAGTCATCGCTAATTTTGGTTACTTGGATTGTTTGTTCGTGTTCTTGTAGAACTTGAGCTTTTAATTGTAATGTTAGTTCTTCAAGCTGTTTCTCGGATTTTTTCAATTAGTTGAAAGTTGGAGTAGAAACGAATCCGCAGCACCATTCATAGCCTTCAGCTATGAAGTCAAGTGCTCTTTTGTTTCTTATGTCGTTGGGTCGAGTTTCTGGATCTGCGATGCCTGTGGCTAGGAAAGGATGAGTTTTTTCTAAGGTGTCATCAATGATTGTTTGTAGTTCAGTCCGTTCTCTGTTGTAGATTTCCAACACTGTTGCCGGTGGTGTGTTGAATTCGTAGAGAATTGGGATGCTGCTTTCGTAGGGGTAAATGTTGTCAATTTTTGTAATGTGTGCTCCTTTTGAGATGCTTATTTGTATTCCATCGGCTTTGGTGCTGGTAACCACTATCATGAGTAAGATGTACAGGGTGAGCATTATGATGTGCTTTAATTTGGGGAGTCGTGATGAAGGTTTGCTGTCGGGGAGGCTGCAGTCCTCTGTGTGCCTCCAGTTAATTCTCCTCGTGACTTCTTTGGCCGTGGCTTCTGGTAGATCTAGTATCTCCTGCCTTATTTTCAATGTATTTAGTTTCGTGTGTATTATGTCCCTGTGCATGGTGCTGGTGTTGTCCGTGAGTTGTACTCGTTCATCCGCTTTATATTTATGAATGAGTTTAGAAATGCTGTTGATTCTGTGATTGATGATGTCGATTTTGGGTTTGATGGTTTCATGCGGGTTGAACCAATCGTCGCCTGTCACTACCTCAAAGATTTGATTGGTGCAGGTATTGATAGTTTGTAGGTGTCTCTCGATGGTTCTCGTTCTGCTGGGGTTCATAATGCTGGTCCAATTGCTCTAATGCGTTGTTTGCTGATTAGCTGTTTGGTTTAGTAGTTGTTGAGTGATGTTTCTATACTTTGTAGTTGATGATCTTCTTCCTTCGGAGGTTGTAGTGAGACTGGTGATTTGTTGATGCTTCTTCTAGCGTATTTATAGGGTCTTGGATGTATGCAGTAGATATAACTTGCTCTAAATGTGGTGATTCAGGAGTTGTGCTATGTTGTCGATTGTTGACCTAAATTCATGATCCTTTTTTCCTGAGTCGCGAGTGTCAAAATTTCCGTCGACTTGGTTATGCACTTTTGCTGGTTCGTCTGTTACAGTGTTTTTTAAGTATTCCACGTGAGTAGAGTTGTTCTCATACGTAGAGTCTTCTCGTTGAGAGTATGGTTTCATTTTACTTATATGAACCGTTTCTTTATAGTTGCGTTTCCCCCTTGTAGCTTCGACAAGGTAGTTGACTTCTGATTTTTTTTCTAGTGCTTTGTAAGGTCCATGGAATTGATGAAATAGTTTTGATGATAGTCCTTTCTTCTTGAAGAATTTCCTAATCATGACATCATCTCCTGGTTGGAATTCATGTGATATTCTGAATTTGTCCAATTTTTGTGCGTAACGAAGTTGTTCTTGTTCTATGAAGTCCTTAGCTAAGAGTCTTGCGTCATGGACTCTTTCCATGAAGTCTTCCATAGTTTTGAATGGTTGTGTTGTAGGAATTTGAGCTTCTAATGGTAAAATAACTTCTCTACCATGGATAAGAAAGAATGGTGTCATTTTTATGGTTTTTTGAATTGTAGTGTTGTAAGCAAAAATGATGTGTGGTAGAAACTTGTCCCAGTCTTTTTGGTTGCTGCTGGTGTACATGGACATACAATCTGTTAGTGTTCCATGAGATCTTTTCTACGACACCTTGGGATTCAGGATGATACGCTGTACTCATATTGTGCTTGATTCCTAAGAAATTATTGATGAGTTGGAATAGTTCGCTAGTAAATGTTGTACCTTTATCTGATTGAAGGATCCTTGGACACCCGTGTCTGCATATGATTTGTTCGATGACAAATTTAGCTATTTCTTTAGTTGTGGCTTCCCTGATGGCTTTTGCTGCTATCCTTTTTGTTAGGTAGCAGATAGCGGTGACGATATATTTTTTCTGTGATGATGTTCGGGTGAATGGTCCCATTACGTTGATTTGTATATGTGCAAATGGTTCTTCTGATACTTTGATGAATTGCATTTTGCCGTATGCTTGTTGTCGTGGAATTTTTCTTGACTGGCAGTTGTGACAGGTTGCTATATACGTGTGTACGTCGTGCTTCAATTGTTTCCAATAATATTTTGCTTAATTTTGTGATATGTTCGGTGAAACCCTAGATGTCCGTTAAGTGGGTCGTCGTGTGAAGAATGGAGAATATCTGTTTTCATAGAATTAGGTATGTAAATTTGTGATTTGCCGTATTTATTGATGCGGTATACTATGTTGTCGTTGATGACGAATTTATGGGTTGTTCCCTGATCCGCTTGGTTCAGTTTCGCAAAGATTCTTCCGATATCAGGGTTTTGTAGTTGTTGCAACGCAATGTTGTTGAGCTGATTTGAAAGGATTTGTATAATATCATCTTCGTCTTCGTGGGTTGGACTTAGTGTTTTTATATCTGGTGGTGCTGGACAGCGGGACATGGCATCTGGGACGTGATTCTGACTTCCCTTAATGTAATGAATGCCATCTATGATGAATTCAGATAATTTGAAAGCCAATCTGTCTAGTTTTGGACTGAGTTCTTCTTTTTTAGCTTTTAATATCCAACAAAGAGCGTGGTGATCTGTGAAGGCTTTAACTTTGTGGCCATGTGTAAATTGTCGTAATTTGGTTAGTGAGTAGAGGATTGCTAGTAATTCCAATTCTGTAGTTGTCCATTTTGCTTCACTTGGTGTTAGTGCTCTGCTGACGAATGCGACAGGGTTTTCAATCCCATTTTGGAGTTGGGAGAGAGTTCCAGCTATGCCTATAGTGGATGCGTCGGTCCTGAGTATCGTTTCTAGACCAGGTTGGAAGAGTGCTAAAACCGGTGCTGAAGTAAGGATGGTTTTGGCTGCGTTGAATGTGTCTTCTTGTTCCTTGCCCCATGCAAATTTTTCTGTTTTGCTGAGTAGTTTGTGAAGTGGTGCCATTTTGGTTGCATAGTTTTCGATGAATCTTCTGTAGTGGTTAAAAAGTCCTAGTGCTCTTTGTAGTTGCTTTGTTGTTGTTGACCTTGGAATGTTTTTTACTCCAATGATGTTGTCTGGGTCCATTCTGATGTGTCCGTTGCTTACTAGGAATCCTAGTACATTGGTTTCTTTGTAAGCGAATCGGCATTTGCTTGGTGCTAGGGTAAGTCCTTCGTCTGTAAGGCGTGTAAAAACTTTCTCCAGTTTTGTGGTGTGTTCGTCGATAGTTTCGCTGAATATTATGATATCATCAATAAAAGTTGCCACAGTTTCAGGTTTTAGAGCGGTAAGGATGAGATCCATGAGTTTGCTGAAATGTCCGGAAGCTCCAGATATGCCCATGGGGAGTACTTTATATTGGTATAGGCCTTCTGGTGTTGCAAAAGCTGTTTTTGCCTTGTCTTTCTCGTTGAGTAAGGCTTGCCAAAATCCTGATTTTAGATGCATTACGGTGATGTATTTTGCTGATCGAAGTCTTGCTAGTATATCGTTGATTAGTGGGAGTGGATATGCTGTGATATTTTTTGTAATGCTATTTGAATCAAAAATCTGTTGTGAATCAAAAAGAATCAATGTTGCCTTTTTTGGGAACTAGATGTACTGGTGCTGACCATGGTGAATCGCTAGGTTCGATGAGGTCTAGATCTAGCATTATGTTGATTTCATCTTGAATTTTTTGTCTGGCGTGCTCGGATGCTGGATATGGTCGAATTCTTTTAGGTGGATGGTCTCCTGTGTCTATGGTGAACTTTAATTTATCTGTTCTTCCGATGTGTTGTGGATCCCAAGAAAATACGTTGTGGTATTTGTTGATTATATTCATGATTTTTCCTTTGTCTGCTGTATTTAAGTCTGGATTGATGTTTATTTTGTTTTGTTGTTCTACTGATATCATGTTGATTTTTGCTGAGGTTACTTTTTGGATTTCTTCCTTGCCTATGATAAAACCTTTGGTTATCCACTTATCCTGATAGGATGGGTTGGTTATGATGATTGCTTGTGTTGCGCAGTTAATCAGCATGTTGGGGATGAGTAGTTGGTTTTTGTAGTAAGCTGTTTTAGAACCGATGATGACTCTTTCCTCAGTGTGGTTTAATAGAGTTGGCTCGATTTTGATGATTGTTTGCGATCTGCTAGGAATGCATGTTTTTTCTCTGGCTCTGATGATTAATTGTTTTCTTGATGCTGCTTAGATTTTGTGGTCTTGCCATATATTTGATGCTTGACTGATGATTGGTATGATTCCGGCTTCAGGTGATTCTAATTCTCGTTTCTGTAAATCGATTTTGAATTTGAACTTTTCCAGGAAATCGATTGCTAGTAAAAAGTCAAATCCTAAGTCTTCTACTACTAGACATGGATAGTTGATTGTGAGTTGACCGATAGTTATAGGTGTGATTGCTATTCCTTTGTCAACTAACGGGTCTTTAAGTTGTCCAAGGTTGAGAAAGTTGTTTGAAATTTTTTCAAATTTGGTGCTGATTCTGTAATCCATGAGACATACCATAGCTCCTGTGTATATGATTAAATCTCTTATTATTCCTCCAATTTTGCCATGGATTATGAGTTGTCCTCCATCCTGTGTTGTAGTTTTTAGTATAGGTTTGTTTTGTATTTGAATGAGGTGCTTATTTATTATGTGCAAGTTTTTTGAAGCATTATTTTGCGAGTGAGTTGACCTTAATTGTGGGTAGGCGGACCTTAATTGTAAGTAGGCGGACCTTAATTGGCCCGCCGCTGGTCGTTTCCCTGATTACTTGAAAACGATTGATAATGCGGCCTTGCTGTTTGTTGATTCTGGGGAAATGGAGTGAAGCTTTTTGGTATCTAGATGTAATCCTGGTTTGCCCAGTGTATCCACCAGTAGTGTGATTACCACGGTGGTTCCGTTGGTTGTAGAAGCATGTGGCTGACACATGACCTATTTTATTGCAGACATAGCAGCGAAGTTGGTTGGTGAATATTCTGTTTTGGTTACTGGTGTAATAGGGTCTCTGTTGTGGTCGCTGGATTGATTGCTGTCGAATGGTGGCTGTTTTTCCTTGAAGTGCCCTTGGGTTGTGCTGGTTGAGATGATTCCTTGATTGTATTAAGTTGATATTTAGTTCCTTTAGTGCTTTTACTAGTTGTTCTGTAGGGTCGTGTTTTATTGGTGTCATAGATTGTAGTGGATTATTAGCTTTGGGTTGTTGGTCGAATTCTCTCATTCCTTTTCCTTCGTACTCTTCGATGATTTTCATTAGGTCTTCCCAAGTACTAGGTAATCCACGGTTTTGAGCGAATCGTCGAACAGGTGGTAACATTTGTTTGATGATCTCTTCGCAGAGTTCATCTTCCTTATAGGTTGCCCAATTGTCTCCAAAGAGGTACCTGAGACGTGTGATAAATGAGACGGAATTTTTTCCTATCTCTTGGTGATGGTTGCTAATATCAACCATTTTGAGGTCTTTCTCTTCTTGGGCTTTTGGACAGTTTGCCAAAAAACTTTTTTTAAATGTGTCCCATGCTGTGTTGTCATCAATTTTTGATTCATAGATGGAAAACCATTGCTCTGCTCCAGGATTTTCGATGGCTGTTGAGAGTTGTTGTTTCCTTTCCCTTTCATTTAATTTTAAAGAGGTGGCCCATGTTTCAAATTTTAATGATGTAATTTTTGAGGCTTTTTTCAGTAATTTTTTGTCAAAATGTTGGTTTTTTGTCGGTTCGAAGGTAGATTGGTGCGGTTGTAGGTTGTTTCATAGTATTTAATCTATTTGGTGTTGTCCGCGGTTGGTGTTGCGTGTTGGCTATGATTTCTTGTGTTATTTGTGTAGTTGTGCTGTTTGATGTCCGCGGTTGTTGCTGCGTGTTGATATTTTCCGATGGTAGTTGGTTGAGTGTGTTGTTTGGTGTCCGCGGTTGTTGCTGAGTATTTTTTACTTTTTCTCTCTCTGATGTCCGCGGTTCTATATCGTTGTTGGTTTTGGAATGAGGTTTTTTTCTGCTAATTGTTCTGTTTCAGTATTTTCTACTTTGAGAGTGTTTGCTGATGATGCGAAATTTTGAATGGATGAAATAGTTTTGTTGATGTTTCTCGGAGGAGGTTCATTAATCGGACTTGGTGCTAATCCTTGTATTCACTTAGATGTGCGGATTCCTGGATCTGATGACGAAGATATATTCTTTTCTTTGTTGTGCATCTGTTTTTATAGGTGAAAGTAGGTAGGTTGATTGATGTGAGTCATCTCCACCATTGTTGAATTCTTATTTCTTTAATAAGAATCAATCGTAGATTTAGTAATGAAGATAGTTAAGATGATGATGATGTTAGTTGAAGTCCCGGGTAATATGGGACAGAGTTTATTTAGATGATGTTGTTTTACCGATCTCGAAGTGAGATCCTAATTAGCTCTGTCACTAAATTCACATCTTTTAAGTGAAAACACACTATTCTTGCTCTACTAGGCTAAAGTGTTTAAGGTGAAGTTTATTGAATAACAACATTGACTACTCTGTTTTCAAAAATAAACACTAGTCGGAGTTTAAATTAGAATTTTGTGTGGATGTTTCTACTTATTTTTTGCTAACATACGATGTATCTAGGGTATTCAATCATTTAATCACGTAATCACGAATCGCGGGATTATGTTGCTTATTTCTTATGATAAGGTCTGTTTATTATGCATCGGGAGTCAGAATTGAGTGAGCTTTGTACTAATTTCGTGTTTGAAATTGTCGGAGTTTATATTTCTATACGTTATGATCCAATGTCAAGTGTGCCTACTACTGAATTCGGTATCCAGAAATTATTGACCAATTATAGGGATGAAGCCAACGGACGTGTCTTAGCCATGTGTTCGACTTAAAGGAGTTCAGCTTAGTAGTGCCATTTATACACAAATTCACTATATCCGGGCGGGAACCTCATAACTTGGTTCTTGGTAACCGACTAGGCTGTAAACACTAATCGATTCCGTATAGCGTGAGTATGCGTGTATGCTTGGAAATATTGTTGATAGTCATGTTTAAGGTTCTAGTGCCGAAATAGTGGAACCGAAAGAGGTTTGTATTAATATTACCACTAACGCATCGCTTTCAAACAAATACAATGATTATTCTTGAGGGAACGGTGTTAGAATATGTTCTCTTTAACCGCTGATGAACTTCCCTAACAGGTTGTAAAGTGGTTGACTTCGGTATTTTCGAAAAGATATTGTGCAATTTCGCTTTTCTCAAGCAGCTGTTGATGATTCAGTGTGATTTCGTTTAAGAAAATGTGTATTTGTGAAAACAGAAAGAAAGTAAAAGCTAATTAGTTGTCCCAAATTTTGAATAATTGGATAAATTTGATCCGCTCTTCGTGGTGACTTTTAGCTTGGCGAATATAAAACTCACAAAAGTCGAAATAGTGACTTCGATTGCCAGGGATTTTAAACTTTATTTTGTTGGACGAGGATTGGACGTTCACTATTGTCTGATACTACTCTACAATAATCGAATTTAGTGTCATTCGACGTCAAAATTCACCCGGTTTGGAGGTTTTGATAATATGTCTAGCAAAAACTTTACGGCAAAATGTCATAGATTATCTTCCGCTCCTCATGGCTTTCATCTACTTCATAAATCTGTTTATGTTTGGTTGTCAAGTCTACTTCATTAGCGGTTTTCTACGTAATGCTAAGTTTTTGCTTTCGCGACGATAGTTTGCGAAACTTTCGACTCAACTGAACCATTGTTGTAGAAGTGGTGAAAAGGAACTCATTTTTGTTATTCGTGCTGTACCAGTACAAATTATGAAAATCTTGATTGTAAAAGACAATTGAGAATACAAGAAGAGTAATTGCAATCACACTTTGAAAGACTACTTTAAAAACCCATATATCCCAAGTTTCGCTGATTCTAATTTTTCAATTTTACGTATCTATTAACCATGATGTCCTTGACATCAATTAATTTCTCTTTAGTATTTTGTAACAAAATTCTAAAGATATAAGCACGGGATTTCTCTTCAGAAACCTTTTCATAGAAGTTTTCTCACAAATCATCATTCTGTCCACGGTAGCACATACTGGATCCGATATTTTGAAGTAAGGTTGCAAACATCATCAACTGTGTTTGAGAATCGACGAATTCAAAAAACAATTGTTCTTATACACACACTGTAAATCTTATTCTACTAAAATAAACGGTAGAGCCACGCTCAGACTAAACATCATCCTTAAACCAACGAAATTATCAAAGTAGCAACAATTATTGTTTCACAATACATAACAAAATAGATGACAGTTAGATTCAGTAAAAAAAATAAAGGTCACATAAAAAGTATCTTAAGTACCCATCTGAAAAGTTGATTGTTCACGAACTGTAGGCCAGGATTCACGTAATTGTATCAGAGCTCACGACTAATTCAGCTACCATCTAAAAAGTTAGAACTATGATTCGTAATAAGTAACCAAATGAATAATTTGAAAAGTCCTCACAGCGCACAGTGCACTACTGTAAAATTTAATTAAAACCAAGAACGTCGCGAATATACCAAGGCGTGTGAAATTGCACAGCTGTAAAAAAACTAGCATTATCACAAATCACAAATGGCTTGCCGTAATATCAGAGTAAACTTTTTCTTAACTGTCGATTTTAACTAATCGATCGGCCATCTAAGGATTAAAATATTATAAATTCTTGGTTATAATTGATCATTGGTTTAGTGGAGTGAAATTAATCGTTAGAGGTAAAAATTTATTCGGTTAAATGGTAAAGATCAAGGTGAAATGAAACACTTAAGTAAACCAGTAGTTACTCGTTCAACTCAACTTATGTTGACATGAGTGATCCCTTTTGCCTACAAGGCCACATCTTACTTTTTTCCATGTATATTTAAATAATAAACTCGCTCTGCCAGACAAAAACAAACAAATTTTTATAAGATATTTTAAAATCAAAATTGTATAACTTGAACCGAAACACTTACATCGCTTATTATCCATTCAGTGCAGTTAGTCGTAGGAAGTTATTGGGTTAGTTGTATCAGATGTAGCTATAAGGTGTAATGCAACGTAGGCTTTGTTAATTCAATAATTTCTACAAATGACAGTCTGGACTTTATCTATAAAAAAAAAATTAATATTGGCTTTCTCCGGTGTACAAAAGTTTGTAAAAATAACACTCCCAACAGTATCCGTAACAGAAAATACTGCTTTGCCTAAAGCTTGGTTTGATAGATACAATAATTGTTGCAAAAACCGGTATCTTATGCGCTGTCTACATCCAGCACCACAGCATCTATTCACAGTTTAGTCTAAGGAGAATTTCACCGATAGTAGTTTACAAATAATTTTTTATTATATTTATCAATCAACTGGAGTCAACTAGAACAAAAGTTGCACGATTATTTTGTCATTCTTATAAGTTTACTTTTATTACTGTTTAGGGTAGTCATTGTGAGTCGGTCAGACTAGGAAGGGTTTGAGTATATTTACCCTGAACCAATCCTTTGTAAATTGTAAATGGTCTCCGTCAACCGATAGAAAATGGAGTTTATGTGCTTCGTCCAGTGTTTTGAGACCAATTCGATCCTAAAAATAAAATAGGTGTTATAAAATTAAATACTCACTGGTGTGCTCAAATATGAAAACATTTATGACAAATGTCAAATGGATGTGCAACAAAATTTACTTCTTTGTAAAGTAGTGATTCCTGTAAAGTGAGCATAGATTTATCACCCCCTGGTTTGTAGTAACCGAACCACTCCGACTCACGCGGCTGCACCATTGTATCACGTTCAAATTTTACCAGTACCAAATTATCTAGCTTCTGCAAGTTGAGCTTATATTCCTCATTTTGAATCTAAAATGTAAATGAAACAACATAGTACTGTTGGAAAAGACTCAACCAAATCAAATCTATTTGCATACATTTTCATTGTTGATATCGGCAAGAAATATCGAATGCGTTCTGTACATTTCTTCTCTGAATGGGTCGTGCCAGTACTCTGCTTGTACCAATCTCTGCTGAACCCACCTAGGCAGAAAGTATACGACAAAAAAAAATGAAATGAATATAAAAAATATTTAGAATAGAATATCTTACGATAAATAGGCAAACTTGGAAATACATTTGTCTATTATCTCGCACCAGGACATATTTGGAGCGGAGCAGTGGGGGAGTCCAAAGACCCCTTGATGTTGACCTCATTGGTTTCGCATTGGTGGATTTGGACATCTTTCAGCCAATCCACGTCTATAAATTTTGGAAAAATAAATTAAATACAGCCCTTAATAACTGCGGCACTTGACATCGGGTCTCTAAATAAATTTATAATTTTGTTATTCCTTGGGTTTAGTGCTACTATTACATGACATTTCCCATTGCACCACAAATTTTCTCAATACATTAGGGTTATCCTTCATTGCACGTATATATTTTTGTCAGAGAAAATAGGATTAGTTGAATGTAAGAATTACTAAACTTTCTCAGTCCTCTCGGAAGCTTGATGTCTCTCTGTTGTCATGGCGAAGGAGGTTCCATAAAAATAGGCAACCTGCTTAGGCATATTGTTAGAATAAATTAGCAGAAACTTCAATTGTGTGGAAATGGACTTTAAGTAAGTAAGAACTAATGCTAAACAATGGAGCAGAATAGACATGAATACAGAAGGTTCGGCAGATTCTCTGTTGAGTGAATTGGTGTAGATCCGCCAGGATATGATACCGTATTATTCGACTTTGTGTCTTTTCCTCTCTGCTAACCACTTCTCACCATTACAAAATCACTTTTCGTCAAATAAATACTGCTTTTGATTTGATATCCTCACATATCTATTGTCCTGCTTTATTACAAGCAACAACATAAATTAGGAGGAACTATGTTGGGAGTGGATAACGAGGGTACCAATAAAGATAATTTATGTACATAAGCCAGAGACAAAGAAGACGGTTCTAGTGACTTAGAAAAGTGCCCTACCATAATTAGACTAATATGAAGAAATATCAATTTATGCCTTTCAAATGAAAATCATAAAATGATGTATAAATTATTCAACTGAAATGCAAATAGGAATTTCAAAATTGTGTAAGCAAAATAGAGAATTAGAAAAAATTAATGTAGTTTAGCAAAAACTACGAAAAAAAAACTCAAGTGTGGAATCGCGCTAACCTGTGCAACCAATGGCTTTGAAGATCTCAATAAGTAGTATGCATCAAGATTATTATCATTAATATTCAAACGCTATAATCCCTAGCAAGGTTTTAATATTTATATGAAAATTTCATTTTTTCAGCGAAATGGTGATCTTTGAAGCAAAATTTTTAGTAATTTTGTTGAAAATTGGTTTTTGGTTGTCACAATTTTCTCAATTTTTCTAAACGATTGATAAGATTTTTCAATTTTTTTTCAAAAATTTTAACAATATTTTGGTAAGAAAGTATTTCATCATTTTTATGTAGATTCCATACATAAAATATCTTTTGAATGATTTATAATTGAGTTAGGAAATAGATTTTCATCTTTATTTAAATCTGATTTCATATGATTTTAATTTACTGAAGTGACAATTACACCAAAAGATTTAAGTATAAAAATTCTACATCACGTTAAGTAAACCTTTGGGAAGAAAACAGGCTAACCAAAAATATTTACTAACTCAATTAGAAATACATAATGTAAACAGGCTTAAATAAGAATCTTTTCAATTTTTTATTTTAAGATTATGCTCTACGATTTTCCGTATTTTGCATTGCGTGACGAAAATGTCAGAGTCTACCAAAATTGCAGGAGTCTGACTAATATGACCATGAAAATCAACTCCTAAAGTGTAGAGTCAGAATAATGACTCTCAGAATCAGTGATTCTGACTGGTCAAGTTTTGAGTCATGTGGACAAAACTTGTCCTGTGAATTATAGACTCAACTTTTTTCTTATTCATAATAACTTATAATTGACTATCCGACGCTCGCTTCGCTCGCACGGCTAGCGCTGCCGCGGGCATTCCATTAAGTAACGAAAGCACATCAACAAAAAATGGTGTAGCAGATTTTGAACAAAGCAGAGAAGCAAACGAAGCAGCGTCTGTTAGTTGAATGTCGTAATAAATGGTATCTGATATAGCGGTATAATAAATAAAATAAATCATGGTTGAGCGCAGGGTTCGTGATTTTTTTGAAAAAATCAAAAAAATCGAATTTTTTTTATAATTATCCGATTTTTTACATAATTATCAAAAAAAAACATTTATTTTCGTTAATATGTGTATTTTCGTATAAATTTTGAAAAAGTGAGTTTAAGCCTGTCGATTATTCCATGAAAATTTTTCCCACACTTTTTACACACAAACCTTTATTATTCTCTTTCTTACTGGAAATAAAGTGATCCCAGATAGGATCTTTCGCTCTAGGTATTTTGTTTGGCAATAATTCCACAAACATCAAAAAGACAACTAATAAATTCTAGTTCTCATGTAGACAATCAAAACACGACTTTATAATTTTTTCACTTAAGATTTATTCGAAAACCGGCAAGAGTGCAACCGCCGACAGCCCACCCATAGTCATAAAAGTAATTGATAAGAGAATGGTATTTATTTTAATGAGTTTTGTATGCGAAATATGCAACACGATTATTGATTTGAAAAAATCAACAAAATCATGATTTTTTCAAGCTTGATAATTATCATTGATAATTATCAATGATAATTATCGCCTGATAATTATCATGAACCCTGGTTGAGCGTGCTTGGGATTTGCCAGCAAAGCCCTGCCCATGCCCAACGTTTGATCAGTAGATAGAGGCTAGGATTTAGTCCCTCTTAAAATGGAAATATGTAGAACAAAATTTATAAATTTTGGCTATTTACAAATTAATAGTTTTGGGCTATTTACAAATAAAGTCTTAATTCGTTACTCAAAAATTTCTTTGTAAACGCAATTGACAGTAACCATCTACAAATTTACCTTGTCTGAAAGATTATATAACTTTGACTTTCACGTTACTTTTACTTGGGCACCGTCGTTATCTTTACCTTTACTTCTGTCGTGAATAAACACGGCGAAGATAAATAAATACCAACATTTGACAAAGACTGTCCTTGTGATTTGTTCATTGTCAGATTTTCTAACCAAATCCAGCGCATTATATTAGTTTTAACTTCTTAGAAAACCCGTACCCCGCCCGTCGATTCCATCATCTCTTCCACCCACGATAGCATTCTTCCCGTCCATGCCCGCATCCCTCATGTCTCTGCTTGGACACTTCACCTCTTTGCATGGCTCCATCCCGACCTTGCTCGTAACCCTGCCGTACATGCCCTCATTCCTTTCTCCATGCCCGCATGCCTCCCGTCCCTACCATGCATCTCTGTCGTCCATGACCGCATCCCTTTTGTGCATGCCCTATTCCTCCTGCCCCTGTCCGCATCCCTTTCGTACATCCATGACCACACCCCTTCCACACATGCCCGCATCCCTCCCGTCTCTGTTTCTATTCATCTCCATGCTCGCTCCTTCCCTCCCATTCCTTATCCACATATCCCTTCCATCCCTGTTTCCATCCCTCTAGACCCTGTCAGCCTCCCTTCCGTGCATGCCCAAATCACAAATTCATTAAAAAATATTGAGATAGTATGCCAAGCCAACCGAAAATGTATTGGGTTTGTTTGCCAATTTCACCCAAAAAAATCGGATCGGATCCCTGGTTCACCCATAGAATACTTTTCGCTTATGCCTATTTCACTCAAAAATATTTGCGTCATTGGCTTAGTAGCATATTGGAATCATATGTCAACTCACCAATTGTATATTGTGTACATATGTCAAATTAATTCAAAGTATATTGGCGGATATGTCAAATTCACTCTAAAAATGTTGTATGCTAGGTTTACGCAAAAAATATTGGTCGTATCGCAATTTCACACAAAGTGTATTGTGGGCGTGTAGAGTATTCATTCAAAGTGTATTAGGGTTGTATGCCTAGATCAAGTAAATATATTAGGTTCGTAAGCCAAGTATACCAACAATACGAAAATATATTTGCAATCGTTTTCTCAAAATTTATCAACGTCGTATACGAAGTTCACCCATAATATATTTCGTATGTATGCCATGTTCCCTTATTAAATATTGTAATACGTTTACCCCAAAAAATTAGGGTCGTATGTCAGGTTCACCTAAATGATATTGAAGTCGAATATCAAATTCACCATAAAAATTTGGGGTATACGTTAGCTTAATTCAAAAAATATTAAGTTGAGTATGCTAAATTCACTAAAATATATTTTTATTGAAGGCCAAGCTCACGCAGGTATATTGGGGTTGCATGCCAAGTTTACTCAAAGTATATTGTGTTTTGTATACCAAGTCAATCAAATATTGTTGGGTGTCATATGTCAATTTACCCGTAAAATATTGGTGTCGTATGCTAAGTTCACCTGTAAAGTTGGAATCGTCTGCCGAATTCACCATAATTTTTGGATTTTATGCCAAGCTTACCCAAAATAATTTTGGGATCAAATACCAAGTTCAACCAACAATATTCGAGTCATATGCCAAGCTCAACCGAAATTCATTTATGCCAAGTTTACCAAAAAAATATTGGACAAAAAATATTACCTTTACTACGAATCGAACCTCGGACTGATTCACCGAAATTCTTACTCCATAATCAACAGCCAATTGATTTTCTAAACATGAATAGGATTTTAAAACCATTTAAGTTAACTTATGTCAGTGTGTTAGCAAACTTCACTTTATTATGAAAGGTCAGTCGGGTGACAATCTAAGTGTATATAGGTATCACTATATATGTCTTAATTTTCTAAAAATTCATTAAATAAATCATGGTTTTTTATCATTTTGGGAGGAAAAAAAAATTAATCAAGCAGCCTTATATCTGCATCAGGACAATGTTGTTTATTTTTTTTTTGAAAAAAAAAGTAACAACACCCCACCAAGAATCGAACCTCCGACCAAACTCACCAAACTCTCATGCCATAACCACTAAACCATGGCAGTCTGTAATGAGTGTGGTATTGTTTTAAAAACATAAAAAAATCTTATAAGTAGAGTTAACATGCCTTTCACATTCCATCTATCAAACTAAAAAAAAAAGCCATATAAAAACTATATGACAATTTTTTTGCTGTATTCTCCCTATCTCTTTTCCCCATTTTTCATTATAAAATCAAAAACTCGAACATTTGACCTCTGGCCTTAATAAAAATAACATGAGTGACATCAAAAATACATACCAATGATAATTGTAATAGGTTACCCTATATCTAAATTGCTTAGCTTAAGATAATTTGTGCGTCAGACACGAAAAGACACACTGAATTATAATACAAGATTGAGTAAAATCATAAATATTGCTAATTTATGGAATGGGTTAGCGGGCGATTACTTATAGTTAATGGCACCTACATTTGATAAAAGATATCCAGCCTATCGGCCTAATACATGAAGTTAACTTACCAGAGACAATACTTATAGTACATAAATGTTTCGACGCCTCAATTACTAATAAATTTGCCGCATCTGATGTCTCAGTAGAAAATAAATTTATCACCTTTTACAAATATGTAACAGGTAAATATGTGTGGATTTATGATCTATCGTATTGAAGTAAAGTAAGGTTTTAAAGCTTGTACTTTCGTTATTATCAGCGACGCCTTTTCCTGGAAAATCCAGGTTCACAATGACGCGATCCCTCTACTTAATATAGATTCATCATAAAAGGATTCGATATATGAATTAAAATTAGTGATGTGCCGAATACCACTATTCGGCACTTACCGAATACCGAATAGTGATTTTGAAAAATTGGTGAAAATCGAATATCCGGCCGAATACTTGGTGATAACCAAGTGGAGTGTCTAACGGAAGCTAAAATTGAGGGCTTTCAAATTCTGTTGACCCAAATAATACTTTGAAATCTTTATCTAATATTACAACTCATTTGCTCCAGATTGTGGTGGAGAAATGTTAACATCTCCCCATGGACAGGTAGTAAATGATTTCTTGTGACTTCATAAATGTTTCCCTCTTTAGAAAAATGTTGTTCTCCACAGTATTTGCACTTTTTCTCCTCAAAAAGTCCCATCTTAAACCATTTTCCTTTATTTTAGACAGAGTTGGAATTCAGTCAAACTTGTATGATGCATGTCGCCATCGAAGAGGAAAGTTTGTTCAATAGAAATGGGAATTTCAGAGAAATTTATTTGATGATAGTGTGGAATAGTGTAGGATTGCTGTACGAATTTGAAGTCAAGTTTTCTCAAGTGGTCTTCATACGCAGCGAGTAGAAATTTCAGGACAAATTTGACCTCTTTCGGTAAGCCTTTTTCATATAAACCTTGCACATCTATAGATTTCAGCTTACTTTCCAACTGCAAACACCAACTGTATTTTTCGATTGGAAGCCTATACGAGGTTTTTCGAAGTTCTATATACGCATTTAGAGAAAGGTCCGAATCGTTAGCTGACAAAACTTTTAACCATAAAGAAATAGTAAACCTAAATACGTCAAAGCTTAATGGAAGGCAGACTGTCTCTAAACGAACAAAATATCGGGGGGTGCTGAAAGGAAGGTGGAGTCTCTAAAAGTATTGCTGTTGACCCTTTCTATTTCATTTGTGTGTTGTGATCCCCACATCCCTGAGCCATACAAGGTAGTTTATTTTACAATGGAATTTGAAAGAAATTTCGAGGTTTGCAAGTCGAGGGTTTTCATCCTGCCTAATTTGCGAAATACAGTGCCTTGTGCGGCAATACTTTGACTCGGCCGGCCATTTTGTCTGGCTAACAATAGAGAAGTTCAATAAGGTCTGCTGCACTGAATTACTCACTATGAGTCGAGGAGGATTGGGAGGAGTTCGGGGAGTACTCATAACTAAGAGCTAGATAAGGAAAGATGAGGGTTTTAAAATTAACGGGATTTTGAGACGTATTGAATGTGGTTCATACACCAAACCAATTTTCAAAGTATCCAATGTTTGCCAATGTTGTAGAATATAGAAATTGACTAAGTAGAATACAGTTGCTTCGAATACACCTATGACAATATGATAACTTTATCGTAATCCCTAGCTAGAGGACAATAAAGTGCGTGAGCAGAATTTTTAACCTTGTTGGCAATTGTGTATTTCGATAATTATAAATATATTGTATCCAGCTGTAACAAATTAAACCAAAACAATTTGACTATTAAATCAATTAAAGATTCGTGTTGTCAAACACTTGATTCTGACCAAACCTAAACTAAATGTAGTTTTAAAATTTCAAATATTTTTAAAAGCTGCGATGCATATTGTATAAGACATATATCTGGACTGTGCTGGGGACTGCTGCTGAATATAGGAAGATTTTTTAATCATCATCACGTTTACGTTTACGACCATCATCGATTGTGGTCGTTTCAATGAATGTATTTTGGATTGTGGTCGTTTCAATGAATGTATTTTGGATTATGGCTACTTCAATAGTGGTAAACGTAATATCCCACACGCCGGCATTATTCTCTTGAATTGAGTCTGGTAAGTACAAGTAACTCTGATTCTGTCCCTTGAACGCCAAATATAATTTGCCTAACTCATCTCCAGTTGTGGCTCCAACTTGCACCCATTGCTTCAATTGTTGCTCAAAATCCAACCCAGTGCTCCCAACTAATTTTATTTTGCTACAAATATATAAAATTAGTGACAAATCTCAATAGCAGCTAGTAAATATTATGACCAATCTGATTTATATAATCTAGAACTTTCAGAAGTAATCAGAGCAAAATTTGTTGTAGATTTTAGATTAAGAAGGCGATCATTGGAAGTGACATGTGAAATGTCAAAGCTTACAACTTGCAAAAATTATAATGCTATACGCATTATTTTTATAGGTTGTAAAAATTGAATGATTATTATAGAAATTAATATTACTTTACTATTACTATGACCACAATTACGTTGAACTTTAATGCTTTGTAAATTGCAGTTTATCTGTAATTAATGTTGAAATAATAAAATAACAAAATGTTCTAAATACAGCAAACTCGCTTATCAATTACATTTGTAATACTTCCGTTTCAAGCTTCCGAATACGTCTCGCAGTACGAGCAGGAAATTTTAAATGCAAAGGATTGTAAGAGTAAAAAATTTCAACGAGACAAATATCGATGTTGATAAAGTTAAACTTCAAAAGTAGAATAAAAGGGGAGAGGAATGAGGACGGAGCTGGAAAGATGCAAACTGAAAGAATTTTTGAGTAGGCTTCACAAAATGTCGATTAGAACAATACAAGGTAAAACAGAGAAAAATTTGAAAAATATAGTGGAAAAACACGAAAGTGGGAAAGTATACTAATACTATAGAAACATGTATACCAAAACGAGTTCAGAATATTACTAAGTAAATAGCTATATCTCCGAGAATGCCCTAATCTTAACTCCTAAATCTCAGGCGCCTCAGGCGCAAAATCCCGTTGTACCATATACGTAACAAGGACTCATCTTTTTTGTTAAACTCTCAAAATATATGTTCTTTATGTCAGTTAATCAATATATATAAGAACAAGTTTGTAAACAGACGTACCCATCTGCAAAAGGAAAATAGTTCATTTTAATTTCTCCACTTAATGTGTCTCTATGCAAAGCAAAGTTGCCATCCTCTCGTTCTCCAATTATGTAAAAGTCGCAGACCTAGTATAATATATAAATAAAATCTATCTTAATAATATGTTTGAAAATATTAATATTAATATTAAATATTAATTAATAAATAATAAATATTAATTTGCAGGGTAGCCAGAAGGATTACGATAAACCTTGAAGCAATGTTTGCCAGAAAACTTAATTTAATAAACTAGGGAACTGTGGATGGAAGCCTAAATTGCTCCTAATCCTATAGAAAGACAAAATACAGGCAGAATAATCAACTGGAAGTTTTATTTACCATTAGTATAAGGTGACGTGTGGCAAATTGGTCATTATTATTATAAAAATGGTGATACATTTACAACTTTTAAAGCCAACCTGTCTGCCTTAGTGCAAAAATTTCAAAATTGTTTTCGGGTTTCTGTTTGGCAAGATTTGTGTTAGAAATTGTGTAAAATAATTTATTGAAATAAATTTGTTTTCATTTATCGCCTTATTCCGCTTGCATGTTGTAGACGCTTGTTTTGCCGATAATCACTTTGCTACACTGCTTATTATATATAAAATATATTAACCTATAGTATCTGTGAATGGTAGAAGGTTGGCAATAAAAATAAATATTCTCCAAATCTGAATACCTGATCAAGTTGAAAAATGAGTTGTGGAGTCCCATTTATGTTTGTTAACCTTAAAAGCCCCAAGTTGGACCAAATTTAGTATAGGGGTTTTAATTTACCTAGTTAATATTTATATTTTTCTACAAAAGATGTACGAAATAGATGTTAATACTTCATTTCGTGGCATCATATCTCATGTTGTGGCAAATAAGAAGGAAAAATTTGACTTGGTGTTTGTGGATGTGAAATGCTGCGAGTAAGTTATCGACAAACCAGAAGCAATGAAGTAGTGATACGTTTGGAATTGTTGCTCTCCACATGGCAACAAAAAGTATAAAAGCATTTGAACACTTTGTTTAATTTGTTTGGAGTACGGTTTCCAAGTTGGCTAGATTTCCTAGTCTTAATTATAAATCTTGAATGTTAATTGTCACGCTTGACTGACCCAAGGCTCAGGCAATGCACTATTACATATGGACTCCTAATAGCATTCCAAAATAGTAACTATCATATAGTAAGCGTTCATTAGATAGACACAATAGCAGCAAAAATATTACGAAGGACTCCGATGATATTGAGTCTAAGTCAAATATATACGTTTTGCTAGTACAGTGGTTTTAGTTTGTGGTGATTTGAGCATAAGACTCAATCCCCACTACTGTACTCATAAATGAGACAGTAGACTCCTTACCTGGCAATGAATGACCAGGAAGGAGAGTTTCGGAGTTGTATTGAGTTTGAGAACAGGATTGCCCAACTAGGCTCTGTAGCACAAATGGTTAGTG
>NIPM01000228.1:6695-176275 GCA_002738285.1 Holacanthella duospinosa | reverse complement strand
AGCCCCGCCACAAGTTTAATGTCACTACTCCTTAATGTCACACTTCGTTTGTCAACCGGTTGGCTTTCTTCCGGCGAAACTCCCTGCTCTCATGTAGTAAAACTCTGCCTATTGTCACACCGCCTAAAGTCAACCTCCGCCTTTTGTCACCTCATTTGAACTGCTTGCATGGCAGATCACACTTTAATGGAAACTTTCGGTTCTCAAGGGCAGAATATAAACTCATGTTTGTTTAAATAGTGTGGGCGATCAGTGACCCTTGTAGGAACGGTTTCATTAATCGATTCGTTGTATTTACCATGCGGTCTCTTACCTACTCTCGAACCAAATAGCATTGATCCCTCGGCGGGATTCGCATATAACAATTTTTCAAACAAACATCTTAAAATTGGAGTTGTGCGCGGCAGTCATTCATCTGTATTGTGATTTACTCAGTGGACGATGTCTAGAAATTTCGGAAATTTCTACACAGATACTGCTATCAATAGAACTTACTTTGAAGTGGTCTTTGCTGAATGGAGGGCGAAGAGGTGGAGGGATAAATTTAGCTTGGAAGGGTGGAGGGGTCAATTTAGTTTGGAGGGGTGGAGAGGTCAATTTAGCTTGGAAGCGTGGAGGGCTGAAAGGGTGGAGGGCTGAAAGGGTGGAGGGGTCAATTTAGCTTGGAAAGGTGGAGGGATTTTTGCCGACTGGAGAGCGGAGGGGTAGAAAGGTGAAGGGCCCATCCCGTGCCCATCTATGCCTATCACGTGTCTCCAGCCCAACTCCTTGTACACACTCTCCTTTAACTTAATTAGGAGCAGTTTTTCCTTTAACACTGTTTGTTTGAATTTTTGGCGATAATGCAAATGTAAATAAAAAAATAAGGTTACCTGAATTTGTCATAAAATTGAATCGATGTAGAACAATTAGTCAAGACTTGTGTGTTTATTTTCTGCAATAATTCTTTAGAACAATTAATAGAAACAAGTAGAGAAAAAAGACTTATTTCTGGGTAAAATCGGGCAGAGTTACGGACTGTGTAATATTGCCCATTTGGCTCTACTTTTATAGGGTTCATTTGGAAAGTACTTAGGTTAAATTTAGTTGAAACTAAACTAAGTTTAACAAATAATCTATTAACATTTGGACTTAAAGTCATGAACAAACAGTGTGAAAGGGACGATTACTCATAGGGATTATGGTGACTCATTTCTTCGTCGAAAAGTTCAAAGAAGTCGTGATCGTGAGTAATCACTTCTTACAGAATTACGAAATAAATTATAACTTCATCCGCTCAAAGTTTAAATCAGAAAACGCGCAAATCTCGAAAAAAATAACAAAACTTCGAGGGTTCAATGCTATTTGGTTCGAGAGTAAGTACAACATCCTCGATCGTGAAAACTTATTTTCTTAAAGTCTCACCAGCAGTCGCCGACGTATCCCAACCGCGAGTATGCTAAACTTAGATGGGCATACTAAGATAACTTTCTCATCCCACTTTCGGAAAAATTGTACCAATGCTTCTCATCGCAAAATGAAATGAAATGAAAGATATGTCGATCGATCGTAAATCTTTTCTAAATTAAGGATATAACATCTATTATTAGTGCACAACACGAGTTTTTCAAAAAATTTGCAAATTTCACTGGATTTTTTTTTAATTTTTACAATAACCCACTCAAATTTGACTAGAAGTATTTCAATCGAACAGAAAATTCATGTCTAATACGAATCTGGCAACCATTTGTGGCAGCCAAGTCAAATTCTCCAAAAATAATTCTATAGATTTGCCAAATTTCTTTTGCAAAATTTGACTTTACCGTCAATAATGCATGTAAGACTCGTAATTTGCCCCTAATTGCTCATTGAGTGACGTACCACTTGAACTAATTCTATTAGGTCATTTTGGCATTTGTTACAAGAGCGACTACACAGAATTTCAGGTGGAATTTGCAAATATAAGAGTGATTACTTTGAGAAGTTATTTGCTTTTAAAGTATCCCAAATCCAGGTAATAACCTTTAAAACGTGTAAAATAAATTGAAAAATATATTGTATAATAAAATGTGCTGCTAAAACCAGGAACTTTGGTTAATGTCACCTAATCTTCAAATTTTCACTCAGCTGACATTATCGGCTATTGCCAACTACGTTTAGTGTCAACCGATTTTTCGGCTCTCTCGGAGGTGACATTAAGCTAAAACCACTGTATTAGTAAGTCAGAGAATTTCTGGTAAATAGCTAATGTGAGAATTTGTAATACAATTAGATCAGAAACTACATGTTGATGCTATTCCCTGGCAAAAGTCACTAATTTACTTCTTTTGCGAAAACAAATTTGTAGTCGCTTTAACGCACTGAAGGAATATTTGTATATAGTGAACTCACCATGACTGGTTCTGTTACTTTAGAAATAGAAATGTTCTCCTGTTGATTATGTATTAAAAAATTGGATGTAAAACCAGTAGCATTCGCTAACAATTTGTTTTCGATCAAAGTGTAAAATTCATCGTCTGATTCCAAAAGTCGAAATACGTAAAAATTTCCATTGTCGAATATATTGTGATGTGCTCCCGCGTTGGCATCTGGTTGAGGTGCTATCAGTTTCGGTATTATGAAAACGTTTTCCGTCGTCCCTGCCATTTGAGTTGAAAGAAAGGTTGCAATTTTTTTCAGCTGATCGTCATTTCTAAGCCAAACTTCACTACAAACATCAAATAATATATTTAACAAACTATAGGTTATAATACAAATGAAAAACACCTAGAAAGGTCACAGACATAGAAACTAGTAACAAATACGTCCTTAGGATAGGATTGGATAGGATCCTATTCTCAAAGAATAGGATTGAATGGAAATCAACATCGGTATAGATTTGGTAAAGTGTTATACGTAGAAAATATGAAAATCAAGAAACTTTTGGAAGGGGAGTATCTAGATGACACTCTAAACTTCGGAATAATTCCAGCTTTTCATATTTTGCAAGCATGATATATGGTAAATGGTACATCTCTGAATGGGAAAGTGGGCGTTGGAATTCATGTACTTTTACGTTAAATAGTGAAAGCAATAATTGATGTAACTGAACAAAAAATTTTAGGAGATGTAGATAAGGAGGAATGTGTTTGGAAAATCAACACGTTAGAGGATAAATACAAGGCAGTGTAGTTGGTTGTGATAAAATATTAGCAAAATTGTGAATTAAAAAAAAACTCTTTGTTAGTTTCAAAGAAATATTAAGGCTTAAAAACTTTTAGAAATTGTTAAAACGTTAGAAGTTTTAAAAACTTCCTGTTATGGGAGTTCTGTATCGTCGAGGAAACTCGTAATCTCAATGTAGCCAAGCTAGGCTCTAATACCCAGGGTCAATAAGTATAAGTTATAAACTCTCCTGTGAGATAAGGCGACCCATGGTCCAGTGTAGAAATACACAGGCTATAATCTCCTTTTTGACTCATTTCCCACATAAGATGGCGAGCAGAATACCGGATCGAGTCTCCCCAACCCCAAGACTTTATCAAGGTCTTTCCAGGTTCTCACACTGTTAGTTAAGTTATCTCTTTAGTTGTAAATAATCTCTGTAGTTGTAATTAATCCTGGGCGTTGAATTTCCGCCATCTGCCGAACTAGTTTAATTAAGGTCAGTTGTACTGAGTTAGAAGATACAGTGGACTCTTGATAGTGGAGACTGTAGGTCCAGTGTTATTGGGAAAATGGGTTCTGTGGGAGTTCTGTATCGTCAGGTGTGTAGATCTGAGGAGACTCGTAATCTCACTGTTGCCAAGCTGGGCTCTAACACCCAGGGTCAATAAGTATGAGTTATAAACTTTCCTGTGAGATAAGGAGACCCATGGTCCAGTGTAGAAATACACAGGCTGCTCTACTTTTTGACTCATTTCCCACACTGTCTCAAACCGTGATATAAAGTGAAATATGTCACAATTTACAGGCATTGTGATTATATTAATAACCCTAATGACCAATATGGCGGTTTGGCAACCAGGAAGGTATTATTACTGGTACAATCTAAGTATTTTGTGCCTCACGGCTAAATTAAATAAACATTTTTTCTAAACGCAGAAATTATTTCAGATTCTTTTACCAGTCTTAAGAGAAAAAGACACTTTCTAATGATTACGAAAATTAAAAAATTTTTGGAAAATGTTATGTAGTTGAAAGAATAACGCTAGAAACGTATACTTTCTTTGGAACCACAAAAAATTTGTTTCCGCTACTTTCCACAAAATTGAATTCAGGAATTATAAAACCATTTTACTGCTGCCCTTAGGAGACTTGGAGAAAACAACAGTACTTTGAAACAAGAAATTAAAGAAAAATGGAAAATATTTAAGCTTCCCATTCCATGCGCACTTCTGTTTGTTTTCCTTTCAAATTCATCCATGCATCCCCCATTTCCATTTTGGAGAGTGCTATGCAAAATGACCGAAAATAATAAATGGACATCTTATACCAAATATCAGGTATCGGGAATCAAGTGTCAGGAATATGTAGTATCATTCGGACTTTACGATTTCTGGAATACCAAGCAATTTTGGTTTACCTGTGAGATCTATCTAACACCTTTATTGGGTCATACAAACACATGTTAATTATTCATGCCGAAGTGCAAAAATAATTATTCCTGTCTATTCTTGTGTTTAGACGAGGTTGGAATATTGCAAACTTGTGTGCTCTATTTTTCACAAACACGAAATTTTAAATTCATCTGCATTCCATGGGTTCAATGGAAGTAGTGATATCCATAATATTTCTACCAGTTTATAATGACCTGCTTTTAAAGTCCTACTTCAATGAACTCGACACAATTAGATAATATGATTTTAGGAAACTTTTTTTCGCAAACTCAAACCACCAAAACAACAAGATCTTGCTCGCGATTTTGGCTTTATAGATACAGAAAGAAACTCCTTTTTTGACAGGCTCAATTCAAAATTTTGGTTTTGTTTTGTTAAATTTTTCAAAATATATAAATTGCTGCTTAAAAATTCCAACTCCCTTGTATGTCAAAAACTCACGATTATACAAAGCTTCTTTTAACTTTCATGCAATAATGATTACCACAATGTGCTTTGATGACCTATGATAGGTAAAAAGGTCATAAATGTCAAATTAACAATTTCAAGGGATCCCTGACATTAGTGGTACTTAATGAAACTTCTATCTCTATTAAATTAAAATACTTTTAGATCCAAACATTAATAGAAATTTGATAGAGAGAACGCTTAAAATATTAAAGCTTTACTGGCATCTTGCCAGAGAGAAAATTTTTACCAACTGTACAATCGACTTACATTTTATCATCTGTAATTTTTTCGTAAATTGTCCCAATTAAAAAAGGATTATAGTTCGGTGGTATCAGTTCAACTTCATGCTGCCCATTCTTGAGGATCCCAGCATACAATAGAATTTCAGTTTTTGTTCCTGTTTCTATATAGTTGAATTCTTTAAAAGTTAAATAATTGTTTTGGTGTTCATATTCCAAAGTCGGAATCTCTATATTATATTTCCCGTAATCCGTTTCGAATATACACTGAAAATTATGTAAAGTTGAAAATCCAAGACCTATTGGCAAAAATATGTATAATAGACTGTAATTATCATTCCAAACCTAAATACTGGAATACAAAATTTAAGAAATTATACTAAAAATGTTTTTTGACAATTTACAACTTTTCAAATTCTTTTGGTACAAGGGATCACAAAATGTGTAATATCCGACTGAATTTTATGTCCTAGATTGGGACAAAGTTTTTGCTTGACCAATAAATAAGTCAAGTTCGGTTTAGTTAAAAAGCGATTATATTGTTATTGTGGTCAGTTTTGAATTTTGGGTGAACAACTGTTTTTTAAAATAATAGGCTTACAGTTTTCAGTGTACATTTTGTTTAAAAATTATTAAAATTTGAAATATCTTAAAAAAATCGAAATTAGGATTTTTGCACTTTTTGAACTTTTGGCTATAGCTACTGAAATAAAAGAAGAAAAATTATCTGAGAATACGTATGACGAAAGTGCACTTGATTATTATGATATTGAATTGCCACCGAAACGATATTTCCACCGAGCTTTGTAAACTAACTCTCTGGAACACAAAATCATGTTAAAATTGATTTAATCCCTCGAACAAAGCAGACGGAAAATTTTTTCATATTCGGATGCAAATATCTCTAATTGGCGCGGGTATTATGAATTGCACCATACGAGATAATTTGTACTCAATACAATGGGCTTTCAATGACTCTAAATGTGGTTGCGCATATTCACTCTTTAACGACCAGCAATTTACATTTTAACTTTTATAGTTTCAAATGAAAATTCACTGTAACTGCGTCATTTTTTTTACCGATTTGTAAAACATTGTCAATATCAAGTTGGCTAGTATCCAAATATTAACATCTGACAATAAACATGTCACTTCACATTTCAAAATTTGTAAACATCCGGATTTCTTTTTTGTCGGATTTTTCAAATTATAATAGTTTTTAAACAAAATGTACTCTGTGGAGTGTAAGCCTATTATTTTACAACCAGTTTTTCACCCAAATATGAAATAAAATTAACCGTGACCGTTTTTCTTCTACATTTTGCATATAGTGGTGTGGGGTCCTTGAAAATCACATGGAGAATTTCATGAGCTTCAATTACGTTACAAATTACTTGCCAAGTTTTAATAAAATTTCGGGTGAAAGGGTAGAAGGTCCAATTTATTCAAGTTAAAAAAAATTTATGCTCTTACAATAAGTTGCATCAACAATGATTTTTAACATACGCAACTTTCTAACATTCTTGTATAAACTCTCTCCGATCACAGCTAAGCATCCTTAACCAGGTAACCCTAAACAGCTTAACCTGATGGTTTACATAAAAAGTCTTCGGATAGTGTCAAAATTGATTGCACAAAAGTTATTTTTATGGTGCAGAGTATACTGATGCTATTTAGTTATATACAATCATTATTAGCAATGATCTTGTGAAATTATAAGAGTAAAAAGGAAACAGCTTTGCAAATGGCTCCCAATACTCTGTTCACCGATAATAGAAATTAGAAACACTATATTGCGCGGATTAAATTGATTGACATCATTTTAAACTCCGTAATCCTCATCACTCATACATGTGTGTGGATTACATATTGTAACAGAATTTGATAAAGTGAACCAAAAATATTAATAGGACTGTAGGGGTAATAGAATAAACGAAATAATTTATTTTACCATCGTCCTTAAGCTCAGCCTCCATCATGAAATAAGTATTTGTATTGAACTCAATAGCGCTGTAAAAAATTACATCGATGAGATATTTGCGTTATAATAACGGTGCAATGTTCAAGTCCTTTTGACAATAAAGATGAGCGATTATTGATAAGATTATGTGACACCAGAAGTTTTTAGAAAAATATTTTAATCAATTGTCTACGAATACTCAAACTCCACAAGAAACAAGCAAGATGAACATTTAATTCTAAGTTTTAAAATGAACGGTTCCTTTGACTGAGTGATCGCGGCACTCAATTGGAATTTAACAAAAGAAAGCTCGATGTGGCTTTGAAGTATGACACATCCTTATCAACAACCGCCGTCATTTTGTTAAACCTTGATTTTATTTTATCAACAATTACTTAATTAATGGCTCCAAAGTTATAATTCCGTCATACCATTCAGGGATATTCTCAGCATTGATTTTAGCCTAATAAAGTAGAAAGATATTACATTAGTTTTAATAGTTTCATGCGCGATGTAATATTTTTTATGCTTCAAACGATACAAATTGTTTTAGGATGCAAGTATGAGAAATTTTTCATGCCTATGAACAAATTTTGGTGGCAAAAAATCAGAAGCTAGCTATCTTGTTTGTAGCAATTTCGGATAATCCATTGAATAGTGAATAGCAAAAAAAACCAAATCTCTACGATTATTGTATCAGAAGTTATAATTTGATTAAAATTGAAATCTTTTATACTTTTTTGGAACGATAGAATAAGAGGTTCACGCTTATTTTTATCTACATAAATTCTACATGATTTTTTTAATAGATTTTGCAACAACACTAAATGTTGTTGATTGATATCTGGGGTCAACCCAACCAAAATACAATCAATTATAGCTACAATAAAAAGGCATTGAGGAATAATTTGAGCCAGTGAGCGTCAGAAGGGTATTGCCTTAAATTCGCATGAATATAATGTCGTTGGGAGTGTGATAGAAATCAAATTCAGTTTTGGAAAAATACTTAAATTTTCAGAAATTCTGATTTTTCATGTTTAAATATAACTAGATATTTTAAATATTGAGCTGTATTTAATCTTTTTAGGTTAGGTATTCTAATTGTTGTGTAATTAAGCTATAAAGTGCAGAGGGCGCCAACCTGTTTAAGTATGAAGGACTAGTTCTTGATTTATTTTGAAATGGCAAAACTAACGGGGTAAAACATTATTGTAAAATAAATTTACAGAAAAATTCAGTAACTAGTAACTTTATTTTACCTAGCTAAATTGAATAGTCAGTGAGATATTTGACCTCAAATTAAGTACTGCCTTCCTTAATATTAGCTTGGGTGCAGACGGGTATCTGCCACTGAATGGGTCAGAAATATTGGGAACCCTACTATTTACATACTGAGTTTTACAATTCAAACCAAATTAATATAATTTTATATGTCATGCATATTCTTCCGAAAATTTGTTTTTTATATTTCGCCTCAACGAAAAAAACAAGCAAAGAAAAAGTGCCGCTCTAAAATTGGAGCTTACACTAATTTAAAAGCACCGATTCAAAGTATGATCGATAAGAAAATCTGTTTGAGTTCTAACTGTTGTTTATAAATGGTGAAAGTACCTTATATGTGAACTGCTTTGGCATAGCCAATTGAATCTTGAAAAAAGTGACTAAGCAAATGATGATTAACTTCATTTTCCAGTGTGTGATATTCCAGCAACAGAACTACTTCAGATTATTGATCCTATGCGAATAGAAATTGTGAATTGTGAATGAAACTCCACCAAAGTGATTCTTTTTTATATCTCACGGGAGTACTCGTGCTCAATGTCAACTTGACATATGGCTCAGTTTTTGCTCTAGTATTAACCGTGATCAGATATACAATGTATGGTTTATGTTTTTGAATGTCAATACATGTTATAATGGAAGTCTATAACTCTTTGTATTTGATGTGAATATTTGTCAATCGATGTCATAATTAAGGTAATTAAATTGTATATTTAAAACAAACCCAAGTACGTATTTACACATCCAAATTGTAAAATTATTGTGCAACCATATTGTCAACGTAGTTGTCGAACTTATATTATCAATTTTTACTTTTTGCATAATCCTCTGTTTCAGCAAAACACAAAATTACAGTTTCTGATTCCTTCTTTTGTCAATCTCATTCTATGGATTATGGAGAGCAATAAGGCTTGATAAATCAAAGTACTTAGTGCGGTTTCATTTTGTGACTTATCTTTGTGGACTAGAATCTTCTCCAGGACGATGAACTGTACTCGTCTCTCGAACAAAGAAAAATACTCGCCTCCCGGGCTGAGAAACATAGCAGTCTATCGGAATGATCTAGGCTCTCAGCCTAGGAGCACAAAGAAATTATGTCCTATCACAGTGAAATTTTTGTCATGGAAGGTAGAATTTACTGTTAATAGGTATAGATTAAGATAATATCCCAGCTCCTATTGGTCTGCCAGTATTCCCGATCCCTAGCCAAATCATATCATTGTGGGTATTGGGATTCGAAACGTTTAATCTAATTACATGAGTATCAAATCCCATATTCGAAAAGACTATTCGCGGTACAAGCTAAGATTTATTCCTAAATACATAGAAGCAATGGTTTAATTTTAGAATACTATATTAGCATTAGGGAACTCAAAACTTCAAAAAAAAATTTTTTTATGAAATGAAAAAAGATTATCTTTTTTAATTATGTAGCGGCTCAAAACAACAATTTTTGGAAACAAGAACAACGTCGAAGAATAACTTAAATAGATCAGTAAGAAAATTTTACCAGTCGCGACGTCTGTAATATCTTAAAAAATCAATCTAGTAGGAAGCAGTGTCTGAAAGTTCTTTGAAGAAATTGCACAAATGGTGTGTCAAGAACTTTTGCTTTTATTGTTAGCTAAATTCTCGATTTTTTTAACCCAATAGCAAGAGAATTTGTTCATATCTATATGATCTGGTTCACAACCCATAAGACTAATTAATGAGCTTTGCTAACACAAAATTATGGATCTTTTTATTAGTTTTAATGAACATTTACAATCATTATTTTACTTTGATATCAAATTTGAACTACGTGACGAAAAGGATTTATTACAATGCATTAAGCGTTAGCTCAAGCAGATTGAAGAATGAATTGAAAGATTTCAAAAAGAAAAAGAAGGGGAATTAATAATGAATCATCATAAAGTAAAGTAAATGACAATTATTTGTTGGCGTTAATCATTTCAACTGCAATGATATTGTTACCTTTTGCATGATTGAAGTTACCACAAAATCGCCGATACGGAAAAAGTTGTTATACAAGATGTGCTCATGTTTCTTTTAAACAAAACTACAGACAAATGGAGTCTGCTTTACATGACTTTGATGATTGAACTGAGACGTAAATTATGCGACTCAGCACGCTGAATTCGCTGTCATTCCAGGCTGCTTGACAAATAGTTTGTAACAAATTGACTTTCCGATTAATAACTAGTCAGTGTATCTATAAAAGGAGAATCTTGTGTACTGCTGATGAAAACTAACACTAATTAATTGACGATGAAGTTGATGTAGATGAAAAGTAACTTTCATCACATTGTAAAGCAGTGTAGTTTAGTTGTTCTAAAATTTATCTCCAAGCATCCATAATTGCATTGACAAACACTGGAGACCTATCTTGATTCCATTGAAGAAGCATTCATTAGAAATAAAACTATTAATAAATTTGATATTATCTAGAAGAGAAAGCAAAATATTTACACTGAATTTTCTTGTATGGACGTATCTTTTACGAAAGGGATTACGGTAGTACTTATCGTACACAAAGTTTTCGCTGGATATATTCCTAAGTACATACAGACAACATCTTTATTTTGGATACTATATAAGCGCTGTATACTAGCATAAAATTTAAGTTATAACTCAACACGAAAACTTTCTCATAAAATTTTAAAATACATCTTGCTTTACTAACCATATGCTTAAGCCTTTGGTCACGTAGACAGAGGAATGAATTGCGAAATTTCAAAAAATTGAGAAAGAAGTAGAATAATATTCAATTAAATGATAATTATTTGTTAGTGTTAATCGCTTTAACTGTTGTTATATTCTTATGTTTCCATGATTGAAGTTTCTAGCATAGAGTCGGAGTTATGGAAAAGCTGTTTCACAAAATGTGCTTGTGTTTTATTAAAATAATCTAGAACATAATCATGATGGAGTAGAGTAAATGATAAATAATTGTTGGCGCAAATCATTGCATCTACCACGACATTGAAACTCTATCCATGAATAAAGTATCTACAATTAAATCGCTTGTACAGAAGCAGTGGTGGCACAATATGTGCTCATGTTTGAATTGCAGTATTATAAAACTACGCAGATAAAACGGCCCTAGTATGTAGCAAGTTGTGAAATTCTGTGTGATGTGTATTGATAAAATAAATCTTTGCCATTCTTTTTGATCTATTTTCCAACAAGTACCATGTACTGACCAATTTCTCAAGATAAACATAAGTAGTTGCTTTTAAGTAGTAGTTTTTTCTAAAAAAAAACTACAGACAAATGAAGTCTGCTTCACATGGTTTTGATGATTGAACGGATACGTAAATTATGCGACTCAGCACGCTGAATTCGCTGTCATTCCAGGCTGCTTGACAAATAGTTTGTAACAAATTGACTTTCCGATTAATAACTAGTCAGTGTATCTATAAAAGGAGAATCTTGTGTACTGCTGATGAAAACTAACACTAATTAATTGACGATGAAGTTGATGTAGATGAAAAGTAACTTTCATCACATTGTAAAGCAGTGTAGTTTAGTTGTTCTAAAATTTATCTCCAAGCATCCATAATTGCATTGACAAACACTGGAGACCTATCTTGATTCCATTGAAGAAGCATTCAATAGAAATAAAACTATTAATAAATTTGATATTATCTAAAAGAGAAAGCAAAATATTTACACTGAATTTTCTTGTATGGACGTATCTTTTACGAAAGGGATTACGGTAGTACNAAAGAGAAAGCAAAATATTTACACTGAATTTTCTTGTATGGACGTATCTTTTACGAAAGGGATTACGGTAGTACTTATCGTACACAAAGTTTTCGCTGGATATATTCCTAAGTACATACAGACAACATCTTTATTTTGGATACTATATAAGCGCTGTATACTAGCATAAAATTTAAGTTATAACTCAACACGAAAACTTTCTCATAAAATTTTAAAATACATCTTGCTTTACTAACCATATGCTTAAGCCTTTGGTCACGTAGACAGAGGAATGAATTGCGAAATTTCAAAAAATTGAGAAAGAAGTAGAATAATATTCAATTAAATGATAATTATTTGTTAGTGTTAATCGCTTTAACTGTTGTTATATTCTTATGTTTCCATGATTGAAGTTTCTAGCATAGAGTCGGAGTTATGGAAAAGCTGTTTCACAAAATGTGCTTGTGTTTTATTAAAATAATCTAGAACATAATCATGATGGAGTAGAGTAAATGATAAATAATTGTTGGCGCAAATCATTGCATCTACCACGACATTGAAACTCTATCCATGAATAAAGTATCTACAATTAAATCGCTTGTACAGAAGCAGTGGTGGCACAATATGTGCTCATGTTTGAATTGCAGTATTATAAAACTACGCAGATAAAACGGCCCTAGTATGTAGCAAGTTGTGAAATTCTGTGTGATGTGTATTGATAAAATAAATCTTTGCCATTCTTTTTGATCTATTTTCCAACAAGTACCATGTACTGACCAATTTCTCAAGATAAACATAAGTAGTTGCTTTTAAGTAGTAGTTTTTTCTAAAAAAAANGTACCATGTACTGACCAATTTCTCAAGATAAACATAAGTAGTTGCTTTTAAGTAGTAGTTTTTTCTAAAAAAAACTACAGACAAATGAAGTCTGCTTCACATGGTTTTGATGATTGAACGGATACGTAAATTATGCGACTCAGCACGCTGAATTCGCTGTCATTACAGGCTGCTTGACAAATAGTTTGTAACAAATTGACTTTCCGATTAATAACTAGTCAATGTATCTATAAAAGGAGAATCTTGTGTACTGCTGATGAAAACTAACACTAATTAATTGACGATGAAGTTGATGTAGATGAAAAGTAACTTTCATCACATTGTAAAGCAGTGTAGTTTAGTTGTTCTAAAATTTATCTCCAAGCATCCATAATTGCATTGACAAACACTGGAGACCTATCTTGATTCCATTGAAGAAGCATTCAATAGAAATAAAACTATTAATAAATTTGATATTATCTAAAAGAGAAAGCAAAATATTTACACTGAATTTTCTTGTATGGACGTATCTTTTACGAAAGGGATTACGGTAGTACTTATCGTACACAAAGTTTTCGCTGGATATATTCCTAAGTACATACAGACAACATCTTTATTTTGGATACTATATAAGCGCTGTATACTAGCATAAAATTTAAGTTATAACTCAACACGAAAACTTTCTCATAAAATTTTAAAATACATCTTGCTTTACTAACCATATGCTTAAGCCTTTGGTCACGTAGACAGAGGAATGAATTGCGAAATTTCAAAAAATTGAGAAAGAAGTAGAATAATATTCAATTAAATGATAATTATTTGTTAGTGTTAATCGCTTTAACTGTTGTTATATTCTTATGTTTCCATGATTGAAGTTTCTAGCATAGAGTCGGAGTTATGGAAAAGCTGTTTCACAAAATGTGCTTGTGTTTTATTAAAATAATCTAGAACATAATCATGATGGAGTAGAGTAAATGATAAATAATTGTTGGCGCAAATCATTGCATCTACCACGACATTGAAACTCTATCCATGAATAAAGTATCTACAATTAAATCGCTTGTACAGAAGCAGTGGTGGCACAATATGTGCTCATGTTTGAATTGCAGTATTATAAAACTACGCAGATAAAACGGCCCTAGTATGTAGCAAGTTGTGAAATTCTGTGTGATGTGTATTGATAAAATAAATCTTTGCCATTCTTTTTGATCTATTTTCCAACAAGTACCATGTACTGACCAATTTCTCAAGATAAACATAAGTAGTTGCTTTTAAGTAGTAGTTTTTTCTAAAAAAAACTACAGACAAATGAAGTCTGCTTCACATGGTTTTGATGATTGAACGGATACGTAAATTATGCGACTCAGCACGCTGAATTCGCTGTCATTACAGGCTGCTTGACAAATAGTTTGTAACAAATTGACTTTCCGATTAATAACTAGTCAATGTNATTCGCTGTCATTACAGGCTGCTTGACAAATAGTTTGTAACAAATTGACTTTCCGATTAATAACTAGTCAATGTCTATCCCGTTTTCCACCCATTTTTACTTTCACTATCCTCCTTCATGTAGAGTTTTTCTCTCATTTCCTGAAACTTTCGTTTCAGGAGTGTTTTGGTGAGAATGTCTGCTAACTGATCCTCTGTAGCTACATAAATAACATCGGTTTCCTTGTCTTCGATCAAGTTTGTGGTGAAGTGATAGCGCACATATATATGCTTGCTCCGATTGCGAAATTCGGGGTTGTGGGCCAGACGAATAGAACTTTGATTATCAACAGATAGATTGACAGGATCTTATTAATTGCATCGAAGTTCCATTGCCAATTTCTTTAGCCAAATTCCTTCTTCTGCTCCCGCTGCCAAGGCCACGTACTCTGTTGCTGTGGATGAGAGAGTGACTGGGCTGTTTCTGACTTGACCAAGTTACTAGTGAATCGTTGAGAAAAAAGACGTAGCCACTTGTTGATTTTCTGTCATTTTTGTGTTCCGCGTAATCCGAGTCAGTGAACCCTCTGATTGTTTTTTCTGGATTTCTGTTGTAATTGAACCCTAGAGTAGGTGTTCCCTTCAAATATCAAAAATTTGCACATTTCACATTTCCACACATTTTCCATACTTTTGCACATTTCCAGTGTTGTATGTTGTAGCAGGAACAGAGTTGACTCAGCTTGGCTACAGCGTAAGCTATGTCGAGACGGGTGGTCTTTGAAAGAAATAGCAGTGAACCCATCAATTCTCTGTACGGAAGTTTAGGGTCACTTTCTCCACCGGGTTTCAACTCTTCGTTAGGTTACATAGGCGCGGAAGTTATTTTTGCATCTGATACGTTAAATTTGTCCAACAGGTAGTTTATGAATCTTGATTGATTCAAAATGCGGCTTCCAGTGGAAGTGTCCCTATTAATTTGTATTCTAACGAAGATGGTTGGATTTATAATTTTGATTTCAAATTTTTCTTTTACGTGCTCCAATACCGTCTTGATTGCGTTCAATTTTGATGACGCCACCAGTCCATCATCGACGTAGAGTATGAGAAAAATTCTATCCGTATTTTCCAGTCCAATGTAGACACTAGGATCACTTTGGCATTGGGAAAAGTTAAATCGAGAGAGAAAGCTGGTGAAAGTGGCGTTCCAGCAACGTGGTGACTGCTTAAGTTCATAGAGGCCCTTTTTGAAGAGACAAACTTTTCCTGGCTTTACTTTAACTCCATCTGGTGGGGTCATATAGATCTCTTCATCTAAATCTCCATTCAGAAATGCGGTTTTGATATCAAATTCCATCATCTCGAGACTGTAGGCCGCCACCATAGAAAAAATCATCCGGATTGACTCGTATTTGCAAACTGGTGCAAATGTTTGCAGGTATTCAACCCCATAGCGCTGTTTGTAGCCCTTTATTACCAATCTCGCTTTAAATTTGTCTACGTCTCCATTCGGTTGTCTCTTTACTTTAAAAATCCATTGACTATCTAGAAGCTTTGCATGGTCTGATTTAGTCACAATCTCCCAAGTTCCGCTCTGTTCGTGGCTCCTCAGTTCATCCTCAATGGATGTCTTCCATTCTATTGACTCTTTACACTCTATAGCTTCCAGATAGTTCTCGGGTTCTGTGACTCTGGTCGCCAAATTAGCTACGTACCTGTCGGGTTTCTTCAGTCCAGATCTCTGTCTCAATTTTGAGAGAATGGAGGTAGACTCTTCCCCAGACTTCTTAGTAATTTTGACTAGGGCCTTCTGGGGTATGGTGGCCTTGTAGTCTTCGTCAGCAGTTCTGATTGTGATCTCTACTTGTTCTTTTAGCCATGTGGGGATTATGGAATCTATTGATGAGCAGTTTTCTTTAATTTCGTCATGCCTTGGTTCCGCACCTTCTCGCTCCATCTCAGGATCCTGAAATTGGTTCGGTTCATTAGTTGAGTTGGTTATCTCCTCTGGTATCACCCTTGGATAAAGTGTCTCATATCGTACGACAGTGAATCTTTGTTGACATTCCTCTCCAAAACTTACATTTCGGGAGACAATGATTACATTTTCCTTCTCATTGTAAAGATAGTACATACGAGACATCCCGTCGTAACCCACAAGTTTGTACTTTTTTCCTTTCGGCTCTCAGACCTTTCTTTTTTCTTTCGGTACTTGAGGGTATGCGGCACATCTGAACACTGATATGACAGAGGCTTAGCTTTTTATTGAAGATTTGTTCGTAAGCGGTGACTACTGGGCTCTGTTTGTTGAAGACTTTGTTATGGACGTAGACGGTTGAGCTATTGCTTCTGCCCATAATATTTCTAGAACATCGCTTTGGAGCACCATTGCCCTTGCCGTGTCTTTTAGGGTCCTCATTTCCCGTTCAATTAACCCATTCGACTCAAGGCAGTAAGCAGCACTAGTTTGATGTACGATTTCCAACCGTTCAAAGTACTTGGACATCTTGGAGTTGATGAATTCAGTTCCGTTGTCCGACAGAAATATTTTCACTTGTTTGCGGTTTGGTTTTCCAAAAATTGAACAAATGCAGAAATTCTGAAGAAAGTTGCACTCTTTTTGTTCAGGAAGTATGCAGTTCGGAAACCAGTTCGGAAAATTTTGTTTCTTATGATTTGATCAAAGATCAAACCATAAATGTGATCTTGGAGCCATGTATTGGTTTGTTGCTACAAATTTATATTTGTTTGTTTTTTGTGGAAGTTAATCGCAAAGGGGTAGACAATCAAAAACTAATGACACATTTCTTGGTTGCTCCCCACAACAATACGATGGTGTAGTTTACAAGTTTGCAATCGTACCATACTTGCTAAATGTGGTTCGATTTTCATAAACTTGCTTTCATTCAAGACACTCTCATCATCAACTGCACAAAATTTCTAGAGAAACTGAATTTGTTTCTTCACCAAAATGATAGATGGTTTGAACTTACAACTATATATAATATTTTTACGAAATGTGCCGAAGTGTAATAGTGCGATCCTGCATTACATTTATCTCCACAATTGTTTTAGACATCCATGACATTGCAATTACGTTTTGATTCATTCAAAAAACATAAGACATTCATAAGACAATGAGGTGATATTTAATGTTACCGTTGGCATATCCCCTGCCCACGTGAAAGGAAGACGAGAAATTGGAGTAATCAGATAAATTCTACTAAAGAAAATGTCACAATTTTCTACGTTACCATAGCGGAAAATCGTAAAATTTGCGTTGGCAAAAATTACATTTATTTTGACGAACTAAAAATAATTTGCTGTCAATAATGTCACAGTTCAAAATTTTGGATTCTAGCAAAAAATTTTTTTTGTAATTCAGAATTGGTTAATCTAATTTGAATGATTGTAACGCCATAGTTTGTTCGTTAGCAGGAGTAGTAAAAAATAATTTTAAAATACATTTAGTGTAGTTGGTGTCTTACTTAGTTTGCATCATCATAGGCATGGTGAACCACAGATGAGGTTTTGTGGAATATTTTTTGGATATTTTAGAACACGGTACGGCGTTTATAGTCAAACTTAAGTGACAATAGGCACTGCTATGAACACGCATCTCAAACTTTCAAACTCAAAACATAGAAATCAATCATGTACACTATAATTGAGGTGCTAAAGCATTTTATTTTTTTAGTAGATAATGAAGAAAGTATTATACAAATATAAGTGGTGATAGCTATATACCACCTGTCACCGTTAACTCTTTGTTTCAAATTCAGAAATACACGCGGTCAAATACTTAAGGTGNTCAAATTCAGAAATACACGCGGTCAAATACTTAAGGTGATATATGACTTAAAGTTAGTGCTTTTAAAAAATATTTAAGAAAAGAGCATTTAATCGAACAATTAAAAAGTTTCCTTCCGATGCATATGAAAGTAACGTCAGGTTCAATGCCGTAAATTCCATAATCCACCTTGAGCACTCCAGCGGCCAAAATTTCTTTTCAAATGTGTTGGAAACTTTTTTCAAACGCCTGTTTTCAGCCAACATTTAAATTTATCGCCAACGATCATTTATCAAAAAGACCATACAGTTGAAGATGAGTGAATTTATTTGAAAGTATGTATGTGGTGACAATAATTGAAAGTAATCGAGAGACGCTGCAGACGCTAGTTTTGGAAACTAAAAGAGAAATACTAAGTCGATGTTATAGCATGCCATAAACATTTACTAGGATAGATGCAAAGCGGCATTTGAGTGAAATAATGTGATCAAGACTCGACTTTGTCGATACAAAGATCCGGATTCAACGGCGTTACAAGCATAATGTTTATCACTAGTATGGTTATGAACAGGCAATAAAAATAACGCTAAGTTAGAAATAAGCAATAAGAAGACAAACAACATAATCGAGTGCTATTGTAAAGTATGATGACACCGTATGTTTTGTTATGCAAAAGAATGGGCCACACTTTATGCACATTGGCAGAGTACCTTTATAGACTTTACTCAAATAATTTGAATGGGCACGTCTGTTAATATCTAGCATTGTTTTGGATGTGTCGTAGCAACCAGCAGAAAGTTGCAATAGAAGAATTGTTATTATCGCCGTGAGCAACAAAATAAGAAAAGTGGCAATAAGTAAAAATACATCAACATGCTTATGCAGTCCGATGATCACAACAGATGCGACGATTATTAAAATATTGTTCAACATAAGACATGAGATTGTTCCAATAGATACCAATGATTTGGGCAATTCGCAATTTCTCAATATGTTGGATTTGATGCGTTTTTCTGTAGTTAAATAAAAAAAAATTGCAAAAATAAAAATTAACAAATTGATTCGCTTAAATTACCTTGGTTCAGTTAGATTACCTTAGTTCTCTGTTCCAGTATATTGATGGCAAGAATAGAAGCATTATCATCAAGCCATACATAATTACTATAGTGCAGCTGTAGAAACAGCTCCAAATTTCTATGCACAGTATAAGGTATGCAACAACGTAGCTTTTTGATTGAGGCCACTGAAATGGATTGTTTTCTGGACTTATCTTAAGCATCACCAATAGTTGAAATATCGCCAGCCCATAACCAGAATACATTATTTTTCACAAGTATTTGTCGACATTAGTGTTGTTTACGAAACAATTTCTTGCTTTTGTTCCCATTTGTTGCTCTAATAGAAAAGGTTTGTCATAAATTTAACGTCTGAGGTCGGTTTAATTACAACTCACTCGTCGCTTCTTTTCAAAATGTAACCAAAGCATTCCATAAGTTACAAGTTTCCTGAATGTTCCATGCAGTGGCGACTTGACAAACTGATGTAACAAGGAAACAAGTAAACAATACAAACTGTACCACGTTGTATATTGTATATGTAATTCCATGAAATTCTTTTCCAAATTGAATTCGAAAAATGAAGTTTAGTGTTCGACATGTCCAGTAAAACAACTTTAAAGTGAGAATTAAATAGTATGACAAAAGTTGAAACATATTTCCCATTTCAACTTTATTTGTTTTTGTACTCCATTTAAATGGATGAGATTTAATGTATCTGCCGATATTTATGCTTAATCCAAACCTATTTAGCAAAATGTCATGCATTTTGATGATCTAATACTGTTGTGTGCGTCGGAAAGATGTGACTAACGAAGCTGTAGTTAATTTCTTGCAAACTATTCTATTGACACCTCTTAAGGAAAATGTATACCTCGTAATTTTGTTATAAGATAAAGGTTACGTAAAGTTACGTCGTTGTAATTAAACGTTACAAACACTGTAACTTACAACTTTTTTAACCTTACAAACCTTCATATTTTTAATTTCTGCACTGCACTTTACTAGCAGTAATATCCGTTGGTCAAGAATATATATAATCGTACCACACTTTCCAGGTTTCATTTGTGACTGCAGTATGCATAAGTCAAACCTTCTGTTCTAATGTGTATACTTCAAAGCTTTTTCTTATAAATGTATATCCAAGTGCTTTTAAGTAGAAAATTAATACTTAATTGCTAATTGAATATCTAATACTTTTAATTAAAGTACTCGTAATAAATTGATAAAAAAATGAGTATGAAATATATAATAAACCTCTACGCTCTAACGTCCGTAAAGTGATAGTCATAAGCAAGGGTGCTTTGAGGAATTATAGAAAAAGGTTTCAACAGATTAGTCCTTAACTCAATTTACTTTTAAATTCAAAATTTCTTTTCCTGTTAGACAGTATAATCTTTCGCTGTTACTAAGACAATATAAAATTTTCGAAACAGCAAGACTTGAATTTTTTGCTGTATCTGATATTAATGAGAACACTCTTACTCTATTGAACTAATTCAAGTCATATCACTTTAGCATTAAAGCTTATATGTAACATAGTTAACTTTGCCAACAGCGTCAAACTAGGTGTAAGTTAATTGACCATAGGGATTAATAGTAGTAGTGGTTTTGTTATTACTGGGTTCGCAACATATTATTTCCATGTGAGGTATGCTTCGGTGAACGCCGATCAAAATATAATTTTATATGGATCTTCTGAGTAATTTTAAATTGAGAAAAATATTAAATATATATTAAATATTATTTAAATGGAGAAAATGATGGCATATGTGGCAGCAAAATTGATTTGTGGTTTACTAATGCAAACAAATATTTTTAATGATTGCTACAATCAGTCCTATATTAATTGGAAAGAATTTGAACAGGGAAACAATATGATAAATTAATCTTAATTCAACTCAAAAGGCTTAACTAGAATTAGGATTTAGCATTTTATGCAATAGTGGACCGTATGCATTTAAACAATAAGATGACATATCACAAATGATCGCATTATCGTCTTCATCAGTTCCAAATATCCTCTTGTGTCATTGCTATCGGCTGAGGCAGAATAAGTCATACACTTTTTTTTTTGTTATTTTCTTAACTTCCTCGGATTCTGCCTCCAGATCCGAAAATGGAAAGGTATGTTTATATTTCTCCGCACACCGCCTAGGGCGTGTATGCATACTTGGGCTTCACTATTTCCATTTTAAACCACCGAAATTGGGTTTAGAAAATGAGAATCTGTTTTCAAATTTCAAGTTAAAAATTTGAACACAAGAAGTTTTGGTGATAAGAGCAAGCAATTTACTATATATTTTTTGAGAAAAAAAAATCAAACGGAGTATCGGCAGTCGGTTTAATTTCCTTTTACAGTAATGATTGATAAATATATACAGATTATTTTGTAGTGCTCTGAATTAAATTTTTTACTAACTTTTTTCAAATTATCCAAAATCAAAATTAAAAAAAAATAATTTTTATGGAAAAATAAATTAATTATTATTATTAAATTATTAAATTATTAAAAAATTATTAAATTAATTCATAAACCTCGTGATTAAAGATCTGCTTATGTCAAAATGTTAGTGAGGCAAACAAATTTTTTACACAAGATATGTGCATGTGATAATTTAAAAAGGCATTTTTTGATGTCCTCATACATGGATGAGCCATGGCAAGCAGTGTCCAAAATTTTCCAAAAACTCTTCAATTTTTTCAAAAAAAAACAATCCAAAAAATTCACTTACGGACTAAGCCTATTACGATGTAATTAAAAATCTGACAAATTTGCTAATTTGGTATTAAGTAATAGGAACTCAAAATTTTAATAAAGTGTAGTTATTTCGTTCATTCAAATATCCACTTTACTTTTTTTCAATTTGCATTTTAGCTTGCTGCATTTTTACTAACGTCCCTTCATTGAATTTTGATTAATCGATTGACTTCTTAAATTCGATTCGGTGATATTAAATGAAAAAAAATTTAACTCTAAAATTATTCCCCGAAAGGAAATTGAGCATTGAATTTTCAATTTTCAAATTTGTGAATTTCCTGTGTAAATCCTTGCTGGGGAAAATGAGATTTAGCTTATTCTATTTTGAATTTTTTTTTTGTAATTTTAGCAAGTGAAAAATTTGTAATCTGTGATAATTTTGTACTTTGTTCCGTCGGCCCTCGGCAAGAGTAATGTGCATAGTCAATGGGGTAGGTAGGGGTTTTTTAGAACAAGCCAATGGAGAGATGGATTCGCATCTAAAAGCCAAGGAAAGTGACAAAAACAGCAAAAAAAGTGTATGACTTATTCTGCCTCTGTCAATAGTTGATTTAAACATTTCTACATCTTGCTATTTAGCTTTGTCTAGTCCCCATGTACCTCGTTTTCTTCTTTTACCTGACATATGGACACAATTTGGATCATTTGATTCATATCCTATTGATCTCCTTACTTTGTGTTGTGGGACCGCCGCGAAAATTTGTAAATTTTTAAGCTTGTTGGTAACACGCGACCGATACGCATCAACCGATGGTTGTGGTGAGCTGACAGTTGAAGTTTTAATATTAAATTGGATTAATTGTTAAAACGGTGTAATTTCTTGAATTAAAGCTGTTAGATGTATATAAATTAATACTTAATTAATATGAATCGAATCAATTACTTTTTTAATCATGACCTTTAAGTCGTCAACTTTGAGACCAATTCAATTAAGTTGTTTTAGTTGTATCTTTGGAAAACCCTTCGAACAGAACAGATATAATACGGGTCTTGTTATACACGTTTGGTTAAATTCGTAAGCGCTTACAAACCTAGTAATTAATCAAGTTTTTGCACTTTCATCACCTCTTGTAGCTCCTCCTTAATTAGATTGTTCCTTAATAAGATCCTCCTATATTGAATCCTAAACACTGCCTTAAACTTCCCCATGAATTCTCAGACGTTTAGATGATTGATCCAATAAAAAATTCAGCGAATGGAATAACTTATGCAACCTTTCTGCTGGATTCATACAACTTGAAGAATTAATTAGTCTAATTTATAATATTCAGAATAATAAAGAATCAAAGCCTACTACAACGCCTTTTTATCTCTAAATGTGAAGAAATTCTGTGTTAATTACATTTTGAATGAATTAATTTCAAATTAAACAGCCAACGTTTTCAGAATTAACAAATTATTGAAAATTAACTTATCAACACGAGTCAGTACTATTCCAATTTCCAAAAAATTCTAGCTCCATTCGCCTTTGAATGACTAGTTTTTTCAGACTCGTTTATCTTTGAAAATAAATAGCTTATTTGAATTCTGCAACGACTAACGCTCAAAATTTTGTTTGAGACATTCCACAGAGGCAATAGATTCACGGTGTGACGAGCGCAACAACTCTGAAATACTATGTTTTAATACATGGTTTGGGATTTAAAAGCATGGTATGACGTCACTACCATTTAATCGGCTACGATGGGTTTAACCTCATGGTATGAATCACTTTTAATTAATGTTCCATTATTTGTATAAATTTTGTTTCATACGATCATATCTTAATATTTAATAGTCACTGACAGCAGAAGGATTATCGCAAACGACATACCATTTAGATGACAATTGTGCTGTATGTCGAACTCCCATTTCTGGAATAATAATAACATTTTCTGGTTAAACTTGTTTGCGCCTACTTCCTCGTTTCTTGAATCATATTGGAATGTTGTTGCGGTATAATTTACAATTTCTTATCATTGTAAAAATTTAATTTTTCGCATTTGTCCAAGGGTTTGTTTATTAGCTCCTTGAGTTTATGGAAAAAGCTATGTTTGAAAATTGTCTGCGGGCATGATCTTCCGTTTTAGTAGTTGAGTCTGATTTCCAAGTGTTTTCGTCTCTAATGAAGTTTGATATTTAAGCTTGAGATAATTATTTATGTTTGAGAGAAGTGAAAATGTTTTTTACCATGCCAATTTTTTTGCATAACTTGGAAGTTCTGCTTGGAATAATATTTTAACTCTAGAGCCTTTCTGTCTTGCTGGTTTAGATAGTGAGAAATGTGGCGTGATACGGGTGGGCAGTGGGCAACCTCTCCCATAGAATCTTATATACATTTTAGTTGTTTTTTTTAATTTGAATTTGATTTTGCACTTGTGTGAATTTTTGTCTGCTAGTGTTGCTAGCGACTGCATTTTCGTGTTTGTCGGATGACTATTTTTTATGTAGCTGGGTTTGGGAAATTAACTGGCAAGGTTGCTGCGCTTGGGTTCATACTTGCTGGGGTGAGTATTGGGTTTGGGACTTGGGTTTCTAACTAATGAGCTTGGTGTAGGGAATTATTTTGTTTGCTGGTGTGGTTGGTGTTGAGATCTTAGCTAGTAGTTCAGTGTTTGCACTTTGGTTATTACTTGCTATTGCCAATGAGGGCGTCGGAACTTACATCGTTGCTGCTTTGGTCGGTGTTGGTTATATTGATTTTCCGAGTTTAAACTTTTCTGTCGTGAGGTTTTCCATTTCTAGGCTTTCATGTCTAAACATGCTTGAACTTGTCTTAAGTTATTTTCTATTAAATTTACAATTATCCTTACAGTAGCATCCATTCCTTGGTTCAATGTCCCAGTAAAAATTGAAATTTTTTGTCCATTTTCATACATTTATGTCATGGTCGTCAAACCATTGTGCTGTGTAGGTTATAACCAAGGACGACCAAATGCATAATTTGCATAAAATTGCATAATCGTAATTAACCCTGGTCATCTATTCATATTTCTAGTGTCACTGGATCAAGAAAAATTATGACGATTGACACCAACTTGTCCCGCATAAAACGCATAAATTGCATAATTTCAAAGTAGCGCATAATTTTGCATAATATTGCATAATTTTGTACAATATTGTATAATTTTGCACAATATTGCATAATTTTGAGGAGAAATTTGAAATTTTGTTGTTGTTAACCAAATGATGCCGAACTATTTAATGAATACAGCGTAACAACGCATCAATGCTCGGCACCATACGTAGCAGTACCAGTGTATAGATTTTAAATTTTAGTCTCGGTGGTAAAGTGGAGAGAAAAGTTATTTCAGGTAATAAGCAGCTAAACGTGTTTATAAGTTAAGAGGTTCAAACTCAGATATTACAGTTTTATGGTTATTGTGACTGTGACTATTACAACATTGGGAACATCATGTTGTAGGACGGGATTTTCAACAATTAATTTGACAGTTAGACAATATTAAAAAAAAGATTGACGGAGTAGAACAGTGTTGAATGCACTAGTCAAATTACGAACACGAATTTTTTTTTTTGAAAATGTTGCGCTTTGTTAAATCTAAATTTGAAAGTGCAACTTTGTTACTCGCAAAGGTTGTAGAGGTTTTCAATTTTAAGGTTTTCAAGTTGTGATAGCGTGAAAATAGCGAATAAATATCACATGCTGCGGCCTTTAAACTAGTTTTGTGAGTCTGATTTCAGCGCATAAAATTGCATAAACTGAAATATTTAGCGTGTAATTTGGCGTGAGAAATCGCATAATTTGGTCGTCCTTGAACAAACTTCTCCTGGATTCTTATCCTCCCGAATCTGTTTCTTTTTACAACACTTTCTAGCTTTAATTTTTTGCAGGCATGCTATTAGACTTCCTTTGGCATCAGTGGACAAGATATCCTAAAACTTCTGACAATTATTCCGGTATTGTCGGAACTTTCAAAATTGTAAAACGTATCTAAAATTACCATTTATTTATTCAACCACAGAAGCGCCCTGGTTGCACAAGGTACATCACTCAAATAATTGACACTAGACAAGTACACTTGCAAGAGACCTTACACAATTACATAAATTCTACAAAATATGAACTTCTAAAGATAAGGGAATGTACTTTCGAACCAAGTAGCATTGAGCCCTCAAAGTTCTCGCCGCGAGATTTTTTGTTTTTTCTTTCGAGATGTGCGCGTCTTCTCATTTAAACTTTTAGGTGGTGAAGTTAAAGTTTAATTCTTAATTCAGATAAGTCTTATTTTTTATTTACATTTACCTTACCACCAAAAATTCAAAAAGACATAGTGAATTTCCATTTTGGTAAAGATTAATTTAACTTCCTCTAACATGTTCGAGTTGGGCGGGAGACATCTGATAGCACGAAATTTCTAGAAAAAATTGGAATTAAAAATGTGATTCAGGCAACTGCTATAGCATGTCAACGTATCAAAGGTGTTACTTGCGCCACATTAAAGACTTCCGAGACACAAGGTAAAAAATTTTTGATGTAATGAAAATCAAAAATGAAAGAAATGTAGGCAAATTCTTTTAAATGATACACAAGTCCAAAACTCAAAAATATGAAAAGAAATATTGGATTCGCGAGATAGATTAATTGAAAGAAACGTTGAATTAACCAAATCTACTCAAAATCCTGTTCTAAAATTAGAAAATTCTATTTATAGCAATATCTGCGTAGAAATTTTTGAAACTCTGGGCGACATGTCGTTCAAATAGTAAATCACAATACAATACAATTGATTGACTGCCGCACACAACTCCAATTTTGAGATGTTTGTTTGGAAAATTGTCATATGCGACTCACGCCGAGGGCTCTATGCTATTTGGTTCGAGAGTACTAATACTATTTGCATGCTACAAATGAAAACTGATTAAAAAAAGCCGAATTCTATAATTAGCACATCATATTCCAGGCATTACCGTACCCTATCATTACCCTACCCCAGGGATTACCCTTCTCCATCACCCAGAGATTAACCTCCCCGAGGATTACAATAATCCGATATTATCCTACCCCAACACTACCCCGCTTTTAGACATTACCCTACCCCCTATCCTGACATTACCCTACTCCAACATTAGCTGCCCCCTCTTTTGGACATTAACATCCCCCGCCCTTTACCCTAGCCGAAGACTAACCCCCTTCCATCCGGAGATTACCCTCTCCCCGATCACGAGGAATACTCTACCCCAACATTACCCCCCATCCCCGGGAATTACCATACCCGCCACCCCGGGAATTACTTTACCCTGAGCGTTAGGTGACGCCACACCAGACGAGTTGCTACAACTTTAGTGACGCGACAGGCAAAAAACTGCGTGTTGCGCATTCAGACATAGAGACAACTCCCCGCCACAACTTCCTGTGACAACTTTCCAAAAGTTGCTACAACTTTTTTGAGGCGGCAGCAGAAAACTGCACATTCACACTAGGGAGCTGCTTCTCTTTCGGCGGTTGATTTTTGGAAGGAGGAAGCTTAACCGCATCAAAAAGTTGGCTGTGTCTGCAAAAGCAATTTTCTCTCAAAATTATTTCTGTGTGTGAACTCACAACAAAAAAGTTGTCTAGTGCTACGGGAAAACGTTAACGCAACACGCAGCAAAAAGTTGCCTGCAAGTGTGGCGTAACCTTTACCCTACCCCAACATTACGCGCGCCCCGCCCAACTCCGGACATTACCCTCCACCGGGCATTACCCTTCATCGGGCATTAAGGAGGTTGAGAAAATACCCCTTATCTGAATTTTGAGGTAAGCCAGGTCATCTCTTGGTAGTGTGGAGGGTGAGAAAAGTGGTGTGGATGGAGTTCATGTCCTAACAAGAAGTCATATGTATATGAGTTGTGATTGGAAGATGTGGGGTTATGGGATTTGAAGGAAATTGTTTTTTTTGTTGGTTTCAATCTCTTTATTGCGAAAAAATAATTAATTTTAATCCCTAACTTTTAAAATTATACCGTGCAATTATTAAATTTTTGGTAATAATTGATCATTGGTTTAGTCGAGTGAAATTAATCGTGAGAGGTAAAAATTTATTCGGTTAATATTTTACATAATTATTTTAAATAAAAATATTAAAGATCAAAGCGAAATGAATCACTTAGGTAAACCAGTAGTTACTTGTTCTACTCAACTTTTGTTGACTTGAGTGATCCCTTTCGCCTACAAGGTCACATATCTTACTTTTTTCCACGTATATTTAAATAATAAACTCTCTGCCAGACAAAAACAAATGAATTTTTACAAGATATTTTAAATCCAACCCGTAGTATTACTTGAACCGAAACACTTCGACCGCTTATTATCCATTCAGTGCAGTTAGTCGTAGGAAGTTATTGGGTTAGTTGTATCAGATGTAGTTATAAGGTGTAATGCAACGTAGGTTTTGTTAATTCAATAATTTCTACAAATGGCAGTCTGGACTTTATCTATAAAAAATTAATATTGGCTTTCTCCGGTGTACAAAAAGTATATAAAAAAACACTCCAAACAGTTTCCGTAACGGAAAATACGGCTTTGCCTAAGCTTGGTTTGATAGATACAATAATCGTTGCTAAAACCGGTATCTTATGCTTTGTCTACATCCAGCACCACAGCATCTATTCACAGTTTAGTCTAAGGAGGATTTTACCGATAGTAGTTTACAAATAAATTTTTATTATATTTATCAATCAACTGGAGTCAACTAGAACAAAAGTTGCACGATTATTTTGTCATTCTTATAAGTTTACTTTTATTAATGTTTAGAGTAGTCATCGTGAGTCGGTCAGACTAGAAAGGGTTTGAGTATATTTACCCTGAACCAATCCTTTGTAAATTGTAAATGGTCTCCGTCAACCGATAGAAAATGGAGTTTATGTGCTTCGTCCAGTGTTTTAAGACCAATTCGATCCTAAAAATAAAATAGGTGTTATAAAATTAAATACTCACTGGTGTGCTCAAATATGAAAACATTTATGACAAATGTCAAATGGATGTGCAACAAAATTTACTTCTTTGTAAAGTAGTGATTCCTGTAAAGTGAGCATAGATTTATCACCCCCTGGTTTGTAGTAACCGAACCACTCCGACTCACGCGGCTGCACCATTGTATCACGTTCAAATTTTACCAGTACCAAATTATCTAGCTTCTGCAAGTTGAGCTTATATTCCTCATTTTGAATCTAAAATGTAAATGAAACAACATAGTGCTGTTGGAAAAGACTCAACCAAATCAAATCTATTGGCATACATTTTCATTGTTGATATCGGCAAGAAATATCGAATGCGTTTTGTACATTTCTTCTCTGAATGGGTCGTGCCAGTACTCTGCTTGTACCAATCTCTGCTGAATCCACCTTAGGCAGAAAGTATACGACAAAAAAACATGAAATGAATATAAAAAATATTTAGAATAGAATATCTTACGATAAATAGGCAAACTTGGAAATACATTTGTCTATTATCTCGCACCAGGACATATTTGGAGCGGAGCAGTGGGGGAGTCCAAAGACCCCTTGATGTTGACCTCCAAGTGATATAAGGTTTCGCATTGGTGGATTTGGACATCTTTCAGCCAATCCACGTCTATAAATATTGGAAAAATAAATTAAATACAGCCCTTAATAACTGCGGCGCTTGACATCAGGTCTCTAAATAAATTTATAATTTTGTTATTCCTTGGGTTTAGTGCTACTATTACATGACATTTCCCATTGCACCACAAATTTTCTCAATACATTAAGGTTATCCTTCATTGCACGTATATATTTTTGTCAGAGAAAATAGGATTAGTTGAATGTAAGAATTAATAAACTTTCTCAGTCCTCTCAATAGGCAATCTGCTCAGGCATATTGTTAGAATAAATTAGCAGAAACTTCAATTGTGTGGAAATGGACTTTAAGTAAGCAAGAACTAATGCTAAACAATGGAGCAGAATAGACATGAATACAGAAGGTTCGGCAGATTCTCTGTTGAGTGAATTGGTGTAGATCCGCCAGGATATGATACCGTATTACTCGACTTTGTGTCTTTTCCTCTCTGCTAACCACTTCTCACCATTACAAAATCACTTTTCGTCAAATAAATACTGCTTTTGATTTGATATCCTCACATATTTATTGTCCTGATTTATTGCAAGCAACAACATAAATTGAGAGGAACTAATGGTGGGAGTGGATAACGAGGGTACCAATAAAGATAATTCATGTACATAATCTAGAGACAAAAAAGACGGTCCTAGTGACTTAGAAAAGTGCCCTACCATAATTAGACTAAAGTGAAGAAATATCAATTTATGCCTTTCAAATGAAAATAATAAAATGATGTATAAATTATTCAACTGAAATCCAAATAGGAAGTCAAAATTGTGTAAGCATAATAGAGAATTAGAAAAAATTAATGTAGTTTAGTAAAAACTATAAAGAAAAAGTTCAAGTGTGGAATCGCGCTAAATTGTGCAACCAATGGCTTTGAAGATCTCAAAAAGTAGTATGCTCCAAGATTATTATTCATTAATATTCAAACGCTAAAATCCCTAGCAAGGTTTTAATATTTGTATGAAAAATTAACTTTTTCAGCAAGATAATTATCTCTGAAGCAAAATTTCTAGCCATTTTATTGAAAATTGGTTTTTGGTTGTCACAATTTTCTCAATTTTTCTAAACGATTGATAAGATTTTTCAATTTTTTTTCAAAAATTTTAATATTTTGGTAAGAAAGTATTTCATCATTTTTAGGCAGATTTCATACATATAAATATCTTTAAAATTATTTATAATTGAGTTAGGAAAAAGATTTTCATGTTTTTAAATCTGATTTCATATGATTTTAATTTACTGAAGTGACAATTACACCAAAAGGTTTAAAAGACTGAAAATTCTACATCACGTTAAGTAAGCCTCTAGGAAGAAAACAGGCTAACAAAATATATTTACTAACTCAATTAAAAATACATAATGTAAACAGGCTTAAATAAGAATCTTTTCAATTTTTTATTTTAAGATTATGCTCTACGATTTTCCATATTTTGCATTGCGTGACTCAAATGTCAGAGTCTACCAAAAATCCATGAGTCTGAATAATATGACCATGAAAATCAACTCCCAAAGTTTAGAGTCAGAATAATGACTCTCCGATTCAGCCATTATGACTCTGGTCAAGTTTTGTCATCTGGACAAAACTTGTCCTGTGAATTACAGGCCCAACTTTTTTCTTATTTATAATAACTTATAATTCATTGAGCAAAATCATAAATATTGCAAATTTATGGAATGGGTTAGCGGGCGATTACTTAGAGTTAAGGGCACACACATTTAATAAAAGATATCCGGGCTGTCGGCCTAATATATGAGGTTAACTTACCAGAGGCAATACTCATAGTACATAAATGGTTTCGCCGCTTCAGCTACTAATAAATTTGCCGCATCTGATATGTCTCAGTAGAAAATAAATTTATCACCTTTTACAGATATATAATAGATATGTGTGGATTTATGATCTATCGTACTCAAGTAAAGTAAGGTTTTAAAGCTTGTAGTTCCGTTATTATCAGTGACGCCTTTCTCTGAAAAATCCAGATTCGCAATGACGCGATCCCTCTAGTTAATATACATTCATTGGCTGTGCGCAATTCACCATAAAAGGGTTCGATATATGAAATAAAACAGTACAGAAAAACGCAGAATTCTTTGGGAACACATAATTTAATATTAAGTGTAGAATTTCTTGTTGGCAAAGTAGGTTTTACTGAAACAGTTAAAAAATTTTCTATTACCAGTTTTTGTTGCAGTTTCAAGTGTTGTGCCAATAATAGAAACAATACTAGTAAACGAATTAACACGCGCAAATATGCTGAAGAAGTAGAATATATTTAGATATAGAGTGATGTCGAACTATATTGAATCGGCGAGGAGACAAAAACTAACTCGCCTTGACCGGACTTCATTTTGCTGTACATTTTAGCATTAACAAATAGCTGCCCATTACCGAAATTAGGCGTTTAGCCTAAAGTTATGCGAAATGTTATAATAGAGTTGATCATTCTCCAATAACTTTTAGGACTTATCCACTAGTATTTAGGAATTACTTCCATTTTCATTTGAACGTCACATATCTTTGGCCTTTCCTGAAATTTCAAAGCAGATAGGAGGTAATTTCGGAATTTAGCCTTCGACCTTTTGCAATCGCAAATTCTTTAGCTCATGCTTAAAAAGGAAAACTTCGACCTTCAGCAAATATCCTAATATTTGAAAAGTTTTTGGACAATGTGCGAACTGTTGTGATTCTAAACTCACAGTTTGATGAAATCCTTTTGCATATTTTCGTTTCGCGTCTTAAATACTCAGTATAATATAGTTGCTCGAGTTACTTTTGGAAATACTAAAGGAAAAAAGTATAAGTCTAATGGTTAAAGTAGTATGAATAAATGAGGAACCCTTCAAAATTAAATTTAAAATACTTATAAGTTGAGCGGTGCACATAGATATAGTTACATTTATTCAAATTGCACATGAGTCCATTGAACAACCTTTGTTTTCAGCCGATCGCACAATTTTAATGTCATTGTAACGGAATTGTTGCGTGAGTTTACACAAAATTAAAGCGTGCCTGGTTGTTAGTACGTCAAGCTTATAATTTAGTCATATATCCTTAGTCTAAAGTGTCAACAATGAATATGGGAAGTAGTTTAATCATATGGTTACTCTGAGGGGATAGCAAAATAGTTTCAATCCATAAATTGAATTTGCGGATCCATTTTGAGCAACTTACAAGAATTGTCCACCTTGAGAAAAGCCAATTGCGTTGTAACCTCCCTTCAATTGCTCTAATTTGCCCAATCTCTTGCATGCAAACTTAATTTGTTCGTTTACGTTCCAAAAGTATCCATTCTTCATATCCTACAAAAAGTCCCATGTATACTTTTGCAATATTTACGAATTAGAAACAAAAGTAAGATTAAAGCAGTAGTTGCCTATTCTCTTAGCTGCATTAGTTGTGACAAGTAATTTGTCACAATTTTCAAATCTGGCGATATATCAGCTATAACCACACAAACGACATTGCTTTAATACTCATAGAAATTAGTCGTATTATTTTTACATCAACAGTGTTCGATCCCAGTTGGAGTGACTCAATAAAAGTCCCTGGTAAATCTTCAGATAGAAATCGCATCCCATATTTGACCCCAACTGCGGTGTCCCCTGGAGAAGGTAATTAACATACCAAAATAAGAAATTTTTTATACAAAAAAAAATAAATTTAATCTGTTAAGAATACCCATCCCATGCCAAAGTACAATAGGTAGCGTTTGATTGGTCATTGATGGGTATGACCTGTTATCATGGTCATCGTATGCGTAAAAAGGATCACCGGATATCTCATTGTCTCGAACTCCGAACGCTCCAGACCTTGCAGGGTAAAAAATATGTATCAGAAATATACAGGATAATCGGTATAAGTGGTGAGCCATAATTTGAACTACACAACAATTATTAATATTTTGAAAAAGGATGTAATATTATATTTATAAATTTTATTTTTTTCGATAGGTATAAGAATTAAGGCTACGGAAATGTTTGTTATTTGTTATTCAAAATATAATCTACTATCTACTAGATATGTAGATAGCATGTATAAACAAAACATTATTGCTTTTCCTCTCCAGTCAACAGTATTAGTAGTAACTATCTAAAGAGCGTTTCTATACATAACATAAGGTTTAAGACAAGGGTGGTACTAATAAAATTACTCTTTTTGACAAATCTGGTCTTGGCGTATCCAAAAAACATTTTGTTTTTGGACATATGAATATTTTAAAACAAATTTTAGCTTATTGAATTAGAATGGAATTGGTGGAATATAATCAAAAATTTTGATTTTTTGTACACTCAGATTAGGGAGAAAATGATCATCAAAAAATAAATGGAATAATGTATTAAAAAGTGTATAATTTTCATTCTAAATTATTAAGTTACACTAGATACATGGTTTGCCTCAAGCAAACAAAACTACACCTTTCCCGAAAAGTTAAAATTAATTATACCATCGCATTATGCAAAATAATAGAATTTTTACAGATTGCGTGATTCATGCAGTTAATGAGCTTTACAACTGTGTCAATCTTCTTAATTCTAAAGGGCAATTAATCTTTTTTTGCACCCACTTTTTCCTACTTTTCCTTAGCTCCTCCCAACCTATGTTGTTGCTGGCAATAGAGTGTGAAAAAATGACGTCATGTTTTTTAGGGTGCAAAAAAACTTTAATCACTCTGTATATGATTCTTTGGTGTGTGAGTTGTCAATGTGGATAATGAATTTGATTATGTAGTTTTGTGTTATTTATGCACTTGGACGACCTTACGATTACTATTATAACCTATGGCATAAATCGCAAATATGAAACAAGGATCTCTCTATAAAAAAAAAGAAAGTTGCTGTATTGAGAATTTAGAACGAATAATAAAACAGAAAGTTACATGCTTATGTTATATTTTAGACTTAAATTTAACAAAAAGAAACGGATTTCTATATGATGTTTGTAATTTTTTGCAATTGGTTGTTTAAAAAACAAACCTGTACATTTTGCTGGTAAACAGAATCTCATATTACTAATGTTTTGAAAATAATTCAAAATGCAAAATTTATGAAATCAGGTTCGAATTGAATTTAAGTATTCAAATGTTTGGTTTGATTTGATTTTAAGAATTTTCCTTGCAATGTCAAATACGAGATAGCGGACTATTTAGTGAAGTTTCAAGAAAACTGAATAATCGTGCGTTTTCTAATATATTGTTTATTGCTATGAAATTCTATCAATGTATTCCGATATACGAAAAAATTAGAAAGTATTTGTTTGCCTTAAAACCTAAAGCTGCTTCTATAGATTGTCTTAGTTGATGGCGTGATAACATTCAAATCTTCACATATTCGATTTTGCTTTAGCTAATCACATATCAGTGAAATCCAAATAACTTGATCTAGGATGTTCAGACATTTATGCATGAAATTGTTAATTTTATTTTGGAACCAAGGACACACGATTTAATCGACTTAAAAAAATTTCATTCGAGGATCAATACCCGTTTCCAAATTTCTCTGAGGCTTGAATTTTTAAGACAAAAAATTTGAGCACGCCCAGCCATGAAGAAAATTTCAGCGATTTAGTAAACCCTTTGATAAAATGTTGCTTTTAGTGAATTTAAACTCTGCCTCCACTCTTATCCAGATAAAAACAAAAGTTTGAATGTTATGGAACAATAGATGGGCAAAAGTTGAGCACCAAACATTCCATCACTTCGGGAAATGATGAGCACTTCAGCACTCCATCACATCGGGAAACAATGAGAAATCCAGCACTTCCGGGAATTATGAGAACTATTGCACTCAAGGAAATGATGAACACTCTGGTACTCCATTATTCCGGGAAGTAATGAGTACTTCAACACTCCAGCAAATAATGACCACTAAATATTTTGCAACCTAGATGGGCAAAAGTAAGAATCCAACATTCCATCACTCCGGAAAATGATGCGCACTCCAGCACTCCAGGAAATGATGATACTACAACACTCTGGGAAATGATGAGCTCTCCAGCACTCCGGGAAATAATGAGAACTCCGACCCTAAGGGAAAATATGACCACTCCGGCGACGGGTTACTGACCATTTGTGACACCAACATGACTGAAGTACTCCACCAGTCCATCCGGCAGTGTAGCACTGCAGTACTTAGGTCTAAGTGAAGCACTCCGCAACTCCACCACTTCGACAAAATTCAAGCAATCCATCACTCCGTCCCTCCACCACTCCACAGTAAAGAAATATTCCACCACTTCGGCATCGGAGTACACTCCCCGGACTGCTGCCTATCTACGAATGCAACTGCAAATATGAAGGATATACTAGATGTAGCAACTCTGCTGCTAGATTTCGGGTACGATAGAACTAGCCGCTGGTTGAGTTTGAGTTTCCGGGCAGGATTTTGTGAGGTCCGGACCTCATCGGATCTCACATAGTTTGCGCTTATATACTGACCTCTATCCGGTTTCTCTTGGGCTGCGAGAACCCACGATGGGGCTGCGGGAACCCACGATAGGGCTGCAGGAACCCACGGGAGGGCTGCGGGAACCCACGGAAGGGCTGCGGGGACCCACTGGAGAGCTGCGGCAAAACGGGAGGGCTGCGGGAACCCACAGGAGGGCTACGGCAAACCACAAGAGGGCTGCGGAAACCCAGAGAAGTGCTACGGCACCCCACGGGAGGGCTGCGGGAGCCCACAGAAGGGATACGTCAATTCACGGGAGGGCTGAGAAAAGCCACAAAAGGGCTGTGTGAATAGACCGGAGGGCTGCGGCAACCCACGGATAGGCTGTGGAAAGCCACGGGAGGGCTGCGGGAATCTAGAGGATGGCGGCGGAAACCAACGCGATGGATGCGGGAAAACAAGGGAGGGCTGCGGGAACTGATTGAGTTTCGCGCAGATTTTGTTTTTGTTTGCAAAGATGCAATATCGCAGTTCAAAATAGGTGACCGGACGGTTTTCCAGTCGCGCAGACTCCAAGGTATACTAAAACCTATCACCCACGCTGGCATGGAGTTTTAAGTTTTCGATTTATTAAACCAAATTGATGACCTCTTGAGGTCAATGAAAATGGTCATTGGATTGAGGAGAATGTTTTGAGCAAACCCATAAATTCCTAGAAATGTAGAAATATAAACTTATCTGTAATTTATAACTTTATAACTTTCCAAAATGTTCTGAATTTGAGCATTCGCTAATTAAATAATCTATTTTTGGTCAAATTTCTATTCTTTAAATTCTACCTTGTTTTATTTATCAGAAACGATGTTACTGGAGGACTGGTTTAGAAGAAAGTTGGATCTTACGCATAACTGCTACAAAGTTTTACCACCCTCATGCAACATAGGTACTGCAAACGACTGAAGTCTACTTACCAAAATTTTCGAAATATTCGATCAGTTAATATCAAGTACCAATAACCGAATGGATAATATTCTCTTTGGTGACTTCAACGCAAGAATTGGTGCAAATGACTCTAACCTTTTCACAAATAGAAGTCAGGATATGATCATAACGAGCAATATAATAGTAAATAGTAAATTAGGGTAAACACTGCACACACACCCTCAAAGCCATCAACCATCTAACAACATAAATATTCTCATCGACCTAAGTTTTTCCACCAACCTAGGTCTGCGGTGTTGCCAAACTTCGCAAATCAAGTCCAAACATGTTTAAATCTGTCTTAACATATAAACCTAAATTTTACAAATTCCTTTCATCCTGTGTGAGTATAGTTTGCCGGCCTACGTACCTGCCATAGGGGAGCCAGCCCTCCTGCCAATATGATGTCATAACAGTGAATAAATTTAATTATCTATAATGGCTTATTTCACAGCAGACAAATTCAGGAAAGTCCAGACATGTTTAGACATTTTTAGACATACAATCCAAGAATTGAAAAATCTTCCCCATAACTTTTGACTATCCACTGACCACAGACCACGTAAATCCAATGTCTGCAGACCCTAACTCTACACCAACCACAAGGTTGCCATTTTGCAATAACCTAGGCGATATACCTTTGCTATAGCAGACATAATTGCTCGATATGTCGGAAGAAATTCTCCAATCCAATTTATCACGCAAAGGAGTCTTTAGATGGGCGAAAAATTTTCATCCTTCCATGGTCCAAGTTAACTTACCACGTACTTACCCACTTACAACACAGTACTTTACTTAAGTACCAATGCACATTAAATTAAATTTTTGAAATTTAATATCGGTAGTATTCGGTAACTTTATGTTTAGCTCGTAGACACACTAGTTTATCATAATTAATTATAATGTCACTAATAAGAAATTTGTACTAAGAATTTAGTAGAGAAATTCCTTTTTGCAAAGTTAGTTCGAAGCTAAAACGCCTAAAATAGCACCGGAATAATTGGATTGTTAACAAAAATAGAGTACGTCAAAATATATGAAATTACTAAAATTTATATGACATTATCTGTATGGCTAGCTCTATCCCATAATTTTACAAGCAAGATATTGGCAACATTGAATACTGTCCTATGAGTAGATTATGCCAAGTAAGAACTAGAGACATGGTTCTGGCTTGTGACGATTTCCGACTTTAAACTTTTTCAATTTAAAAATTCTGGCCGTGACCTTGAAACTTAAGTCCCGTTTTTGATTGCATCTTACTACATGTGAACTGTACTTTCACAACAAAAAAAGGGATATTATATTTGACGACTATGACATGTAAATGAATGTGATCAAACTTTCAATTTTCCTATAAGGTCTAATAAAAATTGAATTTCCTCCTTAAAACAAAACAATTTTGAATCTTAATTTTTTTAAACGTCGAAGTATTTCAACATTCAAAGATAAGGATCTTAGTCAGCATAAGTCCTCTTAACTAAATATCGTATCTAATTCAAAATAAACAACTATACAATACACGGCTTTGACATAATTTAGGAACAACTATCCAGCAATTGGCAAGCTACATTATGACTTTTCAAAATTTATCTTCACTACAAAAACCTGAATTATGGCACGATGATTAATGTTAACAATCTTTTTGTTAGATTTTTCAACAGAGAAATTAATTAACTCGCAAAATTTGTCTCAAATAAGAGTCTACAGTGCTTAACTAAACACAAACTAAAGGATTTCTACCTGGACTTTAATGCTCATTTGTACAAAAATCTGTCTCAATACTTTACCATCCCAAAATATAATCTAACTGCTGATTTTTGCATCCTTCTGGCAAGTTCACTGATGGTCTATGATTGTGCAAAATATTACACATTGCCACAAGAGTAGCTAATCTTCCAACAAACAACAAAACACACGCTTTGTTGAAAAATGACTGCGGACCGTAAAAGTTCTTAAAATTTGCGTTGTATTCTTAATTATTCTACTTAGATGGCCAAATTCTACTCAGAAGATGCTCATGCTCTCCTCATAATGTGCCCATACACCACTCATAAAATCTCTATATGATGTTATAGTAAGAAGTTCATGCGCTACAGAAAAATACCCATATGATATTTTCAATATACCTGTTTGCTATACTATGGATGTCCAAGTGTGATTTTGACGATAAACTCTTGTAATTTATAAGAAACCGACACGTTATGATACACGAAATCACGTAAGATTCCGATGCGAGATTTTTACCATACTTGTATGCAATCTTTGAGATTACAAGTACTTGAGTTTTATTAAACCTGTATTCAGCATGTGACATGTCGGTAGGCAAATTTTGTGCTGCCTATATTTACTGTTTAGAATGCCGATACGTGATCCTTGCTACCGTTATTGAACGGTTAAGATGACGTGATTATCATGGTATCAGAATTTAATTTTTATGATGTCCGTTTAGAATCATCATGTTATGATACGTGATTTTTATGATACCGTATGCAAATATTGGGGACCCATCGGTGACTTAACGAATATTTTTATCAACTGTCAACTGCAATAGATGGTTGTGATGGACACATATCTATCAAGGTGAACAGTGTCCATGCAATCTGTGTGTAGCAAGAACTTTGTACCGCTTGAGAGAGTGTTAACCTTAACCCGCTTTTGTAGCTCCTTTTTTCTGCGTTTGTTAGATTTTTTTATGCATAAATACTGTTGGACCGATTTATGGTCCGACTTAGGTCCGATGGGCTGCATTGGGCCAAATAGGAGGGGGNGGGGAGGGAAGGTCCATAAAACATGTGAACTATTGTTAGGGATGCTGAATTTGTTGATGATCATGATTTCAGCAAATGGCTTCACTCCAGTGGCATAGGCTAACGTGACAATAGTGTAAGCGATGTCGAAGTCCCATTATAGGTAATACTTTATGAACATCAATTTGATGATAGGATTTCACGATATGCTCTTCTACCAGTTGTCTCAGAACACTCCTGATGTAGCACACAGAGTTGACCATCACGTTTTCGACTCGCATACCTGGAATATCCCTTCAAAAGAGATATTATCAATGATCATGAAAGCTCTCAAAGTTATCTTTGTCCACTTTACAATATTCCCGTATTCGTTACCTTTTTTACATAAAATTTTTTCACTTGCCGCTTGCATTATGAGAGGAAAGCTTTCAGACTTGTTTAGAAGGTAGCCTAAGCCTAATGTCTACTATTTTATCATTAGGCAACGATTACTTTTCTAATTCATTTACATATGAAATATGCTACTTTAACATTTCTTTACTTGTGAATTAATTTTAAATTAAGTTCCAATTTTAATTTTTAATATTAAATATCGTGCAGGATCAAACGGAATATGTGCACCGTTTTGTCAAACAACAGGAAATACTACAACAGTTTTCAACTAGTAGCAAGGTAAAATCTAAGCAAACCATAAGCAATAAGGAGTGAAACTACATTATGGAGTGCTATTGAAAAGTAGGACAAAGTTGTAGATTTGGTTATACCAAAGGATGGACCACATTGTATACATGTGGGACGTGTAGATTGGTAAATATTGTTGAAGTCATTGGAATTTTTGTGGTCATTTAAATTCAGCATAGTCTTCGATGTGTCGTAGCTACAAGCAGATAGCTCCAATAACAAAAGAATTATCGTTGCTGTTAGAAGCAAAGTTAATAATATTGCAAGGAGTAGTAACTCATCAATGTTCTTATGTAGTCCCACGATTGTAAAACATGTCAGAATTATTATAATATTACTTATTACGAAGATAAATAATATCAACCTTGTCGCAAAAGTTGCTCCAACAAATTACAACGATTTGTTTTATTTTTAATCTCGCATTATTCTGTATCTGACTTGATTTCCTGAAAATAGACAAAATTAAATCATTCAAGAAAAAGAAAAAATTCTAAAATGTGTCTGTTAAATTACAATTATTTTAGTTCTTCATGTCAGTAAATTAATGGCAAAAAAGTAGTATTGTCATTAAATTGTGCATGATTCCTATGATGCTACAGTAAAAGCTGTTCAAAGTTTCTAGCGAAAGTATGATATAGGCCACAATGAGGATCTTCGATTGAGTCCATTCAAGCAGATTATATTCTGGACTGGTAGTAAGCATCAACAAAAGTAAGAATAGTGCTATGCCATAACCAGAATACATTAATTTTTACAAGTATTTGTAGACAAATTTGTTGTTCACACAACTATTTCTTTTGCTGGATGCGATTTTGCTTTCTACAAATATATACAATACAAATCATTAAATGTATCTCACGGGTATAATTGTAGTGAGTAACTTGTCGCGTCTTGCCGAAACACTCAGAACATTCCAAAAGTTACAACGTTCTTGTAACTTGTAATGCAGTACAAATTTGACAGACAAAAGTGAACAGTGTACAAATTAGTACTAATATCTGCAACATGGTATCTATAATTCCGTTAACGATGTTTTTTAGCACAAATAATGTTCCAGCTATCTATCATTTCATGATATGATTTAGTCTACTGAATGTCGATCGACATTCAGTAGACTAAATCACCGTTGTTGTTGATTTATTACTTATTAGATTACTGTAAACAGTATTATTACAGTAGAAGGGTATTATAATTGGCACCCTGTGTGTCATCTATCTGTATGTCAAGAACTAGAAACAAGTTCTAAGAACTAAAATCTTCTACTATACCAATCTAAACCATAAATAGCATAAAAGATACCGTCGCGTAGCGCGTTTATTTCATTAGGTCTCCTTTCATTCCACTCTATTTCTCTATTTTGTGTCGTTTATTTCCTTTCTTGACGGAAACAGATATGGGATCCCTCTACAGATTATTTAATTCATGCTGCAAATCTTCATTGGATTATTTTCCAACCATTGTAAGCTGTTCAACCTACTCAGAGAATCATGACCACAATTTTCAAAAATTCATGAGTGTATAATTAGCCTACTTCCTACAGAGTCCTACTCAGGTCTGGAATCTACGGTTCAATCCTAATCAAATCACTTTGAAAGGTGGGAAAAAATAGAAAGGTTCTAGTTGAACTTCATTTATTTATGCAGCATTAACTATATTACTACAATGTCATACCCTTCCACAGACTCGACAATGCTCAACAATCCGACAATATTCATCTTTCGGAATAAAAAGTTAGCATTTATGTATCAAACAACACAATTCATCTCGACGAAACTGTGCAGGATGGTCTAATTTAATATAATTTAATAATTGTCTTATAGCCGAGAAAGAGATTACGACTGTAATTTATACTTTCAATTTTCTATGTTGTAATGAGAGGGAAGTTAGCCTAAGAGTTTTTCACTCTACTCTATGAAATCCCATTGCTAAAAGAAAACAATAGCATGGCGTGTGTCCGCTTATGAAGGTATGATTATACTTCACAGCTTTGTACTTCACATGTTATTCAAACTAGAGGTTACTTGAGATTCTATGCGGTAACAACCTAACTTGAAATAATCATAATCCAAGTTCAAATTTTTTTTAATTTGAACTTAAATTTGAATTATGATTATGATTATGATGAATTACGATGAATCTTCAGAATCTTACTAACAATAAGCTGTGTTTGTTGCACAAATAATTCAAACTTTGTAGTGCATTTGAAGAATTCTTTCACTTTAGCCTTAATTTCAAAAGTTATAAGAGGTTTGAGTTGTTATTTCTGATGTAGTATTAGTTATGCAGGAGTGTCTCAGAATTACGTTTCAAAAAAATTCCATTTCAATATGTCAAGACTAGAGTTCCAAAGGACTCCTACTTTCTTCAGAGTCAGAGTCAGGTGACTGAGTCATGTCTCAATGACTCCCATTTTCACACTGAGTCAGAGTTATGAATTTTAATGACTCAGTGAACCAGACTCAGTGACACTTATGGAATCATTCCTGAAGCTTGAGTCAGAGTCAAGTGACTCAGAGTCATGACTCAGTGACTCAGATTCGCAGAAATTTTATGTTTTTCTTTTTGCAGTAAAATGAGCATAATGCGTATTCAAAGCTCAAAATGAGGAATACAAAGACGCTAAGTTACCTGCTCTTTTCGGTTAAAGACTCTTAAATAAATTTTTTAAATTCTTTATTTTTGATCTGATTTAAAATTAAATTACCTCACCTGCAATATTTACACGGATCCTTTGTGTCAACTCTATCAAAATAATCGATGGTTGAACACATCGGAATGTTTTGACCTTTTGTTATTTTATTGACTTTCTAAAATTAACTCATTTTTTTACTGCCTAATTATCAAACCGTGGACTTCTAAATTAGCTTGAAATCTAAATTCAAAATTTTGAATATCTGAAAAATTTTGGATTTCGATTTCGAATGATTAATGTTGAATTTCGATTTAGCTTACAGTTTGTACCGAGACTTAAACTTTGATTTCAATTTCGACTGAAAAGTTGAATTAAATTTAGATTTGGATTTCAACCTTCTTCGGATAACGAATTTCGAATTCGAGCACCTTAAAATTATTAATTTTAATTTTTTTTTAAGTATAAAACTTTGTCTATCTTAAAAAAACTCCGTTTTATTATTTATGCTTCAAACTTATCTCCACATCTTTTAGTATATTTCAATTTCGATTGCCTGAAATGCTATGGATTTCGATTTTGAGAATCTTAAAATCATGGATTTAGATCTAAACTATTTAAAATTATGAATTATGGTTTAGATTTTGTGGTTCTTTAAAATTATCGATTTCGACTTACATTTCTGTTTCAAATGGTTATTGTCTACTTCGATTCTGATTGTGAGTTGGAATTTTTAGAAGCGTTGAATTTAAATTTTTATTAAAATCTGGTGTTCGATTTCGATGTGTAGTGGTGTAAGTTACAAGTCTGCTTCAAACTAAACACGAGCCGCGCGGCAGCAAACTTCCACTCTCAGATTTGTTGTATGTTGCGGGAGTTGAAAAAAATTTGGCAGTACAAAAAAAGCAACGTGTAAGCAGTAACGCTTTGTTGCTTAGGAGTCATGACTCTTTCTAGTGAATCACGACTCAGAGTAACTTTTGAAAGGCAGAGTCACGAGTCAGGTGACTCAGTGACTCTCATTTCTCTATTGAGTCAGAGTCACTCAAAACCAGTAACTCCGAGAAATCGATGAGTCAGAGTCAGAGTCACATCACTCAGAGTCATGACTCAGAGTCATTCGGAACCCTAGTCAAGACTTTCTACCTGTATATCCAAATCTAATTTTTTGGAGTAAACCAACTCTTTTTTATTGTTTCTTGGTGAAAAACAAATAAATTTGGATATTGTAGTGAAACTACTGTGAAATGTATCTGGAAATTATACATATATAAAAGTGGGCCAAATTTTGAAATATAACGAAATATGATTCTGTTTTCTTTTTCATCATACCTGAACTTTTGAACTGAGGAAAGCCACTACTTTTGTTATGTATCATACCTGTCGTTAGAATAGCTTAGGTAGTAGGATGTGGTGAAGGGTTAATATTTCATTGAGTTGGATTTTGAGTGAGGACTTTTAGATCAAAAATGTCATTGGTGGGTAGTGTACATTAGAAGATTAGTGACTCATCTCTGAGTGAGCCATTTTTAGGGTTTCATTTCATCTCTGAAGCTTAGGGACTTTCACCAGATCTAGAGAGATACTTTCTCCTTGTCAATCTCTTCGTTCACTTTAAATGTCAAAAACTTGTTTAACCATTAGACTGACATCTCCACAAATAGACTCACAGTCAATCCTTATTTTCAATACTTCTAATAATATAACAATTTGATATATACTGTATTTTTCTAATTTATCCCCGCCCTCCAACCTACAATCTGCACTTTCAACTGAACGAATAGTGATTATGGAAATTTCCAAAGAGTATTCAACCTGTATCACCACCCATAAGTTTCTATATACATATATAATTATATATAGAAAATTACTGCTTTATGTTAATATTCCTTATTTAAACAACGGATGCCATGTTTTGTTAGTTAAATAACGTCGAAAAATTTTAAGTTCGAGGTTTGTTTAACTGTCCTCATTACCTTAAGTTACATTTTTCATTTAATCCAACTACAAAGTCAAATAAAAGTGTGATTTATTATTCAAATTGAAAATTGAGTATCCAAATAAAAGAGTATTCAACAATATTAACATATATTTTTAGAATTGGTAGAAGGTGCTTTTGGTTCTTTCTCTATCTCCATTTGTATTTGCTAACAAATTATGTAGAAATTTATACTATAAACTATCTATTTTTGAGGTCATGTATTAACAATTTCAGTAAATCTATTAAAAATAGGATTTTAACTTAAAAATACTATGATTAATTTCGTCTAAATAAGTTTTAGTAACAGAGTCAAAGCTTACTTTTTGATGTATAAAAAATTGAAACATATTTGAATGAGTTGTCTAAAAAAAAATTTTTTTTTTAATTCATCATTTAAGTTTGTAACAAATCTGATCCAATTTTTATAATTCGGCTTGCATAGCACAATTTTTTTTGTTTAGTTTCTTAAGACAAAGTTAAAACAATAGTCAATGCGATAAGATTTGAGAATGAAATTACACAAAATTTTCATTTTTCTAATAATTTCCCTTTTTTTAAATCCAAAACAAAAACTTTTTGGTAAAATTAACAGCAAATTTTGGCAAAATTAAATAGTACCCAGTGTATAATTTGAATAAATACAGTATACAAATCTCCACCACGACCACATTTGTTACATTTTATTTGACGCATTTTCCTTATTATTTATAAGAAACGAATTGAGAAATTATGAATTGTGATAATCTTTCGACAATTAATTTGAGAAATATTTGAAGAAAGAATAAAGAAAGTATTTTTTTTAGCGATGTAGCGGGCACGTAAATTTGGCATTAGTTACTAAAAATTGTACATCTTTTACATCTCGTGTTGCCTTCCACCCTTGTCTCTGACAAATCTAAGGCATTCAACTATGTATGCTACGTAGCTTACGAAAACCGTATATGAGTAGCCTAAATACGCCGTAGTTAAACTACACAATTTTCGTAGGTTTGGATATTTTTTTTTTGTACAAAATTTTGCACCAATCTGAATTAAAACCTAACAACCTAACGTTTTACATTAAAGTATATGCACAAGAATGAATATAAAGAATAAAATGAAATATCTCTTTGAGCGACTGTGTAATACTGAGAGTTAATACCTTGAAGAAAAACTAATACGTTGGCATGCAAGAATTCGCAAGTTACAGGAATCAATCAGATGATACGTAAAGATACTGCGTGTCAGTTACAAGAATTAATAACAAAAGTTGTGTCTTCTGTTTAGACATTTTTAATACCAAACAATGTTATTCTTTGAAACCTCCTCAGAAGGAAGAGTGAAAGCTGTTGTAAGCTGTAACTCTCGTTACTAAGCTTTGGGGTGGAGACTATGGGCGCACAATTTCCTATACCAATTTGTTTTAACCATTCTGAATAGATTGACATGATACTTGATATAAACATCCTTTTGAATACACTATATTTCCAGTTATTTATACTTTAAATTTTATGTTCATTTATAAGGGAAATGATACTATGAAAATTACGTAGCTATCTAGTTTAATTAAGTTGAACTAAAACATCACATTCAAATATCTTTCTTTTTAAGTCCTCTAAACATATGTATAATTTCTTCCCCAACATGCCTTATCATCATTCGCTTTTTTTTTCCTCTTCTAATACTTGCATTTCCTCTATATCTTGCATTGTCTCTCTACTACTACTTATTATGACTTTTCGTTTCTTGCAAGATCAAGTAATTGTCCTTGATGTATTCATTACATATATTGGGAGTTGCTACAAGTTACTACAAATTTGTTTTTTATTTTTTCTTTCTCTTTTGTCATTTTATCTTTTCCACGGAGCACCAACATAGCAACATTTCTTTTACAAATAGTAGATATGATATGAACAACTCGGATTCCCTGCGCGATCACCTCGAAGGATTCAAGATATTTTATTCAAATCAAGAAAAGTGATGTTCATTGCTCCAAACATACATTTTCAAACTCCACTTTTGAAAGGGTGTATGTTGTCATTTTCCTGAAAATACTGAGTTTCGGAAGGAGTAAGTTTTGAAACATTTTTGAAAGCAATAAATGAAAGATTCTTCGACAGGATGCGCAATCTTTCTTTGGAGTTTTGCTCATCTACGACTATTTCTCATTGATGACTTACTCAGAAACTTGTTTGATATTTTGATGAGCTGAAAAGAAAATGGGAAAGAACGAAAGGAAAATTAACTTTGGAGGTAAAAATATGAAAACCAGAATCATTCATTCAGTTTGATTCATGTTACTTCTTTCAGTTTCATTTTCCGCCAGCTCACGGATGAATTATGATACTGGTCATAATTAAAACCGAAAGTATGATATTTCTTCTTGTGGTTGTACCTCAACGGATTTTCAAAACATATAGATAAGCAATCCTGTCGTGCGCTGTAGTTCAAAATTTCAAAAATATTTTCCAGTGAGGTGAGAACCTGAGTTGGTGCTGGTTAAATAATCTATCAGGTGAAAGCTGAACTGGTTTTTATCCAAAATAATTTATCTAATCAAAAAATTAATTATATATTAATCATTGAATTTTAATCAATTTCAATATTGATAAAAAATAATCAACCCAGAGTTAATTCAAATAGAAATTACCTACTCCAAAAACAATTATCATAATGTATACAAATAAATCTATAACCTGATTTTTCATCGTAACATTTTACAAATAATTCAATTTTATCTCAATACCAACGCAACAATTCTAAACATTTTCTATAAAAATTTTAGACTTTCAAAACCTATTTTATAATTTCTTAAATATGGCTACTCCGGACGTGTAAAACATAACACGGTCGTGGGAATATGGTATTTCCGCGTTTAATAAATAAATAAATAGTGTGTGTCCAAAAAGTATTTCAGGTACTCATTAAGGTTCTGGCGAATAAATGTGAAGATCAATCTAAAAAAAAACTAAAATACTCCGCAAATATAGAACTAACTACAGTTTGAAGTTTGGACAGAAACAAAACTTGCTTCTTTAAATCATGCTAATAGCTAGAAAATCCGCCTAAATTCTACAAAGTTCATTTATTTCCATCACTCCAAATGACGTATTTTTCTCTCATTTATCTTCTTCTCTAAGGTTTTCTGTTAACTACTTCAGACGCTTGCATTTTTGCTTAGCAGAAAAGGACAGTTTCTTGAGCTATTTCTTGAGTTGCAGATATTTCCATATGCACAGATATTCTCAAACAATTATTTGGCGACACATCTAAGTTTAAATTGAAAAACTATTACTAAAGAAGTTATTGAATTCTTACCTTTCTCATGTAGTGTATCCAAATTTTGTTAATTCAATTGACTATTTATTTTTATTAGTTATCCGTATGAGCTTAGTGCTTGCAGACAAGTTAATTCCTTCAAATTTATAAGAATATGTGTTTAGTTCACAATATCATAGAAAATGTCATTTATCCTCCCCCTCATACTGTTCAGGCAAAAGAGAGGAACTGCTGGAGGAAAATACAAGTCAGTAGGGTTACAGCCATCAGTTGGCGAAGACCTCTAGTAGCTGGAGAGAGTATGTTTTAATTCAATAAAGAATTCTGTTTTACTTTAATATTACAAGTAAGTCTTTAGTCGTGTTTTATTTTAATATAATACTTTGTACCTTTTTTGTTTTGTTTCTTCGTCGAATCACATAAGTTGGGACAAGTTTTCACGTTTGGATTCTAGGTCAATTTTGTTCTCCATAGGGCCAGAATTCAGATCAATTAATTCATTCGTCAGGTCAATAAAGTAAAGAGAATATGTTTTCCGGTGTTCGTGCTTGTATTTTCGTATGCCGTCAGGTGACGCATGAAGCCAAACGGTAGCAATACGAGTCATACAAAAAACTAAGTTTCTCATTGTTATATACATTTCAACAGTATGATTTTTTAAGTGACAAGAATTATTAATAAAAAATTATACATCGGTTTTAGTTATAGGTTTAGTGAAGTAATGTATAAGGTAGCATCAATTGAAGAAGAAAAATAAGAATAGTGAATCACAAAGGTCTAAGAAGGAAAAAGAAAAAAGTAAAAAAGTAAAACACTAAAAATTGATTAAATTTAAATACCACAAGGGAACAACGACCCAGGCCAGCATTTACAATGATGTAACTGACTGTCTCTAAACTACTTTCGACAATCCTTTATGTGACATATTTTAGTAACCATATTTTGTATTATTTTTTTTTACAAAAATTAAATAAAAGTACAAAGTTTTATCCCCATCATCCTGTACTATTGTATTGTGTAAACCTCCATCTAGCATATAATTTTTTTACAAATTGAAGTGACTAAAACTATACACATATTACTCCTATGATCATAAATCTAATGACAAAGTTCTCATATTGTTCATAAGGGAAATTATAAAATTGAAGAGAAAACGTCAAGAGACAAAAATAATTGAAACTATCTCTCTGAGTAGCTTTCATATTAGTCTTTATTATGTGACTAACTTTGTGGGTTCAGTAATGGGTTTTTAGTTTTAAATTGAATGAAATATAAATTTATACGAATGCTTTTGTTATTTCAACTGTAGATTTCAGTGATAGTGGTTTCATTCCTGATTGGTTAGAAAGGAGATTTGATCCTCAGAAGACAATAGAGATTAGAGCATGGCGTCTTTTCTAACGATTTTGTGAGACAAAAGCTTCTTCTCTCACTTCTTTGATCATAAATTAGTTTGGAGATGGTTTTTGTCGTGATTGAACTCTTCACAATCCCACTTGTAATTGTCCTTTTCTTCCTCACTCCGACAGAAACTGTGAGTGAAAGTAGAGAAAGTGAGAAGGATTTTGTATTTTCCCAACTACTTTTTGTCTCTCCCGCTCAACTTGAGTGACGAGGTTTCATTTATCATGTCACTTTTTCACATCCCATACAAAAGACACCCACTAGGCACCACCATTCGATGAATTTTCCTAATGATGAGAGAGAGAGAGAGACCAACCGCAAAGGAACAATTTCAACTTATATACTGCATTGTCCCAAAAAATAACGTATTCTGACCACATTCGAATCATCCGCCATTATTTCATGTTGAAATCTTTTGTCTACGTNCCATTCGATGAATTTTCCTAATGATGAGAGAGAGAGAGAGACCAACCGCAAAGGAACAATTTCAACTTATATACTACATTGTCCCAAAAAATAACGTATTCTGACCACATTCGAATCATCCGCCATTATTTCATGTTGAAATCTTTTGTCTACGTTTTTTTTTATGTTGTTGATGCCTGACTGAGCTTATTGGTAGAAATATCCCTCTAGTTAGACAAAAGATAAAAGATCAATGGACTCGTGCCTGTCACACTCCGCCTTATACAATATTTTACCATGTGGTTCACTCACTCACTGTTGTAAACTGACAGGACTCATTTCTATCCTTTGGTTTAATAACTAAAACTCTTATAATCGAAAAAGTTAACAAATCTCAACAGAGTATGGAAATTTATGAAAATTTATTTTTACAAAAAAAAATATATTACAATTAACCCGGATGGAACATGGGTAAATGAAAATTGAAAATAATGGGGTAATTTNACAAATCTCAACAGAGTATGGAAATTTATGAAAATTTATTTTTACAAAAAAAAATATATTACAATTAACCCGGATGGAGCATGGGTAAATGAAAATTGAAAATAATGGGGTAATTTAAAAAAAAATAAAAATGGTAAAATTTGGGAATGGAATAATGAATAGTGAGAGGAGCTTCAGTGTCATTTAGCTTAATTATATGAAAAAAAATCTTTTTTTTTTTTTTTTTGAAAATAAGTGATGCAAAATATTGGGGCTAAATGGGTAATGAAGTGTGTCTCAAGTTTTTCTTGTCGAATGAGCGAGTGATGAAAATTTGTCAGTTTGAGTGGCTTCTTTGACAACCAAAAAAACTTAGAAATTTTGAATTCTGTATTTAAGAGAAGAAAAAATGAACTCATTCAAATTCTCATCAAATATTCAAACTCTTCCTTCCCTTCACCTGCTCTCATGTATAATTTATAGAAGAATGACAATAAAGTCCGTTTCTGGAACAAACAACCTCACCTATTATTAATCACTTTTATCCAACCACACAAAACACTTCAGATCAAATTACTCAAAAAATATACAAGGATTTGGAAAGGGAAAGTTGAAAAAAATAAAAATAAAAACACCCATTACATAAAGTACAGTATGTTCTAAATTATTTTTTTTTATCATTATTCACAAACTCGGACACTGAAACTTTGTAGATGCACCAAAAATGTGATACAACAACTGTCTATTATGTGAGCATACAAGAAGTTATAAGTAGAACATGTCACAATAAATCACAATTTGTATAATTTACAGTCGACGGTTGATGGGTTAAAACAAGGGATGTTGTACTGAATTGATAAGGTTTTAATATTCTAATTTAGTGATCCAGCTCATATTTTGATGACCGATAACATATCGACCTATTAGGTCAAACTAAAAATTAAATTTGTTGAGCTAACACTACTTTTGACCCAACTAGAAGCCTCTTATATATAGAAACACCAGCGGTCGATGTTTTACAATTTTAGAAAATCGGCACCAAATAAGCTGTATTTTCAAATACTCTTAATTTTTATCAATTTTTTCAATTCTCCACTGATGATATAAAATCTCAATGAATGTCAATGATATGAATGTCCTTTGTACTTTCGTGTACTCTATGTACTTTTATGTCAAAATTGATCAGTGTGTTAATTTTGAATTCATATGAAGAAAACCAGTAAAATTTTTAGTATGAATGAGTACAAACATAGCCACTACTAATCGATTACTACCCATTTACAGAAGCTAAACTCGTTCCAAACACCTTGTATAGATATTCAAACAAGAAAAATTCATTAATTTTAAAAAGTATATTATNCAGCGGTCGATGTTTTACAATTTTAGAAAATCGGCACCAAATAAGCTGTATTTTCAAATACTCTTAATTTTTATCGATTTTTTCAATTCTCCACTGATGATATAAAATCTCAATGAATATCAATGATATGAATGTCCTTTGTACTTTTGTGTACTCTATGTACTTTTATGTCAAAATTGATCAGTGTGTTAATTTTGAATTCATATGAAGAAAACCAGTAAAAATTTTAGTATGAATGAGTACAAACATATAGCCACTACTAATCGATTACTACCCATTTACAGAAGCTAAACTCGTTCCAAACACCTTGTATAGATATTCAAACAAGAAAAATTCATTAATTTTTAAAATTATATTATTATATTCATCAATATATCGTTAAAAATGAAGACTGAGAGGCTAGGGTATCGTTTTTTGTTTACTACGACACTTTTTAGGTTAGATGTACAGGGTATTTGTTAAAAAATATAAGTGTTTCAAAAAAAAGGCATGCAAAACACTACTAATTATATATGATTCTAAGTTAAATGGAAATTTGAAATTGGTATGTCTGAATTGTCCTTAAAATTGTCAAAATACTTATATATTTAATTTGGATAGTTTTAATGATTAAAATTAAATGAGTCACAATTGTGTTGACGATGTTTCCAAGTTTTGTTAAAATTAAGAACAAAAAACAATCTTAGTCTCAGCTACGTACAAAATAACAAGAAATTTGAGATACCGTCTTCGTCAGACCATCCTAATTAATAAAATTTAAGTTCCCCACAAAAAAAAGCAGTTGATGTAGCATTTATAAATTTCCAATTGGTAACCAATAAAAATCATTACATTTTTGTAAAAAATGTTGAAGCTGTTAACCGTGTTCTTAAGACTGTAGATGTAGAATAGATTGAAAAGTGACTTCTCCACTTTTTCTCTCATCTTCAACCCAAACTGTCTGACAATGATTGAATTTCCTATAAAAATGAAAAGTTAGGGAATTATTAAATTGAGTTTCTACTGAGTTAAAAAAAAATTATATTCCCTCTAAAAATAATTTTCTAAATTGAAATAAACTCATTTCAATATTTACGTTTTACTTCGATCTGATTTACAATTTTTGAAGTTTTATTTTTAAATTTGTTGGAAAATTTATACTGCAAGACACAATAATAGTACATAAGGTAGAACGGTGAAACTCTGCTTGGATCAATTCATGAGAAATTTTGTTCATCGCCAATTCGCCATAGTTGTCAAATTAGTATATTGAATGAAACCAGTAAACTCTTGATTGAAATAATATAAAACGCACTGTAGGAAACATTTAGTGATAGTATTTTTTTATAAAAAAGNTGAAACTCTGCTTGGATCAATTCATGAGAAATTTTGTTCATCGCCAATTCGCCATAGTTGTCAAATTAGTATATTGAATGAAACCAGTAAACTCTTGATTGAAATAATATAAAACGCACTGTAGTAGACATTTAGTGATAGTATTTTTTTATAAAAAAGTTTTTTTTTTTTAGTTCCTGTTGCATAATTTGACGCTGTTTGAGCAAAGTATTTGGAACACTACTGGCGCAATTTTCAAATCTTTCGCATCCTGTAATTGAGAATTGAATCCTTCAAAGTCTGAACGTCTCGGAGAAGAGGCTTATGGAAAATCCATTTTATATTCAAATTAAATCAAAACTCTCCTCATCTCCTTGTCCTCGTGTGTCTCGAGATGAGTCCCACTCCCCTCAACGCACCGCCCCTTGAGTAATGTATATGTCTCCAGGCAGGACGTCTTTGGAAAAAAAAAAAAAATTTTTTTTTAAATTCATTTCTTTCCAGAAAGAAATCAATCCTCTGGAGAAAGGTCTAGAGGCTGAAGTTGATAAATGGAGGGAAATTTGAATTGCTTCACCTGTGCCCTTCCGCATCTCTCCTTTCTCCCTCCCACCTGCCTCACGGGACAGTGGATAACTGAAACAATTTTTGAGACACGGTTCATTGAATGCATTTATTAATGCCAACTGATGTATTTCTTTTGCTTTCTTCTTTTTTTCTAACTTTTGGTATTTTTGGGATATTTTCCAATCAATGTATCCCTATTCAGTAGAGGGTATGTAATCTTTATGAATTCGTTGTAACAAATATGTCATATTTATTCTAATTACTCGCGGACACCTTTTAACACCTAGGTCTTCAATAGCTTCCGGGGTTTGGGTTTTATGCAGTGGTTCAAAAATAACTCTCCACTTTCAATAACTCCTGGGTAATAAAAATTGTAGATAGAATTCTTGGTAGATAGGGGCAACAAAGAAAATTTAACCTGCTTTTGGGTGACAGATTCAAATACAATTGGAATGTTAGCGCGAAATTAAGAAAAGATAAATTATATTCTTCTGCCTAAATCATTATGAACGCACGATATGAAGAAGGCTGCGGAATTAGAAATCGAAGAAACGCATGACACTGAATACACAAATACAAGCTATGAAGATACAGATTAGAAAATTATTGAAAAGCTGTTGAAAACAAGAATAAAATTAAAAAAATTAACACCTTGTTTCCAATTACTCCCGGGTTTTTATTAGTACTTAAGGATTATTAACTCCTCAAGGATTTATTAGAATAAATATCTACGTCTTTTAAGGTTTTTGGTCTGCTCTAATTATTCTAAAGTGAATTGGTTAAGATTGGGTTATACATTTGGAGGGTGTCGAAAACTTTCTAAGTTTAAAAAAAAAAAAAAAATTTCTGGATTTTTGCATTTCTCCACAAACCATGACATTTGAAAACTTCCGACATTGTTTTTGAAAAAAAAAAAATTTTAATAAGAAATACTTTAAGCAAAAAGAGCAAAAAAAAATTCTCTTAATATTGTTAGGGTTTGGTCACAACGACCATCTTACTTGAATTTAGAAGGACACAAANTTTCTGGATTTTTGCATTTCTCCACAAACCATGACATTTGAAAACTTCCGACATTGTTTTTGAAAAAAAAAAAAATTTAATAAGAAATACTTTAAGCAAAAAGAGCAAAAAAAAAATTCTCTTAATATTGTTAGGGTTTGGTCACAACGACCATCTTACTTGAATTTAGAAGGACACAAATGATCAACGAAATCCCACAGTGAAATCCTGAATGAATCAATTAAGTGAATTTATACGAATTGAAAATTTTAAATAAATTAAATCTTTATTTTTGACTTTTTGTGGCTTTCCCATCAAAAATACTCTAACAGTCAGGGCTATTATTACCTCTAGTATCTAATAAAAACTTTAACAATTAACTTTGAGTTTGGAAATGAACAAAACCCTTTTCAATAAATATAATTATTAGAACAACATAATTTTGTAAATAATAAAAATTATCTTCATTAAAAATAATCAAACAATTACTTCAAATCAAGTAAAACTTGAGCTTTTTCTAAACTTGTGAGCTTCCCAACCCCTATTGTTGAGAATTCTGATTCTCTACTCGAGGTAAGACTTAAGCTGCTCTAGCTTAGTCAAAATCAGAATGAGTCTCCTGAACTAGAGTCCTGGGTTTATATACCCTGACAACTAATGTGCTGTGCAAAAATAATTATTTAAAAAAATAATAAACAAAGGCAACAAAGAAAATAATAATAAACTAACACTAAGCGTACTAATTTCCATAATTAGTAATTACACAAAGAAAACAAAGACAATGATAAGTCAAGAATTACATAAATCATCTAAAAATAATTTTATAAAACAAAAANACACAAAGAAAACAAAGACAATGATAAGTCAAGAATTACATAAATCATCTAAAAATAATTTTATAAAACAAAAACATAAAAAATTAGTTTAACTTATCATAAACATACTGCAACTGTCACAATACATTTGTCATTAGGTCTGTACAATTCAATGTTAAGGTTTTCACCTATAATGAACATCACCTGAAGGAAGAAGTTTGCACGGTCCTTATTTAGGTTCACTGCTGTGGTTTTAGTGCAGCATGTCACCCATTGTTCCGCAGAAACCATTCGTGCCTGCTAACACTAATATTNTTAGTGCAGCATGTCACCCATTGTTCCGCAGAAACCATTCGTGCCTGCTAACACTAATATTACCAATTAGACACCAAATTACGTTTTTAATATCTATCATGTAACGTAAAGACTACGTATCATTGAAACTAATACTTGAAATAAGAATTAATTTATTGATTCTATTTAATTCCCTTTTTTCTAGTTTTATTGCCACATGGGTGTAGAGATTCAAACTTAGTGGTAACTAAAGTTTGTTGCAGTTTATTGAGGCAACTCAATAGATTTTTGGCCTCATTGCTTTTGATTTAGAAAGNTGTAACTAAAGTTTGTTGCAGTTTATTGAGGCAACTCAATAGATTTTTGGCCTCATTGCTTTTGATTTAGAAAGCGAATGTCTTTTAACTTTGGAACAATTTATCTCGTAAACTAAGTCTTTTTTCTGTTGTATGTATAACCAGTTTCAGAAAGAGTATTGATAATTAATGCTTCAATAAGAATTAAGTTAAGTCTGATCGATCACGATCACTAAGAAAAAAGTCATAATTTTTAAGACCTGTTACTTTGAAATGTAACTAACTGTGGTATTAGTAAAGGACTCCTTGACTTGAGTAACAGTACGTGATTGACTAATAACAGGTCTGAGCTCGTACCTATACTTGGATTTGCTTTGTATTAACAATCAAATCCAGTCACCTACTCAGCAAATCATCTACTCAGTTTAGCCTAAGTAAGGCCACTTGCCGAATATACAGAGGGGTCAAATAGTCTANAGCAAATCATCTACGCAGTTTAGCCTAAGTAAGGCCACTTGCCGAATATACAGAGGGGTCAAATAGTCTACCTAGCGATCCTCACTTCACACACTCTTACTCATCACCCAAAATTTAAAACACGCAGGTGGGCATCATAAATTCATTTCTGTGGTAGACTCTTAGTGGATTCTCAGTCTGTTTAAAAAAATGTTTCTTACTAATAATGAATTAGCTGANTTTTCTGTGGTAGACTCTTAGTGGATTCTCAGTCTGTTTAAAAAAATGTTTCTTACTAATAATGAATTAGCTGAAAATTAATAATGCCCACAATGAATTATGAAGTTGATAACTTACCAACNTTCTTACTAATAATGAATTAGCTGAAAATTAATAATGCCCACAATGAATTATGAAGTTGATAACTTACCAACCTCCTAATGGATCATTTGTTCAAATAATGGCGGTAGGTATAGGTTTGTTACTAGATCTGCCCGCCTTTTGCGAAGTCTCACGTGCTGTAGCATTTGAAGGTTATTAGTCACAGTTGCAATGAAAGTATCAATTCGAATTTTGCGGTCCTGCATACTGACTGGTCGAAGGGAATTAAATATGGTTGACTTCATGTAACCCCCAAAAAAAATTAAGTGGGTTCAAATCAGGCGACCGAGCAGGCCACTCCCTTGGCCCTCTTCTACCAATCCACTGATGCGGCCAAATGCCATTTGAAAATTTCGAGAACTCAGGGTTTCAGTTTCTAAATTAAATATTACTAAATAATTAATTCACTCATCAATTGCGATGAATTTGGATGCCCATCTACGCGGGTGGCAGGTAGAGGTGTGAGGATCACTAGGCGGCCGCTATATAACCCCTCTGTGTATTGCCTTATCCGTACCTGACATATGTTAAAAANTGTGAGGATCACTAGGCGGCCGCTATATAACCCCTCTGTGTATTGCCTTATCCGTACCTGACATATGTTAAAAATATGACAAGTGCAATTTGCAGTGAATTTGAGATCGAAGATTGAATTTTGTAACCACAGAGGATGTGTCGATTAACACGGCATGCACTGCACTTCATTGGTACTAAGCCTTCCTACGCGATTTCTCTTCCTTACCATCATCATTTGCATATTAATCAATATATCGATGGTATAATTTTGCCATCATCCTTGCTGAGGTGATACATTTATTTACTTATACCCTCAGCCCTTGGATCCCCACAACCCTCCCGTGTTTTTCCGCCGATTTCCCGTTGGTTTCCCCAGTCCTCCCGTTGGTATTATTGGTTCGAACCTTAGTTCGAACTTTTGGTCGCACTTTTCTTCTAATAAAGAAATTAGCATATGAACCCCATGTAACAAAGTGAATTACAAAATTTCATTGAAATTTGGCATATACCATTTTCTACTCCACCAGTTGAAAATGTAAGCGAAAAATGCAAAGCTCACTTAAAATTTCGTCGTTCAAATTTGGACGAATTATGTTGCAGATGTAATCTTGCCAAAGAAAACTCTTTCTGATTCTACGCTAGTTGGTGGTATACTAAGACACTGATATTCGTTTTTCAAAAACTATATGATAATTTTTTAAGTGCCTGCGTATTCAGATAATTGATCNCTAAGACACTGATATTCGTTTTTCAAAAACTATATGATAATTTTTTAAGTGCCTGCGTATTCAGATAATTGATCCATTCGTTTTCAAAACAGTTTTCCAGTCGGAAAAGTTACATTTCGCATGTTGTGTGTCTTTAATTCGCTCAAAATGATCCCAAAATGATTGTGGGATTTCAGGTAGGTTTAAGAAATTTGGTGAANCTAAGACACTGATATTCGTTTTTCAAAAACTATATGATAATTTTTTAAGTGCCTGCGTATTCAGATAATTGATCTATTCGTTTTCAAAACAGTTTTCCAGTCGGAAAAGTTACATTTCGCATGTTGTGTCTTTAATTCGCTCAAAATGATCCCAAAATGATTGTGGGATTTCAGGTAGGTTTAAGAAATTTGGTGAATTTTCTGTATCTCCCTATAACCACTGAGCTTTTTCCCGAAGCCAGAACGCATTAAAACTATTGATTTGTTATGTGAATAGAAAAAACAATAGGAAAAAATTAATTTATGAAAGTTTCGAAATGTTCTACCACTATTTTCTGAATAGAAACTAATTCCCAACTAGTGCGGTAGATGTAAGGTAAGATTATTTTTAGTAAAAAGGTTCGAACCTTTGAAGAAAAGGTTCGAACTCCGAACCTTTATGGATGGAGTGGCCGTTCGAATTAAAGTTCGAACCTAAGGTTCGAATCTTTATGCTCTAGGTGGGGAACTATATTTCAAACTAGCCAAAAGGTGGAGAATTATTTCGGGGGAGGAATTATTTCGAGATGAGAAATTAAATCGAGAAATACGGTATATGTCCTTTATGGCATACCTATATAATTTGGATGAAGAATCTACTTTTATAACTGAATCGAATTAGGTGCTCCGAGTGTCGCATGACTACCACCAGATTCGACTAAGAGAACTGTGCAATTACAACTTTTGTAGCACCGAAAAGAACCCGACATATGTACTCTGATTAGTTTTTCTTGTTGTAATTACAGAACAAAACATAATTAGTATGTGCTTGACATCGATTATGGCTAATGATTGTTAGCTATATAATTAGCAAAAATTAGTTACAAACTGGGAATTCTGACGGGCGGAGAACGTGAAACCTCTCACAGCTACTCTGTCAAAAATTTGAAATGGGAATTAGATAAAAGGTGAAAAATTAAAGGGCTGACAGGCGTTTCTTGTGATGGCATCAGACCATGGTTAGGGAAATTTTATAGTAACAAATTTTTAGAATTGATAAAATTATTTATCTCTACATAGTTAGAAGAAATTTTAAAATTATGAAAATGTGACGGGTATATAGAGAGATAGAGAGAATATCAATCGCCCAAGTCATAACATTATTCTGAAATGAACGAAATGTGGCCAAGAAATGCATGGTAACCTAATTTTTAACTGTAAAACTCAAAACTGAACATAGAAAACCTAACAATGACAGGAAGCAACCCAAAAATTAACCTTAGAAATATTAATAATTAATGCCGGAATGATTCCAACCTCTTTTGCTTGAGCCCAAATTTCCCTTCGAGAAAATTGAATGGAAATTTAAATTTTAAGCCCAGAAATTTGTGCCCTCAAACTTTAAAGAGGTATTAAGAAGCGTAAGAATACATTCAGATTGCAGAGGTTTTCTGTTCTGGGCAGAACGATGCTGCAGAATTTCTATCCAAATATTGCAGAGGTTTTCTGTTCTGGGCAGAACGATGCTGCAAGAATTTCTATCCAAATATACCTTATTCTATTCTGGTTCAAAAAGTGTTGCCACAAGCACAACACAAAGTATAAAATTTTAGTTATATTTGATTTCGTAGTATATTCAGCCTAGGGTATGAGTAGACAAAAATCTAGTAGCTCGGTGACAAAAATACCATAATTTCATTCAAGTTAAGCAGCCTTCCATGAATATAGGTCTCGATTGGTGTCATTCCAGAGATTCCTTAGTTACCAGGGATGTTTAAGGAGTCCCTAAGACATCCGAAACAGTTTCCTATATATATGGGTAGTTTCCAAGATCTCATACAATATAGTATAGATTGTTAAAGTAGCTCCATGGATGTATTTGTAGTTATGTAGTGTTTATTATGTACTTTCCAAGATTCGCTGATGCAGCCTCTTCGGTAATAGCTTCAAAGAGTTTATGATATCTTACTGCATCTCAAAACATTGTCTGCGATCTTAAGGCCAATTTATACTCAATACAACAAGTGATCCGCAACGACAAATCGACTTAACGACTGTAACTTGTCGGGACGGTAGGTAATTTATACTCTTACAACAGCTCGAAAATCTGTCGTTCCTTCTTTCCGTTCCGACAAAAAATTCTTCGACCAAATATTAACCATGTTTAACATTTGACGGATCGGTCATCCGTCAAAGTTCTCTGCTCAAGAGCGCGAATCATTTTTATTTAAAATTTGAAATCTTAAATAATAACTAAGAAAATTATTACAGTTTGAGAATCTTTAATTTGTAAAATTTTAACCTATTCAAGTATTAGTAAAAACTTTAGATTGTAATAATTGTCGGATAACGTAAAAAGTTAGTAGCAAAACGTCAGTCTAGGAAGTTTAGGTCAGGGTAAGGTTCTATTTTCATTTTATTATTAGTTTTTTATTATATTTATTCCTATTTTCCCAAAACATCAGCGGTTTGTTGTCGGTGGAGTTTAAATTGACATCCACCAAACCTACTTACAAAAGAGGTGTTGCGGAATAAATTCCGTAAAGACAAAATGACGCATTTTGACGTGTCTGAAAGCTTACTTACGAGTCTAAATTTGCCTTTAGACAACTCGGTTAAGCGGTCATGGAATCTCTTTATGTTCCTTGAAAACTCGTCGAAGATTTACATCGCTGTCAAAAATTAGCATCTAATTTGACATAATATCAAACTGGACAACTCAAGAGGTTTCAAAGAGTAAAGTATCGCATTTGTTCGTGCACAATGCGCCCGTAATGCAAGTCTTATGCGTTTGAGAATGCCATGCGCGTATTATAACAGCTACGATAAGGTACTTTGATATTCCCGAATTAGATATAGAATCGCATCCATTTCTAATTTTGTTCTTTTAGTTATTTTTCTCATATTATGTCAATTAGCTGTTCAACTGCTCAACTCGAATATTGTAAAACATAAATTGCAAATTTCACTGACATTTATCTGAATTCAATACCAATAGTTTAAGTTGAATGCTACAACTAAAAACAGTATAAGACTTTTTTATAGTTATAGTTATTAAGACCATATTGGTTATAAGAACCAATTTCCAAAATAAGTTTTTGGACCAGCGTAATGCGTTTAGCATGGGAGAATAATCCGTTGTAAGACCATATCTGTTATAAGATCAAAAATTTTCACTGTAAAACGGATGGTTTTTGTGGAAAGGATTCTGTATCGCCTGGTGGTTAGATGTGAGGAGACTCGTACTCTAACAGTAGCCAAGCGAGGCTTTAATCCCCAGAGATAATGACGAGTATGAGTTAAAAACTCTCCTGTGAGATAAGGAGACCCATGGTCCAGTGTAGAAATACACAGGCTACTCTACTTTTTGTCTCACATTTTATATCTGTCGAATGCAGTACTACAATGTAAATTTCTGGTTGGATGTTACAATCAGTATCAGTGAAAGCAGTATGCTTTCACTTATGTCCAGAGGGATTTTTTTCGGGTGTGTACAGTTCCGCTGATTTACCTGAATTAATACACTTGAGATCTGGACAATGGATTAATTTCTTACCTCGAGTTAGTTGTGTTTTGTCCAAAATATCCTAAGCACTAAGCCTCGAATGAGAATGCTTCAAACTCTGATTAGCATGTGAACCATGGTCAGGAACTCCATGAACAACTCCAATTGGTTCAATATTTCATATGCCATATAATAATCAGAATTGTTCTGATTATCTAGGATAGGAGGATCTATCACTTCAATTAGTTCTCCAGTTTTATATTGCAACTAAACAATCATAGGTATCTGTCGCTTCTTTTGAAACTGGTGACTTCTTTGTTGCATGTGTGGCTTTAGTATGTTAATAGTATTTGTGCTGAATTTTTTATTTTACATGTTTATTATTCATTTCGTAATTCCTGCTACCAAAGACAATACCAAAATAAAACAACACAAGTGTGCGGTATATAATGTTCGAGTTTGGCTAGAAAAATTAGTCATTACGATGGGTGAAATGCATTCATGGTTACATTTGTACTAAAATGCGGTAATTGTCTAAAACGTTTTTTCAATGCATGCTTACTTTATCCACAATGCAGCTTCCTTATGGGTGATCTTAAGAAAATTGTTTAAATTTATATTTTCTGTTTTGTTTCATCATAATTTTGTGCTTTGTTCTATACATAACTGGCCACATTCTGTTCTGTACGAAGGAGTATCAGCAGAAAAACTACGCAATTCTGTTGTTTCTCACAGAACAGAAATGCTGATCTTTGTCAGATTTAAAATTTCAAAGATTATCATTGATGGAGTGGTAATCGAAATATATGATCGTATATTGGGAATTTGAGATGGGTTAAATTTGTTATCTGAAAAGGATGATTTCGACCATATTAATACATTAAGAACTCAGATTTGACAAAAGCAAATCATTGGATTGCTACACAGATTTGTAAAATACTGCGTTGCAATATCACATTAGGATTCAGTGGGTACAGTCTAGAAATCTAGATTTAAACATGTGTCTACAAATTCATTCAAAACAAATTATTGTAATATCTAATTTTGTTCTCAATGCTGACTTTAGACTGTGTTGATATTGCTGATATTCCTTCGATTTTTTAATTTGGTCAAAATTGTTCAAAATTTTTTGTCTAAATTATATATTTTTATGAAAAAATTCCGTTGGTTTCAGATTTTGAAGTGTTATGCTCCAATTACACTAGGCAACTCTATGCGAAAGTTTTAATGAAATTTTGAAATTTTTGGTGTAATCGCACATGAAATCTTACAATTTCTCTTGCACAACGTCATCATACGCAAGAAAAATTTCAAGATCCGAAATTGCAATCGAATGCAATTTCGATCATGAAACTTTACAACTTTTGAATATTTTGGTTCAAATAGCCCCATCTCGTAAAAAACAAGTTAATGCGGGACAAGTTTTATTTTGAAAAAACATCAATTTGACAAAAATCCGAGGCGGGTTTTCAAATATAAATCATTTGAGGCAAGTTGAGCGGAAGTGATAATAGGTGAATTTCATAGGTTTGGTTACTAGTGTAATCAATAATGAAACAAAAGTTTCATACAACTTCTTGCACAAGAAATTGCATAAAACTTTTGAACAAAAGTTGCGCAACTTTTGCTCTCTGGTGTAATTGTAGCATTAATGTGCTTTATTCTGCCTACCAAAAATTAAAACTAAAGAATATTAATTTTAGTACAGTGTCAAATGTGAAATAATAGCTCCAATTTTATCTATATTTGATAAAGTGAACATCCAAAAAAAAATTTTTCTTTTTATTCTCTAAATTAAGACTTTGTATGTAAATAAGCAATGTAAAATTCGAAAGTAGTAACTAGACACTATGTGGATTTTAATGAGTTTTTAGTGAATCAGATGGTAATTGTCATATCCTCAATGTGACATCTATTAGGTTAGCTTAGTTTTAGTTAGACTCAAACATTTGTTAGGTTACATTAATAATTAAGTATATTATATGTAAAGGAATGTCAAGTGCATTTCCTTATGAGTGACGCAAGTCATTCATACGGAAATGAAAGTGACATTTCCTGATGGCCATGAGCTAATAGGTATAAAGCCAGAAACTTCAATAAGCTAAAGAAGAGAATAGGATAGGATAAGAAAATAAAAGAATAATAATAAAGACAATAAGAATAATAGTAATAATAAAGGAATCAATCCTACTTAATCCAAAACAATAATTAATAGATAGTGGGATTATGTTATCACAATAGTAAACTATTACACATAATAAAAGGTAATAATATTTGCCAGTTACGGTACACAAACCCACATTCTGTTACTTATTCTCATTCAACCAAGAAGAAGTGGCTCGGAGAAATAGTGAGTAAATACCCTGAAAACTCACTAACGATTAGTTACAATACTGAGAGTTACAATCCCTATAGATTCTTATTCTCAAGTAAGAATAGGAATCTAACACATTCCCATTTTCCACTTTCAGCGCGGTATTTTCATGAGCCGTATCTTCTAATCATAATTTTGATACCGTAATTTAGACGCCGGAGTTTCGGAGTCAACTATTCGACTCAGTTTCTTCAGTGCTGTGTTTTCATAATCAACCATATGTTATTCACTTTCTGAATTCATACGAACATAAAGCACTCAACAATAGATGATAATAATTCTCCTCTAAGCGCACTCTATTTTGTGTTTATTTCTTAAAAATTCAAGATTTTCTTTGATCTTTTCCTAATCACGGTAAAATTGTGAATGTTATGAACCCATTAGCAAAAATAAAGTCTCGTTCAACTGAGGTCCTTAGTTTGGAAGACCCTCCACGTTACCCAAATTGTAATCGTACACTATAGGGGAAGTAGTAATGATGAACGTACAAGTAGAAAGGATAGGGTGGTTCTGCATCATCAAGAATTACCTACTTGAATTCATTTGCAATGCAAGTACACCCATTTATGGATTTTACACAAATGTTGTAGCAAGCGACAAAGTCAATGTTTTGACTGTATACAGTTTGGACAATTGTGTTTATTAAATTTGCAACTACAGTATATTCTCGATATAAGACTTCTGGGTTAAGACCTTTCTGGTTATAAGACCTTAATTTAAGAGACTTGGTTGCTCTTATGGGAGTCTTACAATTGTTTTGTTTTGACAATTCTTTTTTTCATTTAACATCTTATCAGTAATTTGTAAAAATGGAGAAACAAACATTGTCTCGTGGTTCCTATACTAATGAAAGAGAAAATTCAACTTACTGACGCATTCCACCATGAAAAGAAGAAATCGCAGTTGGCCAATGAGAAAGAAATTGCTTTGGATGAGTCAAATGTTGAAGAAAAAATCTGCTCTTAATGTTTATTACTACTCGAATCATTATTTTGGAAGTATTTAACCAGATGCAGTAAAAACCATAACCAAAAACAGCACAAAAACGTTAGAGCAATTTAAGAAAGTAAAACTAAAAAGACTAACTATGAAAACATGGAGAACGCATTGTTTCAACAATCAACGAAAGAGTCGTGCCTGCCAACAAAGGAGACTTTGTAAAAGTAAAAGCTTTAAGCTTCTGCGATGCTCTTGGTATTACCAACTTTTCTGCTAGTAATGGTTAGTTTGATGTATTCAAGCACATATTCGACTTAAAATTGTCAACTGTGTGACAAAGCATCATCAACTTCTCAAAATGTTGTTGAGTCTTGGTTAGAGGATAAATGATCTGTAACTTGAGGATATATTCAATGCTAACGAATCAGGACTTTTCTATCGTATGCTTCTAAACAAACCGTACCGGACGTCCAGTGACAAATTTTGTGGTTTAAGGGAAGATGAGCAGCGAGTTACAATCATGATCTGTGCCAACATAACTGGGTCAAAGAAAAAGAAGTTACTTCGCAAAACATCAACTAAGTTTGCCACATTTTCGGTCTTATTGGCAAAATGTCAAACATAAGACCCGAAAGGTCTTATATCGAGAGACAGCTTTAAGAACCCTTGGTTATAAGACCTACTTTTAGCGACTCCCTACAAAGTATCTTATATCAAGACTTTGCAGTATTTGGTTAAACTTTTATTAAATCCCAAATCATGTCTGAAGTGATTCATGTTAAAACAAATGATTTTTGTACTACAAATTCACAAAAACGATTTATTTTGATAAGCCTGAGTATCTTGATCATTGAGAATTTAAAAAAATTTATAAGTAGGTGCTACAGAGACGTACTAATCATAGAGGAGTTGGTATCTGCCTTTCGTCCATTTTTCTTTGGCGGATATTTTGAGGATCCTCTCCAAACTGATGATTGTAAAACTCTCTGCGCATGAGCGAGTCGAGTGTGGAGCATCGGAAGCAAAGTATTTCCTTAAACGGTCGACGGAAGTCCCTATTTAGTGTAGCATAAATGACTGGATTGAGTGCGGAGTTTGCGTAACCCAACCATAGAAATAGAGAAGACACCCAACCAGGGATTTCAACATCTAAAAAAAATGATTTTTATTTTGAAATTCAAAAATGGCGCTAATTAAAAATAACTTCAGTTGCTCACGGTAGATAGTGCAGAAAGGTCTAGCTAGCGCCAGGGCGAAGAAAGGGAACCAACAAACGATGAAGGCTGTCATGATAATCCCCAAAGTAGTTGAGGCTTTGTGTTCGCGCAGACTCATAACAACTTTTTCTGAATACAAAAAAAAACATAAAAAATAATCGATTTTAGTTACAAAAACATTGGAATTGATTCCAATGTAGTTAGACACGCTGTACTGATTCAAAAATAACAAAAGTTTTTATAAGCTGGGCTTAAGGTAATCTCATCCCTATGCAACTATGGTACACTTTTCAGAATTTTTATATAATTATTGAAACTGGTAAAAATTGAACTCTCAGTACAGTAAACAGACAGAGTGGGAATATAACATTTTCAAATTACGTTTTGTGTATAAATATTCACTTGTTTAATATAGAACTTTTGTATTACCTCTTTTGAGTCTATTAGACTGTGGGGTTTGAACAATCCCACCATTTTGTGTTCGATTTGACAGTTTGACAGATCCTTTTTGTTGGAGAAGAACGGTGCTGGTGAGTTGTGCGCCTGCGTGCGTTGGACGGAGCTTCCAACTCATTTCTTTTTTCTTTTCAGCAACCACTTGGAGAATTTTTACATAAACGACTACCATCACGAGCAGAGGCACATAAAATGAAGCCATAGTCGCATAAATCTGATACCTTTTTCAAATAAAAGACAAAAAAATGTCATTCTCAATATATTGACAACAATTTATAAAATTCTAACATTCGGTAACAACTACTGATATGGACAGTATTTAAGATAAGGAGTTCACAAATTGACTTGAATTTAAAAAAAATGAAGCTACAACAACTAAGCTTGTTAGATTGTCTCCGAAAAAGGCTAGATAATTTTTTTATATACCATGTGACACTAGAAATTGACAGGAAGGACTCATGGGTTCCGTTGTTTGAGCTAAAAGTCTCAAATCACCCATGACAGTAAACCATCAAGTGAAACGAGAGTTTTTTGAGTAAGAAATTTCCCAGGTGAGACAGCTTTTTTTTTTAGAAGAAAGAGCCAATTAGGAACTGCCTTTCAAATTCCAGCGCTCTCTGAGGGATGCCTGTCTCATTCCAATTAGATTCAAGTATAAGGGTTTGGACTTTGTCAGAGATTTATATTTCCCGCATTTTCATATTTTCATTCAGGAACTATAATTTGATATAGAAAAATAAATAATTTATATATATATATATATAATTTTGAAACTAAACAAACTAATTTGAAAAAAAAAATGAGTAGCAAAAGATTTAAATTCAATAAAACGAAAGTTCCGCCATGATGAACATGATTGAGTAGAAAACCAAAAAAATGCAAAGTATAAATTTAGTGAAAAAAATAGTTAAACCAAACCTATTAAAAATGTATATAGAAAATGATCAATTTTGACTAGTTGGGGGAGTAGAAATATTTTCAAAGAGAATTTCTAACAAGATTTAATGTTCCAATTACATCATGAAACTCTTTGCGCATGATTTGATTAACTTTTTGGGTAAAAGAGATGACTATGTCTACTAGTTGGATGAATTTTTGTTAAAAAATTTCATTATCCCTAAGAGACACATTACAATCGGATATTATTTTTATCAACTTGCGTATTATACTTCCATCGAAACATGGGTGCATTTAAAATTTTCATGTAATAATGCACTAATACGAAAACCGGTGTGTTATAGAAAAACAAATTTTAACAGAAAATGAATTGTAAAAATAAAAATAAATGAAAATAAAATTCTACTCAGTCACATTCATTCAAAAATTTCATTAAAATTTTGTGCAAGGAGTTGCATGATGTAATCATAGCGTAATATTAAAAAGTTGCATAGTTAATAAATATTTGTATAAAAAATTGAAAATTTTTTTTTTACTTATTTTTAATCTAATTTTAATGAAAATAAATCTAAGAAATAAAAATAAAAACAAAAATTTACCAGAAATTTTGTGAAACTGTACATATATGAATGGAAGCGTCATCTGGGTCAGTATGCTCGTTGCCAAGAAGAAGAAGTGGAGGGAGTGAGACGCATGCACTCCCTAACCAGACACAGAAGATTACCCCGAGCATACTCTTAGGTGAAGATTTTGCTGAATATTCTAGTGGCGAAGTGATGGCTCTGTAGCGGTCCACTGAGATACCACAGAGATTGAGAATAGACGCCGTGCAGCACAGAACATCAGCTAGAAATTTAAAAAAATAAGAATGAATCAGAAGAACTCCTAAATTTATTTTTATTACATAATTCAAGTTTTAAGAAACAATGTTTATCATGGCCAAGGGCAAGTACTCTGAGAGGCAAATATTTCTGTACTTGGTGAAATGCATGTGAAAAAAATTCAAACGCCTCCATCTTATTTTCTTTACTCAAATTCTAATCTGAGTTTTGCACGTCATAAAAATGCTCCAACCGATTTTTTTATGTTATTTTTTACACATTCATCATTTATTGTATTCTTTATAATTCTGATTACGACTCGTAGCAAATTTAGGATTCGGGAGTCATTTGATGAACGACTGATTTTGTGATTGGGAGCACGAATGCAAACCGAAACTCCACAGCATTAGGTGTTTTTCGTCAAATACTACCTTGTAAAATTCAAATCTTGTACTTATTAGAGGTTAACTTTACATATTACGAACAATTTACATATCAATTCATAGTATTGTTTTTTGTCAAGGTACATAATTTTTTATATTTTCAAAAAATTTTTTAACAAGTTCCAGACTCATCTCGATATAGCTGATAGAGAGCCGCTTAAATTGGTAAATGATAAGTGATTCCTATTGGAAATTTGACGCTGAATCGAATGCGCTAGGTGCTAGTCCTTTAGGTGGTTACCATATAAAGATATATGCCCAAAATCACAACAAAAGCATTTTTCCACAAAATTATTTAAAGTAATATTTTAAGCAACTTCCAGTTCCCAAACATTTATGTGGTACCGGGAAAAGACTAAATGCAGTCACGGATTAATTAGGTCCTAGGATTTATTTTTCCAAAATTGCAAAAATCTTTTCAAAGTAAACTCATACACACGATCATAGTCAAACTGTTTATGATTTAGTGTCAATCAGTTGAGCTATCGATATGTTGACTATACTAGACTATAAAGAAATATAATGGCTACAATGGACTATGACCAACAGCTCAAAGTAATTTTATCATATTTTCAATGTAAAATAATCAAATCATCATGTTTCATAAGAAATAGACTATCGGCACATGCCCCTTTGCTGGAGAAAACAGGTAATTCTTTTACAGAAAAAAATATCTTAGTTTTAATTTTTTTGGAGGAAGGGGGGAGGGGAACACTATCAATTTAAGACCATTGAAAAGTTGGATACAAAGTTGACAAAATCAAGTTTTTACTATCAATTCATCAGAAGCTTTTTGAAAATTTGAAATTTTTATAATGTTCTTTCGAAACGCCCATCTTTTAGTACATCGTCTCAGATCTCAAAATAATAGCCAAGAATTTCCATTTTAAAAAATCATAACTTTTGTTCTAGTGATCATAATGCCTTGATTTTTTATACTTTGTTTCACTAGTTTGGATAGTCTTTCTGAAACTGCTAATACTGTGCCCGAAAAAAAATTTAGCCAAAATGCTGTTTGACCTTAAATTGCAAAGGCAGTTATATCCCCATCAAAAGGCATGGAGCCAAACGTATCTTTTGAGATTTATAGTCGCACTGTAGTATTAAAATTTTTATATATTGAAAGTGATATTGAGCATGCCAAAAATTGAGGTGCAATGTTGTAATCTAGTCATAGTAACATACTCTATACATACAATCAAATCATAAAAGGTGTGGGGATTTGAGCATAAGACTCAATCTCCACTGTACTCATAAATGAGACAGTAGACTTCTTACCTGGCAATGAATGACCAGGAAGGAGAGTTCGGAGTTGNCCAAAAATTGAGGTGCAATGTTGTAATCTAGTCATAGTAACATACTCTATACATACAATCAAATCATAAAAGGTTAGTCATTTGTAATTTACTTTGACTTCGAAATTCTTTCCAAAAATTTACATCGCGAATAACATCTAACAATTTAGTCGCGGTGACTTTTAAATGGTTATTATAGTAACTAATCATCAATTGTATTTGGAAAATTTCATATTTTCGATGAACAAATGATTACGGACCGTTAGAAAACTTTGTGACTACTACACCAAAATGTGACCATGGTAAATATATGTTTGGATGTTAGCCACTTGCTGAAGAAAAAATCCATCCCTCTCTACCTTAAGGTTACAAACACAAAGTATATCGACAGCTAATTTTACAACCGCGTGGACGATAATTATGAATTGTGGTTACAAAGACGAATGTAATTGTAGACACAATCCATCTTACTTTTACATAGCATAAGCTAAGTTTGCAACTGAATTAACAACTGAGTATAATGCAAAGCAATAGAACAAAACAGTGAAGAAAGGAGAGAGTGCTGCAGGTTCTCTGTTGAGTCAGGTGGAATAGATACCAAGGGCCATACTCCATTCTTCGAGTTGGATTCTTTTCTCAATTCATCATCTCTCAGCATTACAGAATGGCACATCATCACAAAACATGTGTTTTGATTAGACATAAGCTAGTGCAAAACAATGGAATAAACCAGAGAACCAGAGAAATGGGTCGCCAGGTTCTCCATTGAGTAAGGTTGCGACGTTCCGCAGAGGTCGTTCCTAGGGACTATAAAATATCTAACAACTCACATCGGGATCGAAATTTCTCGTCGCGAAATTATGAGATGGATTTTTACGTCAATTGCGAATACAAAATTACGTATAAAAATTTCGCTGTCGCGTCTCTATGTGCTAGATTGCTCCTAATTCATTCCGCAATGAAGGGTGCTACTTTAGAGCCCTACAAAATATCTTTTTTCCTCTACCAACTCAAAGCAAAAAATATAAATATTCTATTGAGAATTCCTTCGACTGTAAACAGCTAACGGTCACAAAAATTTCACGCGATCCAAATATTTTGAAGACCAAGACCAAATTTATAAAACAGAAACAGCCAAAATTTCATTTTTAAAGTAGTATAAAGAAAACTTGCTTTCATATAACCTTAAATTGATCTTCTTTACTTTACAAATCCTAACCGATATAAAAATGACTCCTTTCGAAATAAATGATATTATATAGGGTGATTAAAGTTTCTTTCTATTCTAGAAAAAATGTTTTTATATGACGTCATTTTTCCATGTTTAGTCCAAAATATAGACTGATACGGCATAAAATTAGAAAAAATCAGCAACGAGTAGTGTAAACCCAAAGCTGCAAATCAANAAAATATAGACTGATACGGCATAAAATTAGAAAAAATCAGCAACGAGTAGTGTAAACCCAAAGCTGCAAATCAAGAAAGCAAGTTATCTATTGACTGAGGTAGAGTACATTGGCAAGGGATATGGCTCGATTTGATTTTTCTCTCAAGTCACCACCCTTTAGCATAACAGAATAGTGAATTGTCTCTCAAATTTTTCCTTTTTTTAATATGTTTTAATTAGACATTTGGTTAATGCTAATCAATGGAGCAAACCAGACAGGCTATTGGAAGAATCAGTAGATTNCTTTTTTTAATATGTTTTAATTAGACATTTGGTTAATGCTAATCAATGGAGCAAACCAGACAGGCTATTGGAAGAATCAGTAGATTCTCTGTTGACTGCGGTAACCCCGCTCACCATTACAGAATTCCGTCTATTTACAAAAAAATACATGTTTTGCTTATCCTCTCACTACAGGATAATAATGCAAACGACAACATAAATTGGAAGGAATTACGATGAAATAGTGAAACAGGATGCATAGAAAAATTGCTAACTCTATATAGAGCTTCATAAAAATAAACACTAAATCACTAAATAAATCACTAAAATAATGGAATGATTCAATCTTATGAAAACAACACAATTCCCAGTAATTATTAGAATTTTCNAAAATATAGACTGATACGGCATAAAATTAGAAAAAATCAGCAACGAGTAGTGTAAACCCAAAGCTGCAAATCAAAAAAGCAAGTTATCTATTGACTGAGGTAGAGTACATTGGCAAGGGAAATGGCTCGATTTGATTTTTCTCTCAAGTCACCACCCTTTAGCATAACAGAATAGTGAATTGTCTCTCAAATTTTTACTTTTTTTAATATGTTTTAATTAGACATTTGGTTATTGCTAATCAATGGAGCAAACCAGACAGGCTATTGGAAGAATCAGTAGATACTCTGTTGACTGCGGTAACCCCGCTCACCATTACAGAATTCCGTCTATTTACAAAAAAATACATGTTTTGATTATCCTCTCACTACAGGATAATAATGCAAACGACAACATAAATTGGAAGGAATTACGATGAAATAGTGAAACAGGATGCATAGAAAAATTGCTAACTCTATATAGTGCTTCATAAATCACTAAAATAATGGAATGATTCAATCTTATGAAAACAACACAATTCCCAGTAATTATTAGAATTTTCCNATAAATCACTAAAATAATGGAATGATTCAATCTTATGAAAACAACACAATTCCCAGTAATTATTAGAATTTTCCAATCTGTGTTTATGACTAGTTAACATTGGAATTATTAATTTTCATCTGACGTTAAAGATAAAAGTTGAATAAACAATTGCGCGTAATCATTTGAATTAATAAAAAATTATCACTATCCCCTATCGATTTAATTATACCTAAAGTTACCATTTTTATATAAATAGTTATAAAACAGAGCAAATAGAATTATAGCCAAAAATTGAAATATTACTTCGACTATTAACATTTAAGTAAATCAGATTAAAAATTATTGTTTCATCAAAATCACGAAATGACTATGACAATTTAGTTCCAATTTCTCTGACTATTTGTTAAACGAATCAAATTCTATTTGTCATTGAGAATATGAAAACAACTTTGATTGTTTGGTTGTAGAACATGTAACCTTACCAATTGCGTAATTTGTCTAAATCATTAACAACTCGACTATAAATCNTTGTTTGGTTGTAGAACATGTAACCTTACCAATTGCGTAATTTGTCTAAATCATTAACAACTCGACTATAAATCCTTTTGCAAGTTCACAGCTAACGGTCGCAAAAATTCCACCCGATACAAATATTTTGAAGACGAAGTCCAACTTTACAACACAAAATTACTTTTTTTGAAGTAGTGTGAAGAAAAGTACCTTTCATACAAGGTCAAATTGGACTTCTTTACTTAATAAAACCTTGACCGCTATAAGACTAAATGTCTCCTTGCGAAATAAATGTTCTTATACTGGGTGATTATAGTTTCTTTTCGTGCTAGAAACCATGCTTTCACATGACTTCAATTTTTCATGTCAAGGCGAGGATTTGGTCCAAAATTTAAAGTTATGCTAAGTAATTTAAAATTTAACGTTATGCTATGGCATAACGTTAGGAAATATATGCAATGAATAGTACAAACCAGAGAAGTGAAGCAAAGAGAGGGGTCGGTAGTTTCACTATTGACTGAGGTGGAATAGAGCGGTTTGGGACAACCCTTGATTTGGTTTTTCTCTCAATTTCCACCCTTCAGCATAACAGAATAATGTATCGTCTAACAACATTTTTTTATGTTTTGATGAGACATTGCGCTAACGCAAATCAATGTAACAAAGCATAGAGTCAGAGAGAGATTTCAGCAGGTTCTATGTTGATTGAGGTGGAGAAATGCCAAGGGTTCATATCCTATTTCCATTTTGAGTTTATTCTCATCTATCCATCGCTCACCATTACAGAATTCCNAATGCCAAGGGTTCATATCCCATTTCCATTTTGAGTTTATTCTCATCTATCCATCGCTCACCATTACAGAATTCCGTATTCTCATAAAAATACTTGTTTTGATTATCCTGGCCAGACAAGATAATAATGCAAACGGCATCATAAATTGAGAGGAGTGATGGAAAAACTGGTGAAAGAAGATACAAAAAAGATTACTCACCCTGTACAACTTCATAGATTACTGTAACACTTTAACACTTTAAAACTTTAAAAACAGAAAAAAAATTTTTTTTTTTAATTTATCAAAACTGACTAATTTAAAATTCCAATTTTCACTATATATTTTGAATTAAAATCTTAATAATCAAATGAAACAACTAATTAAAATGTCACATTCTACAGGCATTTACCAATAACTATTATTCCAATCAGGGAGCTTATTCTTGGATTTCTCGCAACTCGACTCAACTTGCGAGATTCTCGCAAACATACTTGCGAGGATTGTGCAATCGGTAGTCGTGGATGGGCTAGCAACACTTCTAGCATCTTGGTAGAGTTTTCTAGGAATTGCAAAGTAAACCNAAAAAAATTTTTTTTTAATTTATCAAAACTGACTAATTTAAAATTCCAATTTTTACTATATATTTTGAATTAAAATCTTAATAATCAAATGAAACAACTAATTAAAATGTCACATTCTACAGGCATTTACCAATAACTATTATTCCAATCATGGAGCTTATTCTTGGATTTCTCGCAACTCGACTCAACTTGCGAGATTCTCGCAAACATACTTGCGAGGATTGTGCAAATCGGTAGTCGTGGATGGGCTAGCAACACTTCTAGCATCTTGGTAGAGTTTTCTAGGAATTGCAAAGTAAACCAAGCGAAAATTTGAATGTTTTTTTTTTCAAAAAATAACTAACTTTGAGTAAAATTAAATTAAATTTAATTTATTGAAGCACAGCAGGCAGAAAAATGAAAAGAATTGTTAGTACTTGTATTAAAATTGAAAAAAAGAAAAGGATAAGTGGTCATCTGACATCAATTAAACGTGCAATAAATTGGTTGTATGATGAGAACAGTTGTTTGACGAATGGAATTGAAGCAAGGTATACAAAATTATTCGGTAAATTTAGTCACCAAAACTTCAGTAAATCAAAGCAAGATTTAATGCCAGATATTACCTCTGAGGTATGTGTGTAAGTTTAGACTTAAGTTAAAGCNGATTTAATGCCAGATATTACCTCTGAGGTATGTGTGTAAGTTTAGACTTAAGTTAAAGCTAAATTCTAATCCATTTTTACATCTTCTGGGTTGGGGTATACATTGGGAAAAAAAATTTTTTTGGAAAAAACTGTCTCAAAAGTCTTCAAATGTCGTTCATATAGAGTTGGATTCGACCTTTGACTCTATCAACATGTTCAGGGATCTCGCCAAAAAGAGTCAATACTTCAGAGTATAGCGTAGACGTAAATAATGAGTTACTTTACTTACAGGTCCTGAACCAGATATGGGATCACCAGAAAGACGTGAATCGTTTGGGTTGGTGACATTGGAAATTAAAGACGACGTGGAGCATTCAAAACAGGTAATTTCCTAACTAAAATGTGTCACAATATAACGGCTCAAGCTGTCTAAGAAATTACTAATACTTATTGGATACAAAAATTNGAAAAATGAAAAGAATTGTTAGTACTTGTATTAAAATTGAAAAAAAGAAAAGGATAAGTGGTCATCTGACATCAGTTAAACGTGCAATAAATTGGTTGTATGATGAGAACAGTTGTTTGACTNGTGCAATAAATTGGTTGTATGATGAGAACAGTTGTTTGACTAATGGAATTGAAGCAAGGTATACAAAATTATTCGGTAAATTTAGTCACCAAAACTTCAGTAAATCAAAGCAAGATTTAATGCCAGATATTACCTCTGAGGTATGTGTGTAAGTTTAGACTTAAGTTAAAGCTAAATTCTAATCCATTTTTACATCTTCTGGGTTGGGGTATACATTGGGAAAAAAAATTTTTTTGGAAAAAACTGTCTCAAAAGTCTTCAAATGTCGTTCATATAGAGTTGGATTCGACCTTTGACTCTATCAACATGTTCAGGGATCTCGCCAAAAAGAGTCAATACTTCAGAGTATAGCGTAGACGTAAATAATGAGTTACTTTACTTACAGGTCCTGAACCAGATATGGGATCACCAGAAAGACGTGAATCGTTTGGGTTGGTGACATTGGAAATTAAAGACGACGTGGAGCATTCAAAACAGGTAATTTCCTAACTAAAATGTGTCACAATATAACGGCTCAAGCTGTCTAAGAAATTACTAATACTTATTGGATACAAAAATTNCTAACTAAAATGTGTCACAATATAACGGCTCAAGCTGTCTAAGAAATTACTAATACTTATTGGATACAAAAATTGAAAAATTACTGTGTACTGGTGTGCCTCCCTTTGCATATTATAATATCACGATCGTTAATTTATATACAACTATGGTATTTTAGTTTGATACGNCTAACTAAAATGTGTCACAATATAACGGCTCAAGCTGTCTAAGAAATTACTAATACTTATTGGATACAAAAATTACTGTGTACTGTTGTGCCTCCCTTTGCATATTATAATATCACGATCGTTAATTTATATACAACTATGGTATTTTAGTTTGATACGCCTCCGGTACATAAACCGAAGAATGTAAAACAATCGCGAATAACGAGGGAGGCTACGGAGGTGTCACGAAAGCTGCTGAAAACTGAAAAGCAAATTTGATACAGTTAACAAGAATTGCGGATTGCTTAGAAGAAATGACGAAACTATACAAATTCAACCTCGGATTCAATTCTCTTAAACCGGAGGTTGTCCAAGTACACGAGTGAAACAAAGTGTACTTTCCAATTTGACTAAATCATCCAAATTAAGGGAATTTATATAACATGTGTGCCAACTTATGTCAATTATATTTATCAACTATGAATAAAGTCAAAATCCCATCCATATTCTACTATGTAAAATAATTGATTCGGATAGTGCCTCGTATTTGTTAGTAGTTAAGCTCATTATTAGTAGCTAGTTAGAAATTTGCATCTCTTCCTGCTGAGTGTCATTTGCCAAAAAACAACATAAACCATAAGTTAGGTAAACCAAAGTTAACAGAGTTTGCGAGAACAAATTTGGAGTTGGGGGTGGTAAACATCACTCGCAAAGTTACGAGGAAAAAAACTAGTATTTTGCGAGAAAGTAGAATCCGTGACTACTGATTCTACCAATTGCAATGTTAAGTATTGGCGGTATCGCAATTCTTACCAGAGAGTAGATATGAGAGAAGGTATGACTAAGGAGTCTTGCAACTACCTAACTTTGCGAGAGAAGCTGCGATGCTAGGTACTCATCAGAACCCATGACTAAGCTCCTGAACCCATGACTAAGCTCCCAGAACAGGAGTTTCAATCTGTGCTCATAAATTACCACACTTAAGTGTTTCTAAATGCTGCACATTAGAATCATCAATTTTTCCTACATATTCTGTAGAATTTCAAACGAAAATGTAATCATTATCTTTAAATTTTTAATTTGCAAAGGTGTGTCCTAAACGGAGACAATTATTCTAACCCTATTTCCTAATATTCCTCTGACATTAAAGATAAAAGTCGAATTATGGTTTGTTCCTAATGATTTCAATTAATATAAATTGATAACTATCAGCTGCCGATTAATTTTACCTTAAGTTACCACTTTTATATAAATAGGTAAGAAATCAATGATAATTAATTATTATTAAAAATTTTACTTTTGTTTAATTTCATTAGTTTTGTAAATATGCTGAAATTATCCTTGATACTCTCTGTAGCTGTGGCTGTCCAACTATTTGGAACCCCTTCTTCATTTCTCCTAATATTCTACAGTCAATCAATAGAAAAGAATCTGTTGATGTTTTAGTAATTGTAGCAGCTCCAATTCAACCAGTTTTGTCTACTTTAGACATACNATTGTAGCAGCTCCAATTCAACCAGTTTTGTCTACTTTAGACATACTTTCATTTACCACCAGAAGTCAACCACTCACTTACATTGCCAACGCACACAAGACCCATGCAGCCACAACTCAACAACCAATCCTTGAATTCCTTTCCAAAGTTGCACCAGCATCAACTGAAATCAAAACTTTCTGGATTACCAACAAAATTTTTATCAAAAATGCAGACATTCAGCTCATTCAAGCTTTGTCAACTAGGTCTGATGTATCAGCCATCACTGAAAACAAGGTATTCAAATTGAACCAGTTGAGAAAAAACCCGCAAAATCTCATGTTCAGAATGAATTTGAGTGGGGGCTCAAAATGATCGAAGTACAGAAGGTCTGGGATGCAGGCTTTAATGGTAATTGAATTTTTTTATAGTTCTTGAAGCTACATATAATCATAGTATTGAAACCGATATAAAATTTATTATTTAATTCAGGTACTGGAGTACGTATTGGAACTCTCGATACAGGTAAAATAGAAACACTCACTTAAAAACTGATCATATTCATAAGAGATTATGGTGACTAATTACATTTTAATGACAACTAATTTAATAGGTGTTCGTCACACACATCAGAGCCTAGTCAACAACTTTGCCGTAGACTACAACTGGTTTGACGCTATTAGAGGAGTAGCAACTCCATTTGATCCGCACGGTCATGGAACTCATATTACCGGAACAACTGTCGGAGCTGGTGGAATTGGAGTTGCACCAGGTATGAATCAGGCACTCAATTGACCAAAAAATTAATAATTTGCCGTCCTTAATAGACATTTGCATTTAGGTGCTGAATGGGTACATTGCAGAGGTATGAATGCTGGAGGGTACGGCACTGAAGCACAGTTTATTGCATGTGGTATGTAAGTAGATCTTCGTAGCAATTAAAAATTGAAAATTGTACAAAGAAATTTCTAAATTTATATTAACGTTTTTAAAATACAGGTGAATGGTTTGCCTGTCCAAATTTGCCCGATGGCTCAGAACCAAACTGTGAAAAGGCACCAGTTCTTGTATCTAACAGCTGGTATGAAAATATGCAGAGCATTTTGTTGATTCTGTTGTAATTATACTACATTTTCTGTACACAAAATTTTAGGGGGATATTTGGAGGTAAAAACGACTTCATGGATGACGTTATTCAAACTTGGATAGCTGGAAATATTATCCCCATCTTTGCTAATGGGAACGAAGGACCAAGATGTGGATTTTTACGTTCTCCCGCGGACTGTATCCTCCCTGTTGTTGCAGTTGGGGCTACAACTATCGATGACGAAGTCGCATACTTCAGTTCATTTGGACCATCATACTTGGGTTAAATTAAACCAAGTATACAGAAATTATAATTAAAATAGTGTAAATATGATTTAAGTAGTTTAATTATATTTTTGAAATTTTTTTTATAGATATTGCTGCTCCTGGATTAGATGTACGGTCAGCTAGCAGCAGGTCTGATAATGCCTACGAGATTTACAGTGGCACCAGCATGGCAGCACCACATGTCGCTGGAGTCGTCGCACTCCTTTTCAATTCAAATCCAGAATTTACTTTTGAAGAAATCACGGAACGACTCTACACCGGTGCAACTCATACGGTACAAATATTAATAGAAATTGCTATGTGCAATGTTGTCAATTTAATTAATCTTCAATAATTTTCTAGGTTCCTTCAACTGGATTTAACTGCGGTGGTATTCCAGAAGACACATATCCAAACAACCATGTCGGATATGGTCGTCTCTCTGCCTCAGCTTCAGTATTGCGATAAGTGTTTTATTGTACCTTCAAATCCAAAATTTGTAGAACCCATTACAAAAACGAATAAGTAAATATTAAATTGAGACCAAAAATTTTAACAACTATGAATTTATATGGATTCATTACTTTGCGTTAGTTATAATATCCATGAAAATGACAACTATGCAAAATTTTGTTGGCGGATTTCAAATCTTAAAAATTCAATTATAAATGGATCATTCTCGTAAGCAGTTTTGCGAAAAGCATGAAACGGCTAATAAACAAAAGTTAGAAGGCTTTGTACTATGGGATAATTTTTTAGCACAACAGTGTAGGCTGTATCATACGCTTAAATTTATGTGCTTTAAGTTTTTTTCGGTTTAGGGGACGATTCGAAATGGAAGACATGCAAAATATTAGTTAACCGAACTGGAAGGCAATCGAAATATTAGATAACCGAACCTAACTAAACCGAGTATTTTTCAAAAAATGAACAACTTTGTTGTGAAGAGCGTATATATAATATGTATCAGCTGATTGTACACGGTGCTTTCCCAGTAAACAACTCTTTTAATTTAAAAGAAGTATAACTGCGGATCATACTAAGCTTACGGAAGTGCTGAACATATGTCTGTCAGGCAAAATTAGACTAGCCAGGACATTTTTGCACCGGACCATACGAGTGTCCTTAGATCTAAAAGTTGACTTTTTAACTCATACATATTATTATCAGTAGAAATACAACGTACCTAGGCTGCTACTTAGCGAATCAGAATAAGTTAACAGAAACTTTTTTGTCAGTTTTGCACTCATTTACTTGGCATGTAGAAAAAAGGTGAGAAAATACTTTTTCTGTTAAATTATTCTGAATCTCTAGGTATAAGAGTAATTCTACAATTACATCATAAAACATTTTGCGCAAGAATTAATGAAATTTTTGGTTAGAGGGATGAGTATGTATTTACCCGGGTAAATTTTTGTTGAAAAATTTTATGAACCTTGATTGAAATTAAAACCGGATACAATTTCGATCTTTTTTGCGCAAGAAGCTTCCAACTGAACATGGGTTCATTTTGAATTATCATGTTGATGCCAATGAATAGTGCTAATGTAATGCTAATTAATGCAACAGCGGGTGCGTTATACATAGAAACTAAAATTTTAGAGGGAAATGCGGTTCCACTGAAACTGTACTCACTTAATCACGTTAACCAAAAAAGTCCTTGCGCAAGGATTTGCATGATGAAATTAAGACAGGAGTCTACCCGCATCTACCCAAGTACTCTATACAGAAAATCGAATCGTACATGGTTAGTCATTTGTATTTTACTTTGACTTCTAATAAGTTTCCATTATTTTACATCGCCAAAAATATCTCATTATTTAGTAGCGGTAGTGGTAACGTTTAAATAAATGATTATAGATAATAATAATCTACTGTATTTGCTAATTTGCATATTTGCAATCAACAACTGACTACAGACCGTTATAATATTTTATGACTATATGACAAAAGTTGGACCACGGTAAATATATGTTTGGTTGTTTGCGAACTGTTGAGAGGAAAACACATTTCTCTCGACCTTAGTGAATTTTTTGTAGTCTAAGTCTCCTTACCAACATATCGCTGTCCAATCGGAGATTAGTCTACTCATTGTCAGAATCGCTCCATCAGGACAGAGTCGGAATGTCACGCTTAACTGCATTGGTCCTTGATCACTAAACACTTTACCGCGACAACCTCTTTGTTTACACCGACTTTCCCCCAATATATCTTAAATTAATCGGGAATATCATGAGATGAACTTATGGTCCAATAAGCAGAAATTTTATTGTCTATCAAACTTTCCAAACTCAAAATACAAAAAAAAAGAACCGAATCGGCTCCCTCCTAGCAGGAATCATACCAACGTCTACCAAACTGATGTTGGAATACTATCTGATCAAATGTTTCAAGCTGGTTAAAATACGACATAATCCAAGTATCTGCCTATAATTACTGGTGCACTCAGAACGGATTTTCCAATCTGTGTTTATAACTAACCAAGCACTTAAGCTTTTCTAATTACTTAACATAAGAATTATCAATTTGTGACATTTACAATTTCCAAGGAAATTGTAACCATTATCTTAAAATTTTTGATTTGTACACGGATGTCTTGAACGTAACTAGTTATTCTAAAATTAAAACCAAATATTCTTCTAACATTAACGCTAACAGTTCAAAAGCATATTGTTCATAATCACTTCAATTAATAAAAATTTATCAGCATCCTATGGCGATTTACTTATATTATAAGTTACCACTTTCATATAAATAGGTATAAAACCAATGAATAATTATCATTAAAAATTTAACTTTTGATTGACCTATTTATTTTTGCAAATATGCTGAAATTATCGTTGATACTCTTTGTAGCTATAGCTTTCCAAGTATTGGGAGCCCCTTCTATCATTTCTCGTAGTATTCTACAGTCAATTAATAGGGAAGGATCTGTTGATGTTTTAGTAACTAGCATCTTCAATTCAACAAGTTTTGTTCACTTAGACACACTTTCATTTATCATCAGAGGTCAACCACTCACTTACATTGCCAACTCATTCAAGATCCATGCAGCTGCAACTCAACAACCAATCTTTGAATTCCTTTCAAAAGTTGCACCAGCATCAACTGAAAACAAAACTTTCTGGATTACCAACAAAATTTTCATCAAGAATGCTAATATTGAACTCATTCAAGCTTTGTCAACTAGACCTGATGTATCAGCCATCACTGAAAACAAGGTATTCGAGTTGATTGAACCAGTTGAGAAGAAGCCCGCGAAATCTCATATTCAGAATAAACTTGAATGGGGGCTGAAAATGATCAAAGTACAAAAGTTCTGATATGCTGACTTTAATGGTAATTGAATTTTTTTTTACTTCTTACATCTACATATAACCTTAGTAATTGAATCGAGAAATACTTTCATTTATTTGTTAATGCAGGTACTGGAGTACGTATTGGTGGTCTCGATACTGGTACAATAGAAACACTGCTTAAAAATGATCATGTTCCTGTGAGATTATAGTGAAAAATAAAAATTTTATGATAATTAACTTGATAGGTGTTCGCCACACCCATGAGAGCCTTGTCAACAGCTTTGCCGCATACTACAACTGGTTTGACGCTATTAAAGGAGTAATAACTCCACTTGATCCACTCGGTCGTGGTACTCCTATTACTGGAACAATTGTTGGAACTGGTGGAATTGGAGTTGCACCAGGTATAAGAAGACACTTAAAANCCCATGAGAGCCTAGTCAACAACTTTTCCGTAGACTACAACTGGTTTGACGCTATTAGAGGAGTAGTAACTCCACTTGATCCACACGGTCGTAGTACTCCTATTACTGGAACAATTGTTGGAACTGGTGGAATTGGAGTTGCACCAGGTATAAGAAGACACTTAAAATGTAGCTGAATGGTTTGCCTGCCCAACATTGCCCAATGGCTCAGAACCAAACAGAAAAAACTAACAACCAGTTCTTGTGTCTAATAGCTGGTATGAAAATACTGATACTAATATCTTTTGTAATTGAACTAAGGTTTTCCATAAAAACATTTAGGGGAAAAGTGGAGGTAAAAACGACTTCATGGATGACGTTATTCAAACTTGGGTAGCTGGAAATATTATCCCCATTTTTGCTAATGTGAACGAAGGACCAGAATGTGAATTTATGACTTCTCCCGCTGACAGTGGCGTTCCAGTTGTTGCAGTTTAGGCTACTACTGTCGACGACAGAATCTCATACTTTCGCATCCTACTTGGGTCAAATTAACCCAAGTATAAAGAAATTATAATTAAAATGGTGTAAATATGATTTAAATATTTTAATTATATTCTTTAAATTTTGCTAATAGGTATTGTTGCTCCTGGATTTGAAGTACGATGTTGCTAGCAACAGCACTGACGACGCCTACACGACTGCCAGTGGTACCAGAATGGCAGCACCTAATGTCACCGGAGTCGTCGCACTCCTTTACAATGCAAATCTACAATTTACTTTCGAAGAAATCACGAAACGTCTCTACACCGGAGCAACTCATACCGTAATCAAATAAATAAAAATTGCTTTGTGCAATGTCGTCGGTTTAATTAATCCTCAATAATTTTCTAGTTTCCTTCTACTAGAGGTAATTGCGGTTGTATTCCAGAAAACACTTCCCAAAACAACCATGTCGGACATGGCCGTCTCTCTGCCTCTGCTTCAGTATTGCGATAAGTGTTCAATTGCACCTCCATTACAAATCTCAGTAATAAATTCAAAAATTTATGAACCCATTACAAAAACGAATAAGTGAATTTTAAATTTAAACCAAGAATTTCACAAATTATGAATTATAATGCTTTATTCCTTAGTTATGATATCCATGAAAGTGTCAAATTTTAATAAAGTTTTTGGCAGGTTTGAAATTTTACAAATTCAATTGTAAATAAATTATTTTCGTCACAAGTTGCAAANCAAATTCAGTTGTAAATAAATTATTTTCGTCACAAGTTGCAAAAATATGCAAATGATGAAACGGCTAGTAGACAAAAATTTGTGAAATATTTTGTACTTTTGAATTCCTTTTTTATTCCAACAATTTAGGTTATACCACACGGCTTGAATATATTAGCTGAGATTTGCAAGAGTCACTAAGTAATCTAGAAGAGTAATAAAACAACCTTCAAGAAATTAGTTTATAACCCTTAAGGTTCAAATTTTCCGATGAAATTGGAATTGTTTAATATCTTCGTAACATACAATAAAAATGGATCTGAGAAAAAACGTTGAACTTGAAAAAAATGAGCATGTTGATTAACCTATTGAATGTTTTTCTCTATTCATAATTCCTCACAGCAACCTTGAGTATTCCGTTGACCGACTTGATGTAATGAATTTCATCCAACTTAGTGAGGTTGAATGCATGACTTATATGAAAATATGGGCATTAATGTTCTATCATGTGTTCATGTTATTTATTAGAAAATTTGTTACAAATTTCATGAACCTTTTTGAGACAATGAAATATAAGCTCCTTATAGAATGTCTAAAATTTTGCAGTATTTAGAAAAACAGTTATCCTTTCTCTAAGTTTTTCAATGCAGTGACTACCCCATTGAAGAGTTAACCAAGTTGACTTTTTAACTAATACTTATTATTATATGTAGGTATTAAAATCAACATTAGCTAGTGTAAGGATAATCCCACAATTACTCCATGAAATTCTTGCGNTAACGGTTCACTAACTAAATTGAATTAGCCATAATGTTGGATTAAATTTAAAAAGTCATAATTGCACAACACTAGTTAAACTAATTAGAAACTAATTTACCTATATCAATTTTTGTTCAGTTTTTAAAGGGAAATCCAGTGTTGGGTGATCAGTTCAGTCTTTTCTTGTTTATGGACCGAACTGAACCGGAAGACATCCAAGATAACAGATAACCGAACCGTAAGACAATCGAAATATTAAATAACAGAACCGAACCAAAGCGAGTAATTTTCAAAAAATGAACAACCTAGTTGTGAATTGGGAATATGTAGTATGTTGCTGCGGTTATGGTCGGAGCATTTCCACTAAAACCAACTATTTGAAGCATACGTAGCTTTCGGAAGTGATGTACATATGTCTGACAGACATAAGCGGAATAGCTAGTACATTTTTGCATAGGACTACGGGTCTTCTTATCTCTAAGTTGACTTTTTAACTAATACTTATTATTATATGTAGGTATTAAAATCAACATTAGCTAGTGTAAGGATAATCCCACAATTACTCCATGAAATTCTTGCGCAAGATTGAATGAAATTTTTTATTAGAAGGGATGAATGTGTCTTTTATTCGGATGAGTTTTTGTTGAAAAATTTCATGAACCTTGATCAAAACTGAAACCGGATGCAATTTCGATCTTTTTTGTGCAATATACTTCCATCTCAACATTTGTGCATTTTGAAATATCATATTGAAGCCAATTCATAATGCTAATGCCAAAGGGCGTGCGTTATAAAAACTAAAATTTTAGGGGGAAATGCGATTTCGGTGAATCTGTACTCACCCAATCACATTCACCCAAAAATTTCGTCAAATCTTGCGCAACCAGCTGCATGAAAAAATTAAGGCAAAAGAGTCTTCCCGCATCTACCCAGCTACTATATCGACAATCAAATCGTATATGATTAGTTATTTAAAAATTTAGTTTCACATCAAATTTGTTTCCAAAATTTTACATCGCCAATAACATCTAACTATTTTGTCGCGGTAACTTTTAAATAAATTGTGGTGGTAAATAATCAATTGTATTTGATAATTTTCATGTTTGCAATGAACAAATCATTAGGGACCGTTAGCAGATTTTGTCAATATTAGACAAACGTTTGACCACAGCAAACATTTTTGGTTGTTTGNATTAGGGACCGTTAGCAGATTTTGTCAATATTAGACAAACGTTTGACCACAGCAAACATTTTTGGTTGTTTGCAACTTGCTGAGGGAAAAATTTATTTCTCTCGACCTTAAAGAATTTTTTTAATTTTAGTGTCTTCTGAGCTGGATTTGTCCTCGTCAATTCCGAAGTGAGGAAAGCTACATTAGTAGTCTAAAATGCCCTTTTTCCTACCCATTATTGATTGGACACAATTGAAACGAAAAATGATTCTCTGTTGATTGACATGGAGTAAATTCGCAGAGGTCAAGCTTGATTTGGATTTTATCTCAATTCAACACTCATACTCATAACAAAATGCGTATCGTCACAGAAATTTTTTTTTTCTTTTTAAATATTTGTTTTGATTAGACATTACAATACTGCAAATACATGCAGCAAACCATTGATGCAGTAAGAGGGGTCACCAGGTTCTCTCTTGAGTGAGGTTGCGTAATGCGAAGGGATCATACCTCATTTCTCCTCTTTTAGTTTATTCTCTCAACTAACCACCGTTCACCATTACNATGTGTCTTTTATTCGGATGAGTTTTTGTTGAAAAATTTCATGAACCTTGATCAAAACTGAAACCGGATGCAATATTTCGATCTTTTTTGTGCAATATACTTCCATCTCAACATTTGTGCATTTTGAAATATCATATTGAAGCCAATTCATAATGCTAATGCCAAAGGGCGTGCGTTATATAAACTAAAATTTTAGGGGGAAATGCGATTTCGCTGAATCTGTACTCACTCAATCACATTCACCCAAAAATTTCGTCAAATCTTGCGCAACCAGCTGCATGAAAAAATTAAGGCAAAAGAGTCTTCCCGCATCTACCCAGCTACTCTATATCGACAATCAAATCGTATATGATTAGTTATTTAAAAATTTAGTTTCACATCAAATTTGTTTCCAAAATTTTACATCGCCAATAACATCTAACTATTTTGTCGCGGTAACTTTTAAATAAATTGTGGTGGTAAATAATCAATTGTATTTGATAATTTTCATATTTGCAATGAACAAATGATTAGGGACCGTTAGCAGATTTTGTCAATATTAGACAAAAGTTTGACCACAGCAAACATTTTTGGTTGTTTGCAACTTGCTGAGGGAAAAATTTATTTCTCTCGACCTTAAAGAATTTTTTTAGTTTTAGTGTCTTCTGAGCTGGATTTGTCCTCGTCAATTCCGAAGTGAGGAAAGCTACATTAGTAGTCTAAAATGCCCTTTTTCCTACCCATTATTGATTGGACACAATTGAAACCAAAAATGATTCTCTGTTGATTGACATGGAGTAAATTCGCAGAGGTCAAGCTTGATTTTGATTTTATCTCAATTCAACACTCATACTCATAACAAAATGCGTATCGTCACAGAAATTTTTTTTTTTTTTTTAAATATTTGTTTTGATTAGACATTACAATACTGCAAATAAATGCAGCAAACCATTGATGCAGTAAGAGGGGTCACCAGGTTCTCTCTTGAGTGAGGTTGTGTAATGCGAAGGGATCATACCTCATTTCTCCTCTTTTAGTTTATTCTCTCAACTAACCACCGTTCACCATTACAGAATTCCATATCATCACATAACAAAAATACTTATTTTCATTATTCNCAGAATTCCATATCATCACATAACAAAAATACTTATTTTCATTATTCAGTCACGACAGTAGAATAATGTAAACGACAACATAAATTGTGATGAGTTACGGTGAAAGTGGAGAAAGAGAGTGCAAAAAAAGATTACTCACCCTGCACGTCTTCATATATCAATCAAGATTAAAACTTTCAAACTAGTAGTTTGAAAGTACTAATTTAAAAATGTTTGTCAAAATTGACTAATTTTTAAATTACAATTTCTACTAAATTGATACTGGAATGAAATCATTATAATCGAATGATTCAAACTGATTACAATAACACATAAATTCAAGTATCTGCCAATAATTATTAGTGTAATAATAACGGATTTCCAATTAGTGTTTATAACTTACCAAGCACTTAAGTTTTTCTTTTATCTTAACATTAAAATTATCAATGTGTGCAACGCTTCCTCTAAAATATCTTGGGATACTGTAATAATTATTTTGAAATTTTAGATTTATACACTTAGGTCTTAAAAGAAACAGTTTACTGTTAAAAAATCACTTAATATTCCTTTGACATCAAAAATTAAAGTTAAATAACATATTGCTCCTGCCATAATCGTTTCAATTAATAAATGTTTATCTGTATCCTCAGGCGATTTAATTAGGAAAAATTTTACTTTGCGGCACCCACTCAGATTAGGACCAAATTGATATGCAGAGTAATATGAGATCACTGATCACAAATATGCAAAAATATTTCACCGAAAATGTATAGAAAAAAAGTTACGATTTTTTGAAATGTCAAAAAAAATTTTTTACTGATCTTTAAAGACAAAGATAACTAATTAAACTCAAAATCCAAATCCTCATCATCCTCTTCTTCTGTTTCAATGACAGGGGCGTCTTTTATGAAACATAGATCATATAGATCTCGAGCTAACATAAAAAACACACAAAATCAGTATTGATATGTTATCGCATTGCTAACTAACTATGTCGCTAGGGTTATGGCGTCCCGGGTCCTTCGGACCTGGTCCGCAGTAGGAAGAAAACATACTCGTTGGTTGTGCAATCACGAAAAACATTATGCTAAAACGTTTTTGCCACGTTTTTGAATGATATATACATATAACATATAACATCAACTCATCCGGTAGATAGGCAAGGAAAAAGCTCTCAACGTTTTAACATTTCAAAAATTTGAACTTTTGTTTGACCTCATTATTGTTGCAAACATGCTAAAAATGTCATTGATACCTTTTATAGCTGTGGCTGTCCAAATATTGGCAGCAACGTTCTATCATTTCTCCTAATATTCTACAGTCAATAAATAGGGAAGAATCTGTTGATATTTTAGTTACTGTAGCAGCTCTAATTCAACAAATTTTATCCACCTTAGACAAACTTTTATTTACCACCAGAGGTTTACGGCTCACTAACTTTGCCAACGCACTCAAGGCCCATGCAGGCGCAACTCAACAACCAATCCTTGAATTCCTTTAAAAGGTTTTCCCAGCAACAACCGAAATCAAAACTTTCTGGGTTACCAACAAAATTGTTATGAAGAATGCTGATATTGAACTTATTCAAAATTTGTCAAGTAGATCTGATGAATCTGCCGTCACTGAAAACAAGGTATTCGACTTGATTGCACCAGTTGAGGGGAAGTCTGAGAGTTCGTATATTCAGAATAAACTTGAATGGGGGTTCAACATGATCGAAGTACAGAAGGTCTGGGACGCGAGTTGTAATAGTAATTGAATATTTTTGTAGTTGGTGCATCTACAAATAATCTTAGTATTCAAATCGTTATAAAAATTTAATTTATTTATTCATTCAGGTACCGGAGTACGTATTGTAAGTCATGATACGGTATAATAGAAACACTCTTTAAAACGTATTATATTCCTGTGAGATTATAGGGACTAATTACATTTTTATGAAAATTAATTTGATAAGTGTTTGTGACACCATGGAGAGTCTGGTCAACAACTTTGCCGTAGACTACAATTGGAGTAATAAGGCGTGAGAAGGCACTTAATCTGCCCATTGTGAGAATCGAAATGTCACGTTTAACTGCATTGGTCCTTGATCAGTAAACACTTTTACCCCGACGACCTCTTTGTTTAACCTTGCTGTCTCCCAATATATCTTGGATTAATCAGGAGTAACATCAGATGAACTTATGATCCAACAAGCAGAACTTTTTTGGTCATTTAAACACTCCAAACTTAGAGAAAAAAGACTAATCGAAGCGGTCCACTCCAAGCCGGAATCGAGCCAATTTCTACTAAATTGATGTTGGAATGAAATGGTAATAATCGAATGATTCGAATTGGTTAAAATACCTCATGATCCAAGTACTATACGCCTATAATTAGTGATGAAATCAGAACGGATTTTGCAATCATTGATTATAACTAACCAAGCAATTAAGTTTTTCTAATTACTTAACATTGCATTTATCAATTTGTTCCACATATCATTCACAATTTTCAGTGAAATTGTTATCATTATCTCAAAACATTTGATTTGCGCAAGTATGCCTTAAAATTAACTAGTTATTCTGAAATTAGTACTTAATATTCCTCTGAACATACAAATAAAAGTTCAATAACGTCATGTTCATAATCACTTCAATTAATAAAAAGTTATCAGCATCTTTTGGCGATTTAATTAATCTACCACTTTTATATAAATAGGTATGAAACCAATCAACAATTATCATTAAAAATTTCACTTTTGTTTGACCTTTAAACTTTTGTAAATATGCTGAAATTGTCGCTGATACTCTCTGTTGCTGTGGCTGTCCAAGTATTAGGCGCCCCTTCTATCATTTCTCCTAATATTCTACAGTCCATCAATAGGGAAGGATCTGTTGATGTTTTAGTAACTGTATCAGCCCCAATCCAACAAGTCTTGTCCACCTTAGACACAGTTGCATTTACCACCAGAGGTCAACGACTCACTTACATTGCCAACGCACTCAAGGCCCATGCAGCCGCAACTCAACAACCAATCCTTGAATTCCTTTCCAAAGTTGCACCAACATCCACTGAAATCAAAACTTTCTGGATTACCAACAAAATTTTCATCCAGAATGCTGATATTGAACTCATCCAAGCTTTGTCAAGTAGATCTGATGTATCCGCCATCACTGAAAACAAGGTATTTAACCTGATTGAACCAGTTGAGAGAAAACCCGCAAAATCTCATGTTCAGAATGAACTTGAGTGGGGGCTCAAAATGATCGAAGTACAGAAGGTCTGGGATGCAGGCTTTAATGGTAATTGAATTATTTTATAGTTCTTGAAGCTACATATAATAGGATTAAAATCGATATAAAGTTTAATTTATTTGTTAATTCAGGTACTGGAGTACGTATTGGAGGTCTCGATACTGGTAAAAGAAAAACACTCCTTAAAACTGATTGTATTGCTGCTAGATTATAGTGACTAATTATATTTTAATGATAATTAATTTAACAGGCGTTCGTCATACCCATGAGAGCCTAATCAACAACTTTGCTGCAGACTACAACTGGTTTGACGCCATTGCAGGAGCAGCAACACCATTTGATCCAAACGGTCATGGAACTCATATTACCGGAACAATTGTCGGAGCTGGTGGAATTGGAGTTGCACCAGGTATGAAAAAGGCACTCAATTGAACAAAATAAAAAATAATTTTCCGTCCTTAATAAGCATTTGAATTTAGGTGCTGAATGGGTACATTGCAGAGGTATGAATGCTGGAGGGTCCGGCACTGAAGCACAGTTTATTGCATGTGGTATGTAACTAGATCTTTGTGGCAATTAAAAATTAAAAATTGTACAAACAAATTTATAAATGCATATTAACGTTTTTAAAATACAGGTGAATGGTTTGCTTGTCCAACTTTGCCCGATGGATCAGAACCAAACTGTGAGAAGGCACCAGTTCTTGTATCTAACAGCTGGTATGAAAATATGGAGAGCATTTTCTTGATTCTGTTGTAATTGTACTACATTTTCTGTACACAAAATTTTAGGGGAAAATATGCAGGTAGAAACGACTTCATGGATGACGTTATTCAAACTTGGATAGCTGGAAATATTATCCCCATCTTTGCTAATGGGAACGAAGGACCAGGATGTGGATTTTTACGTTCTCCCGCGGACAGTATCCTCCCTGTTGTTGCAGTTGGGGCTACAACTATCGATGACAAAGTCGCATACTTCAGTTCATTTGGACCATCATACTTGGGTCAAATTAAACCAAGTATACAGAAATTATAATTAAAATAGTGTAAATATGATTTAAGTAGTTTAATTATATTCTTGAAATTTTTTTTATAGATATTGCTGCTCCTGGATTAGATGTACGGTCAGCTAGCAGCAGCTCTGATAATGCCTACGTGACTAACAGTGGCACCAGCATGGCAGCACCACATGTCGCTGGAGTCGTCGCACTCCTTTTCAATTCAAATCCAGAATTNAACAGTGGCACCAGCATGGCAGCACCACATGTCGCTGGAGTCGTCGCACTCCTTTTCAATTCAAATCCAGAATTTACTTTTGAAGAAATCACGGAACGACTCTACACCGGTGCAACTCATACGGTACNTTTCAATTCAAATCCAGAATTTACTTTTGAAGAAATCACGGAACGACTCTACACCGGTGCAACTCATACGGTACGAATATTAATTAGAAATTACTATGTGCAATGTTGTCGATTTAATTAATCTTTAATAATTTTCTAGGTTCCTTCTACTGGACGTAACTGCGGTGGTATTCCAGAAGACACCTATCCAAACAACCATGTCGGATATGGTCGTCTTTCTGCCTCAGGTTCAGTACTGCGATAAGTGTTCTAATCTACCTCCAAGACAAATTTCAGTAATAAATGCAAAAATTAAAGAAACTATCGCAAATTCAAATAAATGGATACTAAATTGAAATAAAAAATTTCTCAAATTAAAAACTATGTTTGTTCATTCCTTATCTTTAGTTATGATGTCCATTAAAGTGATTAGTTTTCAAAACTTTGTTGGCAGATTTCATATCTTCCAAATTAAATTATAAATGGATTATTTTTGTTAGAAGTTTCAAATACATGCAAACGATGGAATGGCTAATAGGCAGATTTATAAAATATTTTGTTTTGTGAAATAATTTTTTAGGCCAAGAGCATCGGCGGTTCCATACAATGGTTGAATATACTATTAACTATATTAATTAGCAATTTGCAGGTGACAGTTAAAATCCAATTGATCCAAATACTAGCTGTTGAATTTCAACTACACGTAACCAATTGGATACTAATCTTGACACAGGAAAAGACGCTAAAAGCCATCCTTATCCACTGTGCCAAACTTTTCCGCCTTAGTATATGTGTGCTACACTGCAAGTTTATACGAAGTCCAATTTTATAATTTTGACACCAAAAAAAATCAAATATCAGACTCTCTTGCCGTTATAAAATACAGTAAGGGATGTACCCTTCAAGTTAGTACTGTTGGTTAGTAAATGATGTTTCGGTATTTGATGTCACTTACCATGTGATGATTGGTATGACCGACTTTCTAAGTTGAGTGAGAAAGAGAAATAGCCATTTACTCAAAATTTGGTAAACGAAAAATCAACACCCTGATTTGGAAAAAGTATGAGGTAAAAATTTGAAATTGGTACAGTAATGTTCCACATTAAAGTTTTCTGTACTTTCTTCGCTTTTCACCAAAAATGGCCAAGGTGACTTAATGCGCGAATTGAATCAAAAAGTTGAGGGAACTTAGCCAACATGCAACAAATCGACAACAGAAGTTAATGGAGTGGGTTGGGCAATTAGTATTCATTTGATTTAATCACTTGGTCAACCATTGATTGATCCATAGTGATAATTCAATTGATCAAGATTCGGATTAATCTCAAAACTTAATAAGATCTTGAAAATAACTCATCGAAGGTTCGTTTTCATAAATTTCTGATAATGAATTTAATTTGTTCTGGATCCTGAAGATTAGTGTATTCTTGAAATTTCATATATTCAGAACTCAACACTGAAATTAATGTATCACTGTCTTTGGGATAGAATAAGTTTACATAAGAGTACAAGCGTTTTAAAAATTAGTGCTGAGTTTCGTGCATTTCAATTTAGGTTAGAAACTTTAATTTTACACAAGGACAGTGAAGGTCCATCTCGTTTACATATGCTGCAGTGGTGACTTCTGAATAAAGACTTTCATTAATAATCTAATCTGCAGAGTTCAAAACAAAAATTATATTCATTATCAAAAATTTATGAAAGCGAACCTTCAGTGAGTTTTTTTTTCAAGATCTTATTAAGTTTGAGGTTAATCCAAAGCCTGGTCAATCGGAACGTGGAAATAATCAATTTATTTATCAGTATGGATCAATCAATGGTTGACCCAGTGATTAAAACAAATAAATACTGGTTGCCCAACCCGCTTCTATAACTTCTCAGCTACATGTTGGCTATTCATTGCATGTTGGCTAATTTCCTTCCACTTTTTGATTCTTAGCGGGCATTAAGTCACCTTGGTTATTTTTGAGGAAAGGCGAAGAAAGCACAGTAAACTTTAATGTGAAACATAATGTACTCTCATTGGCTGAATTTTTTCTGGTCGGGTAGAGCTCGGTGAAAGTTGGCAAACTCTCTCAAATACCAACTTTTCCCAACTTACCATATTGAAGGGTATACCCCTATTGTGAGTTTGATTATCCATAACTTTCTTCAATTTCTGGACGGATTAGTGAAGTTTGCGACAAATGCAATGTAGCTAACTATTGCGATAAAGTATTTTCGAAGTTTTACAATTTCTTCTCTTAAGACCCATCCATTATTTCATGAATGGGTCTCGAGTATTGGGTCGTAGATGTACTTATGAGTACATATGCTATTGCGTTAAGCCTACATTTCATAGTCTCAAAAACGCATTGGAAGTTCATAACAATAAAGTTTCTAATAAGTTACATGAACACATGAAAGAATATCAATTTCAATGCATTCAAACTTATTGAATTATTGGATGACATTCATTGTATCATTTCGGTCAACGGAATACGCAAGGTTGCTATGAGGAATTATGCATAGAGAAAAACACTCAACTGGTTACTCCAAAGTTGCTATGAGGAATTAATCTAAAATGGCTATCATAAAAATTTAATTTTGAAAAAAAATGGCTAACCTTATGATAGCCATTTTAGATTAATTCTTCATAGCAACTTTGGGTTACTCAATAACTTCATTTTTGTTTCAAGTTCAAAGTTTTTTCCTGGCTCTAGGTCAGTCAGCCATCTTCACTTTTTCTGTATGTTCTAAAGATTTTTAAAATTTTCAATTTTTTCGAAATTAATGAAAAATTCGAAATTTAATAGCTATAGATTAAGTTTTGCAGTATTTAACAAAATCAGCTATCGTTTTTCTTAGTTATTATGCAGTGGCTAGCTTGTTAAAAAGTTAACCAAGTAACAGTTCTCTAAGTAAACTTAATTTGTCAAAATTTGAAATTAAATTTAAAAAGTCATAATTGCACAAGACTAGTTAACTAATTTATTTAGATGAATTTTTGTTGACTTTCAAGCCGGAAATCGAGTATTGGACTATCGTTCAGTCTTTTCCTGTTTATGAAACGAACCGAATCAAACCGGAATGCACCCAAAATAATAGAAAGAACTGGAAGACAACCGAAATATTTGATAACCGTACGAAACCAAACCTAGTGAGTTTCAAAAAAATGAACAACTCTGTTGTGAATAACATATACATAATACAGTACACTACAGTTAGAAAAGTTACTTGTGTCGATTCGAAATCTTAATCTTATAACCGATTGTTCTTACAACGCATATAAAAAGAAGATAACCTTATAAAAGTATCTTATAATTTTTTCTTTACTAACCGCTCAGTTCGTATAAGAATAATTTTTCTTAAGCTATTTCTCAAATTTATGTTGTTTTTTGTAAGTAAAAATTTTACGAAACCTGTCAACTGAAATGATTTCAAGTGTTACTTTTAGAAAGTGGGGATTTGAAAAAGTTTGTTTTTGCTTATTGAGATATGAATTTTGCTTTTATATTCAGCTCCCACTTCAAAAGTAACTCAATAAAAGGCTGTTCTTATAGACGTTTTGTTGTTCATGTTACCGTTGTTTTTTGAATGCGTTAATATCCCATGCTAAATACGTAAGACCAAACCAAACGCGCAAAACTCTGCTCTAATAACTAAACTGTTTTTTTAAATATTATGCTCTAATAAACGTCGTGCACTGTATGTAGATGCCGATTGTGCCGGGAGCATTTTCAGTAAACAACTTTTTAAATAAAATAAATTTTTTAAATTATTTTCTTTTTTGACGTTTTCTCCACTTGCCTTACAACAACCACAAACTACAGGATCCCGCAGAAATAAGTACACATGGAGAAAGTGTTAACTGCAAAAGCCATATATAATGGCAAGTGAGTTACAATGAACACAGAGAAAGTCGGCACTCTAAACTTTTAGACACCCTATACAGAGCAATCATAACTTGTGGATCACATAAAAAGTCACTTTCTCTAAAACAAGCTTGGGAAAGTTAATAATTAACAATTGAGTATTCATAGTTCAAATAAACCAAATGAAAATTTGGTCCAAATAATGCCATAAGAATGATTTTGATTCTGCCTGAGTGAACTTTACATATGAATTATGATTGAATCATACCCGCTCAATTTTTAATTATTAACATTCTCTTGCCTNCAATTTTTAATTATTAACATTCTCCTGCCTATTTTAGCCAAAATTACTTTCTCCATGATCCAAAACTTTTGAGTGCCCTCCAAACACATATTATTATTTTTAATTTTACACGCTTATACGACCCTTTTTTCTTCATAGATTATATAAAAATTCTTTAGCCGCTTTAGACATGGAAATAAATANCTATTTTAGCCAAAATTACTTTCTCCATGATCCAAAACTTTTGAGTGCCCTCCAAACACATATTATTATTTTTAACTTTACACGCTTATACGACCCTTTTTTCTTCATAGATTATATAAAAATTCTTTAGCCGCTTTAGACATGGAAATAAATATTTTAAATCAGTTTTTCCTACATTCTTGATACTGCCTAATAAATTTTTTTATTTTCTTCATATTTTGTAATTAAAATTGGATTAGAATTTAGTCATAATTCATAAATGCCTAGACTGTAATAAAGCCGTTTGAAATAATGCCTGATTCTAAAACTCACAAAATTTCAATATAGCCCCAGGGGAACAAAAAATGTTGCATTTAATAGCCTATTGGTAGGATGAGATGATAGGCGGAGACAAAGAGGTCAATGTCCTTCATAGTTAACAAAAAAAATTTTTTTTTATTTAAACTTCTACATAAAAAATACTACATTGTCATATATCTTTTCTCATTTAAAATGTATATAAAGTACAAATAGTCTTTTTATTCTTTACTTTATCTGTAGAATTGAGTAGTTATAAATTATAGCTGATAAAAATTTCAGACTATTCTCTACCCACAAATTTATGTTTTTGGTTAAATATAACTTTTTTTCAAATACACTTTATAGAGACGACGGGGAGCNTATCTGTAGAATTGAGTAGTTATAAATTATAGCTGATAAAAATTTCAGACTATTCTCTACCCACAAATTTATGTTCTTGGTTAAATATAACTTTTTTTGAAATACACTTTATAGAAACGACGGGGAGCGTCTTAGTCCCTCCGGATGTCTCATTTTACATACTATATATTCCATTAACATAGTGAATATTGAAGCATCAAATTGTAAAAGTAGCACATCCGTTTCAACAAGAATTACTATTACTTTTCAAAAACTACCATACGTCAAGTCATTGGACAAAGCTAATTATAGCCATACATGACATAAACCAATCCCATTTTTCATTTTCAAGTGGGTAGAAATGGAATTGTTGTGGTAATAAGACGTTGTTGTTATTCCAGTCACATCGTTCCTATTGCAGTCAAATAATGACGTCTGTTTACATTTAATACTAATCATAAAATGACAATATTGAATTTTTAATCTAGAATTTTTGCTAACTAAACTAAATCCGTCATAAACGAAATGATAAGATTTAGAATTAGAGACCATAATAACCTTGTCATTGGACTGTCTGCAACTGACGCACTCCAACCTTGAAATAAGTAAAGTGTTGAGTCAGTAATCAGTAGGGTTTCCATCAAGGACTAAAGTTAAGTTCAAGAGTTTCACTTACACAGTGATATTTACAAACTAACAAAGTTAACGAACAAAGTTAAGGTAACGAAAGTCTGATATTAATATGCGCATTAGTTGTCACCGTTTGAGANTTTCACTTACACAGTGATATTTACAAACTAACAAAGTTAACGAACAAAGTTAAGGTAACGAAAGTCTGATATTAACATGCGCATTAGTTGTCACCGTTTGAAAAAAAAAAATTTTTTTTTTTTTGAAAATTTGAAGTTAAATGAAAAGGCGACAAAGTAAAGCCAAAAGGTTATATGTTTCTGAGGCTGAAGGCCAGATTTGAATTGGAAAATTTCCAGGAACTTATTGACTGGTGACTTAAGAAGGAGTTACCTAATATAACAAAACTGAGAGTCGGATACATAAATAAACAAGTGTATCATTAATCCATTAAGCTTCACTGTTTGCGGTTAATAATTAACAAAACGTATGAACGTTGCTTTTAGACTTCACCCCTACAAATAGTGAAACTAAAGTTGAGGTAGTTGATTCACTAGAGAATTATTCATTTCACTCCAACTGATCAACCTGAGATCAAGAAGGATTAGAACCTAAAAGAGTAAAAAAGTTGTTGTTGTTGTTGGAGATAGATGACGGAAGTGTAGGTTTGAGTAAATACAAACTACGAAAGTGCTCATGGTCAGTCGGAAAGGATAGATGTAAAAAGTGCAAGGGGTGTGGTGGTGCATTTTTACAATAATTTCTGTTACTGACAGATATTTAAATTAGCTCCAAGATTTTCCACCAAATAAAAAGAAAACTTGTAATTCAGGCTCTTCCTGTGGTTTGCTAGAGTGTTGTTGGTTGGATTGAGAGTCTTTCATTGGGATTGGTGAATACAAATCTTTCATGTGGCCAGTAGTTTTGGAGGAGTGGTTGAGCGGGTGGGGGGGGGAGGGGTATGTACCTGAGAGTCAACAATGTGAAACTATTGGCAAGGACAACGCCGACTAAGGTGCTTGTACTAATAAACCGTTTTTTGAAGATAAATACAACAAATATCAACTGCAAAACTAACTTTTTCTAAAAAACATTAGAAAAGTGGATATACAGAGTGGTAATATTTTAGTGACTACCTAGTATTTCCTCACACTTCTATCCATCACGGTTAGACATGGGGAATGAAAATTTGTTTCAATTGAGTGAATGAATAACTTGGTAATTTTCTCGTTCACATTGCAGTGTGCCGTGCAACCAAACTTCTTTATCAACAAAATCATAATTACCTTGAAAACTTAAAATCAACAAATTTCTATGAGGAGCTTTAGTAGACTTTAGGAAACGAATGAATTAAGTCTATTTAAACTAAATAATTATACTTTGAATATTATTCGAAGTATAAATAAATGACCAATTCACTATATTGCTGTATACACTACTCTATCATTTTCACTTATTTGACAAATTTAACTAATCAAATTTGAAACCTAATAAATTGAACTAGTAAAAATAGATTAAGAGTTGAATCATCTTACCAAAAAGTATGGAAAAATATTCAAATGTTATCTGATTGGTTTCCCCTCGTATAATTTAAGTTTAGGAATTCAGTTTGCGAAGGAAACATATAGTTATTTGACTGGGGAGGATTCACTAGGGAGGTATTATTCTTCATGCATAAAAAGAAATGAGTATTTACCTAATTTAAAAACAAAATGTTAATTTCCTATAGTTTGAAATTTTGAATTGATAGCAAGATCTGGAAAATTTGAAAAGTGAGAATTGAAACCTTGAAATTGAGTTTATATTAAAATGCTAATCCACTTTAATTGAGTCAACTCTATGATGTAGAGATGATTCTCTACATTCAATTAAAATCTTGTGTTATCACAATTCATAGCTGAAGGTCAAATATCAATCATCAATCGGAGGTAGTTGAGGTATCAACTAAGAGTAACAGCAATATAATCAATAAAATATTTGAAAATATATATATCTATATAAGTATTATTAGATTCTATGGCTATTTTATTTATTTTTGCAATTTTGATCCCCACCAAATGTCACCCAACCTGTGCACTCTACTTAAATTAAAAATATATAGGGTTAACAAACTCTTTTACAGTGTTGTCGTAGCTATATGATTTTCAAACAGTGATTTTACAAAGTATATGATTTGCCAACTAAAAATTTTTATTTGATGAATTAGTTGNATCTATATAAGTATTATTAGATTCTATGGCTATTTTATTTATTTTTGCAATTTTGATCCCCACCAAATGTCACCTAACCTGTGCATTCTACTTAAATTAAAAATATATAGGGTTAACAAACTCTTTTACAGTGTTGTCGTAGCTTNATTAAAAATATATAGGGTTAACAAACTCTTTTACAGTGTTGTCGTAGCTTTATGATTTTCAAACAGTGATTTTACAAAGTATATGATTTGCCAACTAAAAATTTTTATTTGATGAATTAGTTGAAGGATAGTACAACTTTATTTTCCAAAATGAATCAATATTTTAAATAATGTCTGAAACTGATCACTGTATTAGAATCAAAAGGCTTTTTGGTAGTGGGTTAAATACTTTGGACAACTCTGTACAAGAGCCAAGCATAGGTGGGCATGTCAAAAAATAAAAAAAAAACATTCAAATATTATGCATGACACGGTAAATAAAATTTGTTTGATGAAGTGGAAATTTAAAATTGTTATCAAAAAAATCACTCAGATCATTGAAAGCGAGACGAGTTGGTGAAAATAGAGTTGTGGTAAGCCTTTGAGTGCGTAGAATAAGAGGCAGTGTGTATGTGGTAAACCGAACATTTATGTGGAGACAATTAGATACTAGAAATGATAGGATACAAGAACAAATGCCGAGAAGTAAAAGGAGAAAAAATTCGAAAAAAAAACACATGAACTTGTTTCTCGGTTCGATTGTAAAGAAAATTGAAGTCGACAATATAGTAACGATACGAAAACAGATTTTTCTGAGAATACTCTAAAGTACCAAATTCTGAGTTGATTGGCATCCAGAGGTCACTAAAGTCAAAATAAAATATTGAGGGTACTAAAGCGAATATGGTTTTAATTGAAACCTTATGGTGACATAGATGTCATGAAATAAAATGAGTGTGACCAGTTTCTAAGCATTTTTGCCTTCAGAGGTGACCAAAAAGTGAACATAATATTTTCATGGAACTAATACAAGTAAGGTATCAATGGAAACTTATTGATTTCATAACACTATGAAGAAGAAAAAAATTTTTTAACCAGATTCGGGTTTTCTTGACCCCAAAGGTCACCAAAGGTCAAGAAAATTTTATAATAGAACTGAAACGAGTAAGGTGTCAATCGACAGCTGTTTGCTTCAGGGTTTCATAAAAATCCTGATTTTTCTAAACTTCAGTTTATTTTTTGACCTCCAAAGGTCACCAAACATTAAAACAATATACTGATAGAATTATTACCAGAAAGCTGTCAAACAAATTCCAAAATCATATTGTGATTTCCACAAAAAAAAAGTTGATTCGAGTTTGGTCAACCTTCCAAGGTCACTGAAGATATTCCACCAAAATATTTTCTTAAGTTTTATGACCTCATCCGAAGGTCAACCAAAATTACATCTAGTCAAAAAATTTCAGTTTTCATCGAATCACGACTACCTAAACTTTAAGAATTGGTGTCCAACTACTAGAGTAGTATCTTCAAAGTTTCGGTTTATTTACAGAGGTCAACAATTTGATGACCTCAGAACTCATTATAAAGAGTTCAAACTGAATGAAATTCTGCACACTTATAAGAATAACCAAAATTCGATATTAGTTACTTATTAAAATAGACCTAATACTTATTAGATTATTCACACCAAATTTCATACAACTCCCACAGGGTGAAATTTTTGTATATTTTTATCCCTTCTCTTGCTTAAGAAATCAGGAAATTTTCATTTTCAGCCTTGATGGGCGTAAATTTGATATTGATTTCGCCTGATAGGTCCTAACCTTACCCATCTCATGGAAAAAATTGTCACTTTTTGAACCACAGTTTTTTTCTCTCCTTCTTTTCATATCTCTTGTCACTGAAGAAGAGTTGAGATTCAAGATTCTCCGGATACACTCTTTCTATATAAGAATCCGGAAGCGGGTAGTATGGTCTTTTGATGTTTCTGCCAATCTCTTTTGAGAACGGAAATACCCGTCGTATTTTCCACTCCATCATTTCCCTAAAATGTTTTCCACACGTTTTTCGATTTTTGGTTGAGTGGGCTAATGGGTTGTTGAAGTGGTTTCATCATTCCATCATCCAGTCACATGCCTCTGCATCCATACCCAATCTTACCCATTTCCTATACAAACTCATCCATCAACAGACTTTATAGATAGAACTTGAGTATAAAAAAAAACATAAAATTGAAATGACTAAATGGAAATACCTGTAATTAGAAAAATTCAAGAAAAATTTTCATTGTTCTCATTGTTGCAAACTCATGTTTTCAATTGAATGTGAGTAGCTCAATGAGATGTCTAATTTTAATTAACTTATTAATACTCATTGTCAAAATTCCCTCTTTTTGCCCAACTACGTGTTCATATTATTAATATATTATTAATACATACAGTATTGTTGTTATTTTTTTAAGTGACTTTGCAATAAATAAATTTGTAGAGTTATAATCAGATCTCGTCTTTTTTTGAGGTAGTTTTTATATGAAAATGGACTGCTACTGGTCGTATTGTAAAGTGTATTAGTTGGGGTATATTTTTTTTTGGTACTTTTTTGAATGGAGAGAGTGGGGGTGTAATATTTATATAAGAAATGTATAACTCGGAAACAAAGACTTCACTTATTACGATCTCATAAAAATCTAAACAAAGTCTCTCAAAAGTACCGAAAAAGTAGTAAGAATTAAATATGTATATATGAAGTAGAGAGAAAAAAACTTTAGTCATAAACCAACCAACCGGTGGAGAAAGCAAGACATTTTGAGTCTCAAGGAACAAAAGAGAAGAAAGTTTCACTTGTTTTACAGATGAAAATATCAAGTGGTGCACATTGATGAATTTCTTAGGTAGAAACCTTTTTTTTTTTTCATTTTGTACAACGATGAGTAAAAAAAAAGTTCACTCAAACTCAATTACCTTTCGTACTCATTAATTTCATTGGTTCCTACTATTTTTTTTGGTTCCATAGTTATCATCATCATCATTCATTATTGGCTCTCTATTGAATTTTCTCTAATGTGAACGAAAATTTTGATTTTTTTTTGCTTCTTTGAATTTATGGAGTTAATTTATCTCTCATGGTTATGAGGAGAGAAATATTACAAAAAATATGAAACATAACGCAAAGGATAGAAGAAAAAAAAATTTTTTTTTTTATTAAATATTTTCATTCACTAATTTCAATACATAAAAAATTTTGTCTTTTTCAATGTAATAGGTAATTTTCTTTCATCTTTTTATAAATAATTCAATGCATTATTCACTAATTTCAAATTTGATGATTGAGTACTATCAAGATTTATTCAGTATTTATGTAAGTATAAAAATAAAAATTGAAAAACAAATTTTTTTCATAAAATTTTTTCAATTTTTGCAACTTTTTTTTCTATGATAAAGTTAGTCTATAATGCGACTCATTTTCAAATTTCGTTTTTTTTTGAAGCTAGGTGTCAGACCGACATCTGACTCTGTTCCTAAGGCTATTATTTTAACAAATTACTAAAATTCCTTATTGGAATATTTTTTGAAATAGGGGAATTATGAAATAATCTTATTGACAGATATTTTTTGAATAATTTTTATAGTAACATTGGGTTTAGGTATATAGATAGTGCTTAGTACAGTCGTTCTATAAATCTTAAAGGCAATGGAAGAACTTTTGAAAAGCCCTTAGTAGATCGTCTCAAAACATGTCACGAAATTTCAATTTTCAAAACATCATAACTTTTATTATAGTGATCATAGTGCCTTGATTTTTTTACTTTGTTTCACTTTTTTCGGGTGGTATTTCTGAAACTGTGTAGTGTTTCCCCAGAAAAAAAATAAGTAAAACTAGAAACTTTCACTGCGAAAAAACAACAACCTAATCTGCTTTCTCCAGCAAAGAGCAATGGGCCAAAAGTCTCTTCCATATGCCTTTATAATTGTAAGATGGACTGTACGTACTACAAGTAAATGAAATGGACTTTTTTTTTTCCAAAAAAAAAATTTTTTTTTTGTTTGAATTGTTCAAGTTAAGAGCACTACAGTAGAGCATAGTTTGTATTTTTTGAATGTCAAAATTTTAGATTCACTTTTTGGCGACGTGCGGTTACAAAATCAAAAAAACAGTTAAAGATATTTAGAGTACAAGGGTAAGGGCATAATCCTTTTCAAGTGCAACTACCTCCTGGGACCTGTGTTTATTAGAGATCATTTTTTGACAAAATCATTTTTTTGAATTTTATATTTTATATTTTACCAAAAAAATAATATACCGTTTTGCATCCACACCAAATTTTCTAGTAGCCGTCTCTCTCTTACCGTTTTGAGAGAGAACGAAGTTTTAAACACCATTTTGTCCTCTATAGCGTTCAGGTTTACGTTAGTACGAAATTCAACACTTACGATTTATTTGTTTGTTTTAAAGTGACAAAGTCTTATTAAATCACTAAATCACTAAAAAAAAATATAGTACACAGCCTACATTGAATAATTGGTATGCGTTGTTGTTCAATAATAATAAAAATTAATATTANATGCGTTGTTGTTCAATAATAATAAAAATTAATATTAGATAATTTGTTGCACTTTATTGATAAAGGCATAAGTCCAGAAGGATGTAACATAAATTATTGTAATTTTGCAACCATACTTAAATACATGATAGAAATATTATACAAAAATTTGAAATCCTCAATCTTACCAAAAGTTGAAAAGTTAAGATTTTGTAAAGCACTATATGTTTTATCTCCATTTTATTGTTTCCTTATCATCATATCGCGAAAAGTATTGTTTGGTGAACGTGCACAAAATTAAAATTGATTTAATTTGAAATGTGAACNAGATAATTTGTTGCACTTTATTGATAAAGGCATAAGTCCAGAAGGATGTAACATAAATTATTGTAATTTTGCAAGCATACTTAAATACATGATAGAAATATTGTACAAAAATTTGAAATCCTCAATCTTACCAAAAGTTGAAAAGTTAAGATTTTGTAAAGCACTATATGTTTTATCTCTATTTTATTGTTTCCTCATCATCATATCGCGAAAAGTATTGTTTGGTGAACGTGCACAAAATTAAAATTGATTTAATTTGAAATGTGAACNCATCATCATATCGCGAAAAGTATTGTTTGGTGAACGTGCACAAAATTAAAATTGATTTAATTTGAAATGTGAACACAATACAATTGATAACTTATAATCTGACATTTAAAGTTCATGAATTTATAAATAAACCTATAAAGTACAAGTTATAGATTTAAAGTAACAGTTTGTGCTAGGCGTCAAAATATAATTCTGATAGTATGTCATACTTGATGGAGAACAAATTTCACGCCAAGACTTGAAAGAACGATTAACCCAAAAACTTGGTTTCTGGTAGGTGACGATCCAACGTCTTTAGTTTAACCGAACCTACTGCACTACCAATTGTGCTACAGAGCCGATTGAAAAAATCCTGTTTCAAACCTTGACTATATGATGAACCAGTTAGCACTAGCACGTATTTTTGCATGGGTGGATTCATCGTCTGTGCTTCTCCTCATCTCCTAACAGAAATAGGGAAGATTTTATTNACTAGCACGTATTTTTGCATGGGTGGATTCATCGTCTGTGCTTCTCCTCATCTCCTAACAGAAATAGGGAAGATTTTATTAAGTAAAGGAGTCTATTGATCACTATCCCTGGGGTATCCTATATACTACAAAAGGAGGTAATTTGGAAATGAAATTTTTTAATAAATAAATAAAAAATCATTTGATGATTTTCAGTTTGCTTAAAAAATTTAATCCCCGTTAAAATATTAAAGGATTTTGAAAATCTATGAGATCGTTTATGTTAGGAAGCTTGAATTCTTTTCTCTCAACTTTTCAGTTATGCAACTTTCACATAAAAGGTTGAGTCAAGTTTAATTTTATAAGGTTTGATCCTTATAAAAATTTTATAAAAATTTAATACATTTTGTATAATGATAAATTGCAAACTACCCATAATTAATCAATGATGTATAACGGTTTGAAAAATAAAACATTCTCAAATTTAAATAACGTAGAAATGAGACACTGTCAGTGAAACAGACTACGAGTTTTTTTGCATACAATGAACATACTACTTTTGTTTTTGTTGCATCGTTCGTTTGATATAATTTTTACGTTTTTCCAATGGCATACGAATTATGATGTTATACAGTTTGAGAATAATTGAGTGGAATTTTCTGCATTTTGTGTTACGAAATGGACATTTGATGGGTTATAAATGTTTGTCTTGTAGCTATTAAAATACAATTATACTTGAGCCTTTTATATAAAATTCTTTAGCTTTTGCAGTGTCATCAAATATTTAAGACTCAAATTCTTGGACTTGATGCCAGAATTTCTCTTCTGAATACAAGGTTATTAAAAATATTTTACATGGGTGAATATCACTTTCTTGTAAAAACAAGTTTGGAGAAGTCAATAATTAAAGATTGTACTCGCCTAATTTGAAATATGATTCAAATTGTTTAGTCTAAAGTTGGCTTACATAAAACATGACACTCATTCTCAAAACTCAAATATACTGATATGGCCAAAGTGAAAGAACAAAAATTTAATACATTCATGTTTGCTTTAGTAAACTGCATGGGTCAGCTATTATAAGTACACATTTTTCTTAACAATACAATATGTGTGTAACTGAATATTACTGATTTCCATCACTGACTCCTTAATCATGACTCTGACTCTGACTTTTTAGGTTTTAAGGAGTTAGGAGTCATTCGATGACTCTGATACCTTTACGGTTTGGAGTCAGAATTATGATTAAAACTCAACTCCCAGACTTGAGAGTCATATGACTCTTGTCCAACATGCGCAAAAGAACATATCAGGTATATTCTCTCTAATCTTCTCATCTCACAGATAAATATGAATTAGCCGACACAATAGAATAGCTTTTCAGGGTTCTTCGGAGTTATCGGGTGATTGTCGAGAAATAATTTCAAATGTAAATTTTAAAATTTTTTTGGACGGAATTTTTCAATTTAATTAATTTAGCAAAATTATTATTGGTTGATTTTGTAAATGTCGCCAACCTCGACAAATGTTCAAATATTGGTGAATAGTCGGGATATATGTTTATCGGAATACTATCATGCACATTATCGAGAAATTGATGATCCGATCAAATTCTACAATAAATTATACACCAACAATTTCCCAACCCTGATAGTGGTGAAATTATAATAACATTACGGGGCCGACTTTAGGTAATTTAGGTATTTGAATTTTTTACCAATAAATAAATAATTTTTAATTTCAGATTGTCATTTTCCACATTTTTTATTCATGACATTCTGAGTAAGAGTCGACTATCAAAAATTAGGGAACCAGAGTCATGGAGAACACTATTGAATATGTCTTATTTTTTTTTCTATTGGTTAGTTTTGAAGAAAGTTGGAGAAAAGTTGGAATAGGCTATGTAGTTTGAACAACCCTGTACATTTTCACACTGATGAAGGTACATAATTTCGGATAAAGGCCGAAGTTTCGTTTTAGCTGTAAGCGATTTAATTTTTTAGTATTACTATAAAATTTTTTGCTTTTTGTACTTTTTGGTGTTAAAAACTTATCCAATTTTGTAACTATAAAATCTACTCAAGTCCTTGTAATAATTTTACTTGAGATAATATAATTTTACTAATGGAATCGTAACAAATGTTTCTACGAAATTGCATAATTTCATGGTAAAACTAAATGAACCTAAACCTAATAGTCAATATTAAGGTTTTTCATTTTTTAAATTTAGATTTTTAGGGCTAAGATTAGGTAATGATTAAAATGATAAAATTATATACTAAGGATTTAATATTAGTTGATTAATTCTTGTGAAAGTTTCATGGAATTTAACGATTTGAAATTTGTGCATGATGTAACTTATATTAAGAAAAAAACTAATCATATTGTAATCTTTTTTTGTGCTTTATACATTGTTGCAAAAAACAACACTTGGAATTAAAAATTCTTTAATTTAGAAAACTTTTTAAATTTTGATATAAAAAGTTTGGTAGTTAAGACTTAATGTTGTCGAGATTTACTCATCTCCACCGAATGTGTAGACTGATGAAGTGAGCTTTTATGTTGACACCATGTTTTTTCATCAGTGAGAAATTATTGTTAAGATACTTAACGAACTTAAGGTTGTAAGGTTGTTACAACATAATAGCTATTGCAACCAAACAGATATGCCAAATACTGCAATGCAAATATGCAGATAAGATTTTTCAAAAAAGTACTAATCTAAACGTATTTTAAACCGAGTATACAAATATCAATACTATATAAAACATTTCAAACTAATCGTAAGGTTTCAACCTTAAATTTGTACCAACGGTATCTGTCACTAAGCATAAGCTAGTTAATAACTACTTCTAACCTAAGCTTAAACCTAACCCCCAACCTAAAAAAATGTACCATCTTCATAGTTGAACAATACTTAGCCATAACCCTAACAACGGGACAACCTTAACCCTAATCTTCATCAAAGCATCTACCATACCCATAGCATAGCCGAGCAAAACTTAACCATAACCATAAAAATCGAACAATTTTAACCTAACCAAAACTTAACTTTAACACTAAACCTAACCTAACCTAACTTTAACTTCAACACTAAACCTAGCCTAACCTAACTTTAACTTCAACACTAAACCTAGCCTAACCTAACAACTTCAACAGCAAACCAAACCAAACCTTAACTTAAATACTAAGCGAAACCAAACCTTAACTTCAACACTAAACCTATCCCAACCTTAACTTCAACACTAAACCGGACCTAGAACGACCCTATTCCAAACGTATTCTACAAACATAAATGATGTATTTTCCTTGAATTAAACATCGTTTAATGGTTTTTAGGTTGTTAAAAACTTAGGTTAAGGTTAGGTTGTACGGAATCAAGAAAGTACATTATTTGAGTCTTTGAAACTTTACTAATATACCAGGTCATACTTTCATGAAGCTCGTCTTCACGTTTTCTCAATTTTGTTGCCGCTGGTGCTAGGAGTGATTCTATTGGCTGATTCTTACCTGATACCCATAGATCACAGAGAGCTGGATTGAGTGGCCATTGGTTTTGATAGAATTCGTTGACAATAGCAAAGGGCATAACTGTAAGCGCTACGAGGAGGTCAGATGTTGCCAAAGAAACAAGTAGGTAGTTTTGAGGTCGTCGGAGTTTCCGTACTAAAATCACTGCTAAACACACCAATAAGTTTCCTACTATGGTGGAAATGATAAGAGCCCCTAATAGTACCACCAAGAGCCATGATGATGTTGACGGAGGTTCAAGCGTTCCAATTGGTGGGGCTCCTGTCGAACTCTCCCACCAATAACCACTCCCCGTGTCATTGACAAAGTCTTCACTTTCATAATCACTCGTTACTAATCCAGCCATTTCGAAGTGGGAAATTTAAAAAGTAGAGTCATGAGGGAGTGGGAAATTCAAACTCCGTGGAACCCTAGATGGTCGTCCCATGGCTCAAACCCAACTGAAGACTGAATCCAGAGCGACAACTCTTTTACCTAGTCAAATACATAGGCTTATCGACTAGGGGAAAATATAAGACCAATAGTAACGTCCCACCAACTCTCTCGGTTAGTGGTTGGTTGGTGTAAAAAGATATGTTTTTTTTTTGCTAATTATGTGTGCCAATGAGTCTGATTAACATATCTCAAATGGTCCGGAATCCAAGAGTTTATATGCATTTTAGTTGAATGAACATATGATTTGGCGTCAGTCATTGATTCAAATTTTGGCTCTTTAGTGATTCTAATCACAAAAATGATGGATGAGTCCCGAAACCATATTATCACCTCAGAGATCCTTTAATTTACACTTTTCTAGTTGGATATATGCCAACCACACAGAATTTTGTATAATTTTTTTTACGATTTAATATAAAATTTTATTAAAAAAAAATTTTTTTTTTTTTCAAAATTTTCAAATTTTGTGAAATGGTTTAATCAAAAATGATGCCACAACCAATCAATTTACTTTTCCAGATGCCTTTGAACAATGCCTGATTGAAAAAGAGTTACTATTAATGTAAAAGTGTTAAAAAATTTTGACAGTTTCTTAATGCAATTTCAAGAAAATATTATAAAAAGTTCGAAATCTGAACTTGAGTTCTGCGCCGATGTGCTATTCAGCGTCGACGGCAAATTAAGAAAAAATCAATAAAACTCTATACATAAATCGGCGTAAATATTTAAACCAAGTTACAATTTATAATTAAAAATATAACTTTCTTTGATTTTGAATTACTCCTATCTCTGCCTCAGTCAGACCCAGGTGACTCAGTGATATGACTCGCATAGTTACCCTCTGAGGCAGTATAATCAATTAAAAAAAACTCCGACCAATAGATTGGTACTCTTATGTAACTGTAAACTTGAATATGAGACGTATGACTCGGAGTCATGTGACTCTTTGATTCAGTGTCCATTTGACTGTAACTTTGTGACTCATTAAATTTTAATTAAAATAGCATAATAACCCATGTACCTGTGTCGTATAACTCTTTGGAATATTTCCTTGCTCAGAATCATATGACTCAGTGACTCAATTTTTTACGGAAGTGTTAGTTGAAAACAAATGAATTTAAATATACATATATGGCATCAAGTCATTAGACTGTGAGTCAAAGGAGGAAGAATTATTGATACCGTTAGAAGCAATCATTAAATTAATTATAATTAATTCAGGAAGCAATTATTTGCACAATTAAACACTACTGTAGCGCATGACTCTGACTCAATGAGTCAAATGTTGAAGTATGATTCGACTCGAAATAGTTTACTTTGACTACGACATTTGACTCTCGACTCTAACTCATTTAAACCAAGGAGTCAAATCAGTGCATAACTCTGACTAATTACTACATAATGAGTCAGTGAGTCAGTGNAATTTACTTTTCCAGATGCCTTTGAACAATGCCTGATTGAAAAAGAGTTACTATTAATGTAAAAGTGTTAAAAATTTTTGACAGTTTCTTAATGAAATTTCAAGAAAATATTATAAAAAGTTCGAAATCTGAACTTGAGTTCTGCGCCGATGTGTTATTCAGCGTCGACGCCAAATTAAGAAAAAATCAATAAAACTCTATACATAAATTGGCGTAAATATTTAAACCAAGTTACAATTTATAATTGAAAATATAACTTTCTATGATTTTGAATTACTCCTATCTCTGCCTCAGTCAGACCCAGGTGACTCAGTGATATGACTCGCATAGTTACCCTCTGAGGCAGTATAATCAATTAAAAAAAAAACTCCGACCAATAGATTGGTACTCTCATGTAACTGTAAACTTGAATTTGAGACGTATGACTCGGAGTCATGTGACTCTTTGATTCAGTGTCCATTTGACTATAACTTTATGACTCATTAAATTTTAATTAAAATAGCATAATAACCCATGTACCTGTGTCGTATAACTCTTTGGAATATTTCCTTGCTCAGAATCATATGACTCAGTGACTCAATTTTTTACGGAAGTGTTAGTTGAAAACAAATGAATTTAAATATACATATATGGCATCAAGTCATTAGACTGTGAGTCAAAGGAGGAAGAATTATTGATACCGTTAGAAGCAATCATTAAATTAATTATAATTAATTCAGGAAGCAATTATTTGCACAATTAAACACTACTGTAGCGCATGACTCTGACTCAATGAGTCAAATGTTGAAGTATGATTCGACTCGAAATAGTTTACTTTGACTACGACATTTGACTCTCGACTCTAGCTCATTTAAACCAAGGAGTCAAATCAGTGCATAACTCTGACTAATTACTACATAATGAGTCAGTGAGTCAGTGCATAGTCGATTTTTGACTGAGTAGACTTAGAGTTGACTCTAGCTCACCTACTTTTNGCATAGTCGATTTTTGACTGAGTAGACTTAGAGTTGACTCTAGCTCACCTACTTTTAAGTAGTAAAAATTTGATTATGATATAGTGAAAATGCCTCATTGAGTCGACAAACCATGACTCATGGGCAAAATTGAGTCATGTTGAATTCTATACTATATTGGGCACATACTGGAGGCGGCGGTATAGTCTGATTCGATCACTTTAAAATTTATGTAAAGATCTGAGGCGGCGGCGGCGTTTCCACTATATTTTCCATATTCAAAAGATTTTTAACAACATAAAATACTGATAAATCAATAACTAAAAATTGTTTTGTTTGTCTATCTTATATACTATATGGTGCTTATTTACCCCATTTTTCATTCTTTTTACTCTTATCAAACCTTGTCCTATTGCAAGTTGACATTTGTCACTGATAAAATAAAAGCGAGAAAATAGACAAAATAATCTCCATCGAAAAAAAAATTTTTTTTTTGTATGTTTTTATCAAAATTGCGATATGTCCACGTACCTTCTAAATAAATATTTGTATTAAAATAAAATATACAAAGTGCTTATTTTTTTAAATAAAATATACAAGGTGATTAAGTATTTTTGCANAAGTGCTTATTTTTTTAAATAAAATATACAAGGTGATTAAGTATTTTTGCATTCTAAAACTTGTGTTTCTGGATAATACAATTTTCCTATATTGTAACTTGCTTAGTTTAAAAAATTAAACAAAGTGTATATTCTATTTAAAAATATTAACCACAATGTATATTTTATTAAAAAAAATTAAACAAACTATATATTTTATTTAAAAAAATTAACCATCATGTATATTTTGTTTAAAAAAAATTAAGCACCCTGTATATTTTATTTACAATTTTTTTTTCTAACCAATTTTGTTTAAAAATATTTTATTATAAAAAAATAAATACCTACTGTATTTTAATAATAATAAATTAAGCACCCTGTATATTTTATAAGAAAAAAATTTTTTTTTCATATTTGTCAAATCTCTTTGTTCTATTTTCCTCTTAATTCAAAAGACTAATAATTGTCCAAAAAGTCATTTGTTATTCAATGGAAATAACCACAATCTTGACTTTTCTGCTCATAATTCATATTAATTTATTTTCTCTCTAAAATTTAAGTGAAATGAGGAGTTTTCGGATATAATCCATCTTTCGCTTCAACTAACTTTTGTAAAACATTTCTCAAAAGAATTGGCCATAAAAAGCAAGTTTTGAGGTCTCAATGGCTTTGGACTNGCTTCAACTAACTTTTGTAAAACATTTCTCAAAAGAATTGGCCATAAAAAGCAAGTTTTGAGGTCTCAATGGCTTACTTCAAAGGTTTTGAGGTCTCAAAGCAACTTTTACTGTTAGGAAATAGAGAAATGAAAAAGTCGGTTTTTCGGTTCTTGAGTCTCTGATTGGCTAATTCCACTTCTCCCGCTCCTTTTCCTCTGAGAATGTCTCTGGGGTAGTTGAGACTAGACTCTCTCATCTCAGAATCAACAATCTCACTACCTCATCTTCTGGTCGACTGATTCAACAACTTTTTTTTCTGGTTGGTTTCATCTCCAAGGGCCGATGAGTTTCTTGCTAAGGACTTACTTGTTGCGGATAGAATATATTTTTTTCTTGCTCAAAAATGAAGATTCAATTAGCAAAAGTCCGAGGAAAGTTTCTCGAATGCAGAGATTAGAAAGAGGTCTCTTGGGAACTCCTCCCCATTCTCCAAACCAATAACAATGAGTCCTAATCAGACAGAAAAAAGGCTCCCTGGACACTCAACCGGAAGAGAATGAACCAACATATACATATTCCCTTTTGGGAAATAATTTCTTATTCGTATCTTCATAAATCAGAGCCAAAGAAGACGAATGGGCTTCCGCTAGGGAAATTTTAGACACAAGTATCTGACGCGTCAGATTGGCCACCTGCGGACAACCAATCACTCTCATTTCTTCACCAAATGTGAACAATTTGTTTTACAAATTTCCAGATGAAAATTCTTTTAGTAAAATCAATTTTTCAGTTGTCGGTACTATTTTCTGATGGGTGTGGTTACAGGCAGATGTTTCAACGTTGATATAACTTACTGTCGTAGTCTTAACGAACTTTCAACTTATAATTATTAATACAGAACTTCTAAAACTTGATACATAAGATATGAAAAAAGTTAGTGTGTATAAATAACTACATAGAAAAACACTTTTTTTTATAAAGTTGTAGTTGTAATAGTATGCCTTTACTTTAACGCGGTGAAAAAANTCATTTCTTCACCAAATGTGAACAATTTGTTTTACAAATTTCCAGATGAAAATTCTTTTAGTAAAATCAATTTTCCAGTTGTCAGTACTATTTTCTGATGGGTGTGGTTACAGGCAGATGTTTCAACGTTGATATAACTTGCTGTCGTAGTCTTAACGAACTTTCAACTTACAATTATTTAATACAGAACTTCTAAAACTTGATACATAAGATATGAAAAAAGTTAGTGTGTATAAATAAATACATAGAAAAACACTTTTTTTTATAAAGTTGTAGTTGTAATAGTATGCCTTTACTTTAACGCGGTGAAAAAANATACATAGAAAAACACTTTTTTTTATAAAGTTGTAGTTGTAATAGTATGCCTTTACTTTAACGCGGTGAAAAAAAGAATCCAATGGGTAAATTTGAAAATCATATTTTTCAATTCCGAAGTAACCAATGGTAACGAAAATAGATAATACACTAGTTTCACTAATAAGCCCTTGAAGCTGTATGCTAAACGAAGCGTATTCATTGAACTCAGGATTATAGGACTAGACACAAATGACAACGAAAGAATTTTTTTAGATAAACATGAATTTTGGTATAGTAGTAGATGTTGACTTTCTAAACAGTTTTCTTATAGAGTACAATAAAATCCATCGAGACGTCTCACCTTCAGAGGTCACCAGATACAACTTGAGGTAGGACTGGAGGTCTCCATTGGAACTGCAGGTAGGAGGAGAAGAGATCTCCATTGGAACTGCAGGTAAGAGAAGAAGAGGTCCCCATTGAAACTGGAGGTCTCCATTGGGACTAGAGGTAGGAGGATTGGATGTTTGCATTGGAACTGGAGATCTTCTTTGGGAATGGAGGTCTCCGTTGGAACTAGAGGTAGGAGGATTGGAGGTTTGCATTGGAACTTGAGTTAGGAAAACAAGATGTCTCCATTGGAACTGGAGGTCTTCGTTGAAACTGGAGGTAAGAGGATTGGAGGTTTGAATTGGAACTGGAGATAAGAGAATTGAAGTTTTCCACTGCAACTGGAGGTAGGAGGGCTGGAAGTATTTATTGGAAATGGAGATGACAGGACTGAATAAGAGGACTGGATAAGAGGTTTGCATTGGAAATGGAGGTAGAATAATTGAAGTTCTGCATTCGAACTGTAGGTTGGAGAACTGGAGGTGTGGAGGACTCGTTTACGATTGGAGGGAAGGAGGTGGGAGGCCTCCAGATCTCCACTAACGCTTATCTATGATAAGTGGTAACTACTATGACCATGCGAGGTAAAACAACTTAATTAACAACTTTTTCTAAATCCAATTTTGAAAATTGTCTAGTAATCTGTATCTAAAAATGGAGCTGCATATACGAGTATCAAGCAGGTTTTCTCAACCTCTTTGATGATTTTGGGGTCATAGTTATGCATTGAAAAGAAAGATGCTCGCATTTTTTGAATAGCTGCGAGCCACTTTTCAGTTCAGATAGAAAACTACCTGAGCGTTCTCATTAAGACCAGTTGTTGGCGCGTTCATCAAGAAAAAAACCGCGAGTCCGTTTTTTATGTGGGTCCTGAATAAGCAGCAACAAATTTTTCCGCTTCTACTTAGCAGCTTTTTATACAAATTTACTTAATTGAGAACTCGTTCCCATTTACTGTCAGTTCAGGCANCGCTTCTACTTAGCAGCTTTTTATACAAATTTACTTAATTGAGAACTCGTTCCCATTTACTGTCAGTTCAGGCACTTTCCTGCCTGGCAGAAAATTTCAAACAGAAAATCGATTTATGTTTCTGGTGGAGCTCTACCTTAATAGCTATTTAGCGAATCTCAACACCAACATATGAAAATGTACCTGTACGAATGGCTTNCGCTTCTACTTAGCAGCTTTTTATACAAATTTACTTAATTGAGAACTCGTTCCCATTTACTGTCAGTTCAGGCAGTTTCCTGCCTGGCAGAAAATTTCAAACAGAAAATCGATTTATGTTTCTGCTGGAGCTCTACCTTAATAGCTATTTAGCGAATCTCAACACCAACATATGAAAATGTACCTGTACGAATGGCTTNGTGGAGCTCTACCTTAATAGCTATTTAGCGAATCTCAACACCAACATATGAAAATGTACCTGTACGAATGGCTTTACTTAATCATGTCTTCTCAAACATACTCCAGTTTACCTTTCATCCCAACCATTCCAGTTTACCAACTATTATTGCTACTATTCTACCTTTGTTTTCAATATTTGCACGATGTCAAAATGTGTCTATTTCCCTTGGCCAACGCGAAGCAATCTGCGTTTTCTTGCCTAGGGTCGAAGGAAACTCTGTTTTCTCTTATTTCTTCGCAGTAACTCATACTTAAATGTTTTGATTTTGCCTTTCTGCTAACCTTTCTCCATTTTTAACCGTGAACAGCATAGCTGCAATGAGTAAATGTGATAGCTATTCTGTCTCCGCCACGCACGTCTCAATTGTCACTTTGTCAAATATGTAGTGTGTTTGCAATCATTTCCAATTGATGCCTACTGAATTGTATTCTTCCATTCATGTTGTTGTTAGCCGAAATAGGGGATATGGTGGGAATTGGGTATGAGAAATGGTTCGGGGAATTGACTAGGGCAGGGTTAGGTCAGAGGTAAAATAATCAAGGGACTTAAATTGGGAAAATGGTATTCCTAATAAACTGTCTTGAGAGAGATGTTGACAAGACGAGGGCTGGGGAGACAGTTCTACGCCCTCCTGGAAATCACAGATTTCCAGGAGTGTGAAGAAGCTAGATTTTGTAAGGCATGGGAAACAGACTTCAGGCGCCTCAAGAGGGCGTCTGTCGTCTGGGCAGTGGGAGAAAGGAACGCAAGGGAAAGTGGAGAAACGTCACTTTCCTTCCAACATAAGACCGGGGGTGGGGGAAGCGGCGACCTCGGCGCTAGAAAAGAAAGTTTGGGGGGACGTAGGTATAGATAGGTTATTCGAATTAGGGGAAGTTACGGTTGCTGGACTGTCTGGCTTTGCATGCGGGCTTTTCAGACTCGGTATTCGGTAAAGTAACGATGATGGAAAATTAGGACATAAACGGAAAAACGGGGATCCATGCTCAAGAGCCTACCTTTCGTTTCGGCTGTCTTATGGGAGTCACGGCTAGGAATGGGACAAAAACAAAAAATAGTACTGACTTTTCAAATTCAGACTTCGGGAAATATCGGTCGCTGGATTGCTTGATATTATGCGTGCCTACTTCTCAGATTTGAACTTCAATGAGGATGGTGGGACTTCTAAAAATTATAAATTTAAAATCAAAAGGAAATAGAAAGTAGAGAAAGAAAGTAACATAAGGTCTGGTATCAGGAATGGGATAGAGGTGCGGGGTTTACTGAAAAATGACATGACCAGGATAGGGATAAAAAAATTTGACCTGACCTGGGGGCGATAAGCGGTGTTTGCATCGTCGCGGAATCAAAAACTTTAAACTTAATAATTTTGTTATGGGACTTACGCGAGTCTTATGACTCCCTGAAAACCTTAACAAATGAAGAATTTTTGGTGGATGCTGGTGGCACTCGCTTGACGAAAGAGGTGGAGGTCTTCGTTTTCTTCACGCGAAACTTGACCTCGAGTTTNGATGCTGGTGGCACTCGCTTGACGAAAGAGGTGGAGGTCTTCGTTTTCTTCACGCGAAACTTGACCTCGAGTTTGAAGACTCGAGGTCAGAAGTAGCAAAAAAGCTTGCCATATTTCCTTCCAACATTGTGAGGGAGAAAGCAGAGTAGCCGGTGTATTACTACACTGGACCATGGGTCTCCTTATCTCAGAGGAGAGATTTTTACTCATATTGTCGCTAGGTATCAAAGTCTCACTTGGCTACTCCTCACATCTAACCACTGAACCATATAGAATCCTTCCCGCAGAACCCTTCCCAATAACACTGGACCCCAGTGTTCACTTTCAACAGTCNGATGCTGGTGGCACTCGCTTGACGAAAGAGGTGGAGGTCTTCGTTTTCTTCACGCGAAACTTGACCTCGAGTTTCAAGACTCGAGGTCAGAAGTAGCGAAAAAGCTTGCCATATTTCCTTCCAACATTGTGAGGGAGAAAGCAGAGTAGCCGGTGTATTACTACACTGGACCATGGGTATCCTTATCTCAGAGAAAAGATTTTTACTCATTTTGTCGCTAGGTATCAAAGTCTCACTTGGCTACTCCTCACATCTAACCACCTGAACCATATAGAATCCTTCCCGCAGAACCCTTCCCAATAACACTGGACCCCAGTGTTCACTTTCAACAGTCCACTGTATTCTCTAACACAACACAGTACACTTAACCTTAATTATCTACAAATTCAATAAATGGCGGAAATTTAACGCCCAGATTATTTAAAACTAAAGAAATAATCTAACTAACAAAGTGAGAACTCTGGAAGACTTTGAAAAGTTTTGGGGTTGGGGAGACTCGAACCGGAATTCTGCTTTCCATCTTAAGTGAGACAAAAGGTAGAGTAGCCAGTGTATTGAGACCCATAAGCAATATAATAATAAGTAATAAGCAGACCCATATGGATCATGGGTCTGCTTATTTCACAGGAGAGTTTTACCTCATAACTTGTCATTGTCTCTGGGGATGAAAGGCTCGCGTGGCTACTGTCAGAGTACGCGTCTCCTCACATCTAACTACCGGGCGATACAGAATCTTTCCCACAATGTATAATTATAACTCATTGAAGATATTAAATTTTCTTGTTTGTTGCTATTTAATGTTTTCTCCAATACAACATCAGTACTTGCATCAGTTAAATTTTCTTTGGAGATGCCATTCTTAGCATAATCNCATAAGCAATATAATAATAAGTAATAAGCAGACCCATATGGATCATGGGTCTGCTTATTTCACAGGAGAGTTTTCCTCATAACTTGTCATTGTCTCTGGGGATGAAAGCCTCGCGTGACTACTGTCAGAGTACGCGTCTCCTCACATCTAACTACCGGGCGATACAGAATCTTTCCCACAATGTATAATTATAACTAATTGAAGATATTAAATTTTCTTGTTTGTTGCTATTTGATGTTTTCTCCAATACAACATCAGTACTTGCATCAGTTAAATTTTCTTTGGAGATGCCATTCTTAGCATAATCTTGCTTTCTACTAACGAAATTATACTATGGTACCACAAACATTCTTGCTATAATTCCAACCTAACTTTGTGTTGATATAAGAGAAACGTGTATAATTCTATGATTCTATTATAAACATCTATGATTTATCTCCGGTTGAGTTTTCGTTGCAATTATGCGCATCGTTTTCTTGATTATTAATTAATTTCTTTGCTGCAAAACCAACATTATTTCCGATACTAATCAAAGTGTATTTTAATGGTTCAAATCAAGTTGTGTATTGAGGTAATGATTTGTAAACAAGGTAATCTTTCAACTGGTCAGTTCATAGTTCTTAAATTTCAAAAACTTGTAACTTTGAAAAAAATTAGAAATTAGTAGAATTTAACATTCAAAATGCAGTTGGATAACTGACCGTCAACCAGGGAAAAAATTTTCGACTTAAAAGTTTGATTTATGGACTAACCTGTTAGAAGCATTTTTGTATAATTCCTGCTAGCAACCTCGCAGGTATTTGTTTTGACTCCACTTGACTTTTTGATGCTATTTTGATAATATTTTCCTATGATTCTAACAAAACTTCTTGATGCTATGGTTACATGCATTTTATTAAATTTCTGATACTACTTTTAAGTATAGTTGTGTGTTTCCTACAAAACTTTATTGATTGCTCAACTTTTCTCTGCATGCATGTAAAAAACTTTGTTGTGTGAGATCCATCAATCTACACAGACTCTAGTATCCCTGATCTTTCTAAACATCTTTGTCTACGTTTAGCACCCTTGTCTGCTGCTTCAAGATCTGCTCGAGTGACAACTATTCTCGTTAGTTCCAAGCGTAGACCAAAGTTTCAGTTTCCTATATAGTTATCCAATCGTTGTTGCTATCTTGAGATCTATCGCTATATGAATCTTGAAGTATTTCTAAGTTGACCTAAACATCTATTTGTGTCTCTGTCGTCATGTGTCAACAATTTTTGTCATAAATCTTCATCAACTTTGTTCTCGATAATAACAAACTCTATCTTTTTCTACCTGGTTGTCATGTCTGTTTCACGGTTTACAACATATTTTCTAGGTATTTTTTCTATCTCAAACTTATGTTGATTCACCTACTTTTTCAAACTTCTTTGGAAATACATTTTTTTTCCTTTTACCTTACCTTTCTCATATAACCGATGCAAGGTAAATTTCATTACTGTTCGCGGTTTCTTTGTTATTATTTACCAATAGATTGGAATGCAGATTCGAATTCTGTTTAAATACCAAAAGTTAGATAGAATGCCGACATATTATTTGTATCATTAAGTATGTACTGTTTTTATGACATGGATTTCAAATGACATGATGAATTTTGTTTCGCCTTATAGGAAATTTGTTCAGAAGGTCAATATCTATCAATATGCAAAAATCTATGCAAATCTAACCTAATTAAGTTGGCCATGTAGTTTGAACTTTTCTTTTCTCAGAGAAATAAGTACAGTATGTTCGGGTGTTTTAGTGTCGGTGAAAGCAACTGTTCACTCTTCTTCACAAATTTGTTGTAGCGGAAGCCACTTTGCAAAAAAAAAATTCACAAAATTAAAAATTAATTTTTTTTAATAATTGAAGGAATTCTTATTCACATTATTCTGTCATTCATTTTTCAATGCTTCTATAATATTTTCATTGTATTCATAGTATTTTCATTGTTCATTTCTCCATAATGTTTGGCGCATAGAACCGTGTTGTAAAGTTTCCGAGTTTCATCCTCATTGAGCCATAGTTGACAATTGAGTTAACATGTGTATATCATTAGGATTGCCTATTCAATTTTTGACACAAAGGTTCACAATTCATGAAATTCACGAAATCATAAAAGTTTCTTATTTGTATAGTACTGGACAAACAAACAAGCGCGTGATAAGCTACTTTTTCCCCTTGCTGAAGAAAGTATGTGCGTTAACTATTTTTAAAACTATTTTGTCGACGTTTAGAAATTTGAAACCAAACTTTGATATTTATGAAAGAATATTGAAAGGTAGGAGAGTCGGATTTTTTATCAAGTATCTAAGATCAAAGTGTCCAAAGTTATAATTTTTTTGACTTTATTATGAAACACCCATGTTTACTATAGAAGCGTCTCACAATCAAGTTAAAAAAACTTGCTTTTCAAAAAATTATAACTTTTGACGCTTGTTGATGACTTGATTTAAAAAAATTGCCGCTTAATTTTTTATTCTTTAAAGAAATATTCTTTGATTAACAAAAATTTATTCTAATTCACACAAAAATGGACAAACTAGCTAATGCAAACTTTCTCTAGGAAATCAGACGCCGCAAAGGTTACTTCTCAAGCATATGATTATTTTTCCAGCATTAGTGCACATTATCCTGACAGTTGATAAATGATTAGTCAATTGTTAACTATGTCTTATGGAGTTACTGAAATGAGGATGAAATTGTGTAAATTGGTAAAGGTGACATCTAAGAGCTAAACAATATCAAGGAATGATTATAGTAAAATTAATTTAAAAATTATTAAAATATTGCGTATAGATTGGCGAGAGAGTGTCAGAAAAAAAAATTTTTTTTTTTCAATTTTGATTTTTGAACCAAGTAACATCCTTCATCATACAGTGCGGGAAAATATTTTAGTCGAATGTGAAGTAACTTTTGGCCCATGCTCTTTGCTGGAGAAAGTTTTCAAGTAATAATTCCCATCGTCTTTAGAGGGTTAATAAATTTTTTTTCGATGCAGTTGATATTTTATTATGAAAGAATATTGAAATTTAGTGGGACCTCTTAAAAAATGAGTCCACAAGGATCAAATGGTCAAAAGTTATCATTTATTGAAATTCAAACTTTTGTAACTTAATTCTGAAACTCCCATACTTTATTGTAGCGTCTCATAGTTAAGTTACATACAATTCAATTTCAATAAATCATAACTTTTCACCCTTTGACCCTAATGAACTGATTTTTTTAACCGGTCCCACTACTTTTCAATGTTCTTTCATATAAGAATATCAACTGCATCGAAAAAATTTTCTCAATCCTCTAAAAACTGGTAAAAATTATTACTCAAGGACTTTCTCCAGCAAAGAGGATGAGCCAAAAGTAACTTCTCGTTAACTTCTCGTAAAATATTTCCCCACACTGTACATTTCTGAGAAAGAGTAAAAGCTTGCTTTCATCACAACTGAAAAACCTCGTACATGCTGTATATTACCTATCCTAATTTTCATACTAGGTAATGTGATATCAAAGGGGAAAGTAAGACTTTTCCTAAATGATATTGGACAGTGAAACAAACGTCAAAGTAACAATACACGATAGGATATCGATATCACTATAACTTTTGTTGAAGAACCTTCACTCTATTTTATTAAAGTTCGCTGAAATATCCTATAAGATTTTTTGTTAATCCTATGCATACCTTATATACTCCACTTTCTCCTTAGTAATACATCAATATTCACATTTCCACTGTTTTGAATCACTATCTTATGTTGAATGAAAATATTTTATAAACTAGGAAAAGTGAAATAAATAAATTCACTTCTGCATTGATTTTTGGTCCTATCCAACTACATTTGTTTTATGTGGAAAATCTTGATGATAAAATATGCAATTTTACAAATGAAAAATTTAATTTTTAAGTAAAAGTTTCCACTTTCTTCTAAGTGAGAGGCTTTTTTCAAATATCATTACAAAAGAAAAGAAACTCATAGTTGAAATTGTAGCTGTTTGTGCCAAAGCCCATGTAAAACATTCTATTATATTGATGAATGAAAATGATTGAAACTATAGGAGATTGATTTATGATGTTCAGTCAATACATAAAGAATTTTATAAGGGAAATGAGTTTACAGTATTTCCGGCGGAATTCACCATTCTTCGGTAAAAGTGTAAGTGGAAAACTAATTTTGAAAAACACCTCTTTTGATCCACTATCCCACTCCTTCCTATTTAAATTTACTTTTGCTATAATTTTGGGAAGTAAATCTCCTTCAACAATAGTGATTAGTTCAGCAAAATTGTGTAAACGAAGACTGCAAGAGACTATGTTTAAGAAATTTGGAGGAATATCCAAAAAGGACCCACGAGACAGTAAGATTCGAACCGGTATTCTTCATTCCTTTTTACCAGCTCTTTTTAACTATCGGCCACCATTCCAATAAGTTCCGTCGAGTTGGACAGGGGGTGTGATTTTGGATACTAATAAGTGTTTTTTTACAAATTTTTTAAAACCACTAAGTACAATGAATTTTAGTTGTTCAAATGACTAAGTTCAGAGTAATTATTCTATTTCTTTAGTTTTTTATAAGATAACTAGCTTAAAGTCGTATCATGTTCAATTGGTTTTTCAACTAGAAACTCATATCCCCTATCTGTCAAGGCACTTTTAGTGTAAGATTTTAAGACTTTGTTTTGATTGAATATCCATCTTGTTGATAAGCTAAAATCTTCAAGAATTCCCTTTTGTTTTTATTTTTTGACCCCGGAGTAGCATTGTGCCGCTTCCAAATAATAAAACTGTTCAAAGTAATAATGTCCAAACTGTGATGAAAAAGTTTTGTCGGCCAACGCCTGGTAGATCGTTGACAAGAATATGTTTCAGTCATTTGATCAACATTGTCCACATTGTCCACTTTGTGCTACTATAATCAAGGATGATTTCAGTTTTTTTCTCTTCTGCTGCCGAAACCTTTTTGTCATGATGCATTGAGTTGAATAGAAGATAGGATTATTGTCTTTGTTCATATAAGACACAATGGAGACATCTCCAGTATAAGCAAACAAGAATGAAAATTTTTGCTTCCCGTGCTTTTCAGAAGTGCCAATGGAATCTCTACTTTTGATTTTCGAAGAGTTCCAACATAAGTAGGTTTGAATCAAGAAATTCCAAGCTCAATGGATAAGAAGAAAAAAATTGTCCGCGGTCACGTTTCGTCCACTCCCAAAATATCTGTCCTTGAGTTTCTCACTTTTTCTGAGATACTTCAGGGTGGTTCCCTATTTTGCTCTCATAAATTTGAATTTTAAGAATATAACCGGAATCCTGATCAACGATTAACAATAATTTGAGCCCCTACTTGTTTGGTTTGTCCTTCATGTAGACTCTAAAAAACAGCGACCCATAAATTGCACTAATGTCTCATCGATACTTATGAAAATATCGAGTTTATAAATTTGCTGAATGTTTTGGACAATAGGGTAAAATACTCAGAGAATGGTGCCGATCTTTGGACAATTTTAAATTGGCCTTTTCCGCTGTCCTACGTAATACATCATTGCAGCGAAGAAATCGTGAAATGGACTTGAACCTGTTTCTGTTTAACACATGTGTTTGTGTTAGGTTCGGGTTAGCTTGGAACTTCAAATGTCGATGCTTCCTCAATCTCAAAATATCTCTCCATGCAGAAGTTCGGTTTGGTATAAAGACAACGTTAGTTGTTCACCGTGCACCCGGAAGGTGTCCGGTAACCAAAGTTGAACGCAACAGATATGCAAATATATCCATGGAGGATAAAGACAGCATGGTCGGTAATATTTTATCCGGCCAGACTGGCTTATGCGCACCAATGCTGCCAATTGGTATGCTACGATACGAGCATAATCACCTTTATCTCTTTTGTTCACCATTGTGAGTGTTCAAAATCAAAGGCATCCATGCTTAGATTCCTTCCAATGTGATTCTCCAACAGGTATTTTCAGCACAAAAATTATTGAGTCTTCAAAATGGTGGTTACAGAGAAAACTTGTGACATTTTAGTGCCTTACGAATTTAGTGAATTTGAACGGCTGGGGATCCCCTTTTTTATTTGTTTATTGTGCGTTGCAAACACATTATAGACCTGTCTTGTCCGTCCGTCGATGCTCTAATTCAAAAACTAATTGAAGGATATAGATGCGGTTTTCCCTAATGAATAGTTCATGCACTAGGAACGGACAAGTTCGAAGACGAGCCAAATTCGTCAACTCTGACCTATTTTTTTTTATTTTTCTCCTGAAACTCAATTTTAGCCTTATGGGAATTTATATGTTAAATAATAACTAGAATATTTCGATAACCAATTGATGGATCGATATGGGGTTTTTCACTACAGGATAGCCCATGCCTCAAACTCCACCCCGCACTTCCTAACAACCTAACACAGCAACAACCGAGCAACTGGTCATTACCCGTCCCCGGTCATTACCCGACCCCGGGCATTACCCAACCCCAGGCATTACCCCACCCCAAGCATTACCCCACCCGGGCATTACTCTACCCCGGGCATTACCCGACCCGGGCATTACCCGACCCGGGCATTACCCAACCCGGGCATTGCCAGAACATGGGCATCAGCCGACCTCGACTTCACGATATGCCAGGCATTACCCGAGCCCCAACATTACCTTACATCAGACATTACGTAACCCTAGACAATCCACGATTCCTGGAACGACCCATTCCCGACTCCTATCATTCAATACACCAGGCATTACCCTACCCCAGACATTACCCCACATCGGTACATGACCCGACCCCGACATTAACCTACCCCGGGTATTACCCTATCCTCTTACCGCAAAATTTTCCGCGCTACCTCTCAACATGCCTCCATATCGATCTACCGTTGACATTCTTCCCAGAGCACTACAATACATGTTTACGCAGTTTACAACGGTTTATTTAAATTCAAAATGTGTCCAAACTTTTTCTTTAACACATAGTTTATTTTAAACTGATTTTTCTAAAACTTAAAATATCCGACTTTACGTCTAGCTTAGTTCATAGGATAGCCACTGCAATCATGTTGTAAATAGAATCGACGCTTTCATTCATAATTCTTAAGAGTAATTTTTCATAGAATCAACTCTTGGAAACTTCGCGATCTCCTACTTCTAACTTATATGTAAACTTTCTTATTCAGGAAGCTCCTCGCAAATGGAAAGAAAGAATAGTATTTTCCACGCTGATGTACCAGCCATTGTAAGTTTTACAATGCCTGGTCGCGGGAATTGCCCATTCTCCCTTGCAAGTGCTCAGAAGTGTTACCTCACAGATAATCAGAAACGACCTTTTCAATTCCTTCTGATGTTAGAGCAAACCCTTTCGAGCTCATGCAGAAAACAAGACAAAACATGTAAAGATCAATTATACCGGGCCTAATTCAGTCATGCTCTCCACAACCAATAATTTTCTCTACCCAATGAGCGTAAAGACGCCTGTCACGTATGATTTGATACTGGCATCGCCTGATCGGTGCAAACTTCACAATGGGATGCCAACTGATACCTAATACTTTAGAATTGACGGATGTGAGAAGTAGCTTTCCTTGGACGAATTAGATTTTATTTTTTTATTCAGCTGAAACCATACCATGGAGGAAATCAGATTTATTGTCGCAACAGCACACTTCATATTGGAGAAAGTCCACAACCATGCTAAGACGAGGTATTCATATTTCATATCAGTGCCAGTTTCAAAATAAATTGCCTGACTTACTACGGAGCAAAAGTTAATCTCGGCCATATGCAGAGTTGCGATAATCCAGATTAGGGATTGAGGACTAGGTAATCCAGATTAGGGATTAGTAACCCCCAATCCTCAATCCGAGTAAAATAATTTTACAAATTCTAATCCCCAATCCCTAATCCAAAGTGTTTGGCAAGATAGAGTAAATCCCTAATGTCTAATCCAATTCGGAAAATAACCAAACCAATCTCTACAGGATTGGTTTGGGATTAGAATTCCGGATTAGAAGTGCGACATCTGTGAGGAATTCATTAAACTTTTTCAATAAAAGTCAATAGCATGTAACTTTTGTTCTCAAATCTAAAAAGTAAATCTAAATATATCCAAGACGCGTCTCAGGATTTGAACTCACCTAACCGATTTCCAACCATTGGCAAATTATGCTGTCGTTTCAACACGTCATTACCCTCATCTGCACCTATTGAACGTGTATTCAGCTATGGAGGCTCAATTCTTTCATCAAGAAGTTGTCAACTCATCGATGAAGTTTTCAACCAATTAATTGTTCTGAAAATTAACTTATAGTTTTCAATCTATTTAGAGTGAAAATTAATTTTGAATTTGTATTAACTACTTGCGAATTAAATTTCTAATGTGGGTAAAAAAATTAATCCATGTTTGGATTAGGGATTAAGGATTAAGTAATCCGCAATCCTTAATCCAGCTAAAGTTTTGGAAAAGCTAATTTCTAATTTTAATCCGTTTCGTCTACTTTGGTTAATCCCTAATCCGTAATCCCAATCCCGGGTTTTGAGAAAATTCAATCCGTAATCCCTAATTCGACTTTAAAAGTCATTAATTATCCAACTGGCCATGTGGAAACCGTTGATCCACTCTTCACATTTTTGGTAAACTAGCAACGGTTTCCAGTCAACATCAGCAACCTGATAGATGATCTAGAAGACACGGTGAGCATAAGTTCGGAAAAGCCATATGATACCTCGCCAAATAAATGGGTTTCATGTTGCGGTCATATGTGCAGTAATAATTGCACTTGCCATCCTGGTCTGCAGTTTGGTCTTCTACTTAAGGAGGAAACGTCCAACGTTCTCAGTCATCGCTCAAACTGTGAGCTCAGATAATCCTCGTGTGTTGTAAGTAGAATGGAAGTTTTGATTCAAACTTTTTATGAGTAAACTTTTGTAGAATTCACTCTTGGATCCTTGACTCCCTTATGCTATCTGCAGAAAAAACTAGTTAAGACTGGACTTATACCAAAATTTACAATTAGTTTATGAGTCATATAAGCTCGAAGAAAAAAGTTAGGTTAAAACTTTTCTAAAAATTTATTATAAAAGCTTTGTTTTTTCTTTTAATAAAGGAAATATTTGCAAACTGTTGCTCTGACCGTTTGAAACAACTAGTTTGAAACTAGTATCATTTGATACATTGATGAAAGTCAGCAGCCTTTATTCTTCACAAATCAGAAACCTTTACTAAACAATTCATTAAAACTTCTTTAAGACTAAAAATACAACTAATGGAATGTGTAATGAACCTCTAGCTTATATGGAGAAAAAATCTCAAGGTTTTTTTTGCATTTTAATGAACTTCGAGTGCTCTTGTCATAATAAACTGGAATATGAGTTGATTATTTTTACTTTGATTCAATTTTCTTATTAAATAATTTGATTATTCACAAAGCATGTCTCATGAAATTCCAAAACGTAAACTCAAATATTCAAACACAGAGGATTACACGTAAGTTCTAAGTAACGCCAAGTTTTTTCTTTTAGATTTGAAGGTGAAAAGTAAACCATTTTACGTTGATAAGGTTGTTCATTTACCCGACAAAAATTATTAGCATTAGCAGACTCATAAGCACTACTTTTTTTTTAAATGTCAACCAAACTAAAAAGCAAGTAGAAATTATACCCAAAACATTAAAAAATCTGTATTTAGAAGAAAAGGACACGAGTGGAAAGTTTAGTGTTCTAAGTGTTCATTTTTTTAATTTTTCATTACATATTTTACGTTTATAAACCTCTCCTCAATCTACAGGCTTAATTCTTAATACTGCAAGGTTCAGTCATGGGAAGCCCACTCCGCTTCAAGGTTTTATTTGTTCTCTGCAATTTGGAGTATTTTTATTTCTGTACATTTTCGGATAGTATCATCTCAATTATGAATCTAAATAAATCCAAGCAAAAAGTGTTCTTTGTCAAACTTGCGTATCGCGTTATTGCTTGTAAATACAAAACTCAAGAAAAGTATGAAAGTTATCATATTCATATGCTGGAATCTGCTCTCTCGTCGGGTCATTTAATACGACTCGAACAAAAAACCTTGCAGCATTGTATTATAAGACACAATTTTTGGGCAAAGTGACAGCCCTTTTACAACTATCTTTTATTACGCTTTTCAGTAAGCTTATAAAGGCAACAACATTCATGAAAGTAGCAAATAAAAATAGTAGTGAATGTTGAAATTAACATATCATAGGCCTTTCTAACATATTATAATAAACCCCCTGTATACCATAAACCATGATTCATGATTCCTTCAAATTTCTCAGGAACGTGATTCATGAACCCTTTGAAATTTCAAGGAACATGACTCATGGTTCAGGGGATAAGGAAGCAGGGTTAGACCTAATAATATATAAAGCTTGGTTAATTTTTAGCACCTTGCGGAGTCGTGATTAGCTTTTTCTTACACATTGCTTTCATGAAAACGAGATGTTTCACCTGACGTTCGCTAACCTCACCCAAATACTCCAAGTTAGGTAACATGTAAACGAATCCTTAACTTTTTCGACGAATTGGATGAGAGATCCCTTACCCCCACCACCAGAATCAATTTTTCACTACCCTGATCCACCTTTTCATTTTCATCATCATATCCTCATTGTTCATTTTTTTTCTTTTCTTTTTACCTTTTCTTCTACAATGACCACTGGATTCTCACCAAATTATCCAAACGTTTGATTTCTCTTTATATCTTTCTTTTATATCTCAGCTAGTTTCAACTGACCATCCATAGACCACTCTTATTAAAATTAATGAATGTGAATGTAGTCCTTTATATTACTTCTGTCACTGATTGTATCAGGACTTAGAAACAAATTCTAGATTAATTTTCGCTCAGCGTAAAAAAATTCTGCTAGTTGTAACGTTTTACCCACACAATTGTTATCACTATTTAAGTAAGTATGGCAAATACCTTACATACTCGGATAGGGTATAATGTAGTTACACATTATCTTGTCTTGGTTATAAAAATAACTAATCTTTGTATCTTTTAGTTATGTCCCTGATAGGGAGTTATGTGTATTTATTTGTTAAAAGTTACTTTTTTTTCTAAATAAATACTCGTATTCCACACTAGGTAACCACAAATACTCAAAATACTATGACTAAAGTATTAAAAACGTATAATTTTTGCATTTAAGTCTAGTGAATGATGGTACTAGATACTTATTTGTTTGACATTATAATTGAATCTTTGTGTAACATTGTTGTATAAGTGCTTGAGGTAAATAGTTCAGTTCTAAAATCTATTTTAAGCACTTAAATAATATCAATAATTGGCCAAAAATTGTTAAAATAAGTTATTATTATAATTCGTACAAAATGTCCAAAATTGGTAATATCTGTTATAAAATTTGGAAGTAATTTTTCGTTAAATTGAAAAAAGTTTGCAAAACGTTTGGCAAAACATGTGAAAATTATGTGCTAATCAGATAAACAAATTTATAGACATAGTTTTATAATTTAAATTACGAGAATGAAGTAGTTTGTTTAAATCAAGGTATAAACGATTAAATAATATTTCAATAAACAATATAGTTTTTTCTTCTTTGAAAAATGAACTAATGGGAATAATCAGAAAAACGTTAAAAATCACAATCGCCATACTATGCTANATAGTTTTATAATTTAAATTACGAGAATGAAGTAGTTTGTTTAAATCAAGGTATAAACGATTAAATATTTCAATAAACAATATAGTATTTTCTTCTTTGAAAAATGAACTAATGGGAATAATCAGAAAAACGTTAAAAATCACAATCGCCATACTATGCTAAAATAAATGGAAACTTAATTCACAAGTCACATACTATTAAAATAAGTTTAATTGGATTTTTATAACTTTGTGAAAATGTCCCTAAGGCTATAATCCTATCAGTGGCATTACTAAGAGTCAAGTGTCTAAATTGACACTTTGAAAAAGCATTAAAATTACTTTTCCAATCTGTGCATTTGTGTAAACTATTGCAAAAATACTGTAAAATTAATAAACACTTTCAACAATTTATAGTTAAGTACAAAGTAACATGAAATCACTTCTTCGTGACATGTTGTTGCTGTTGTTGCTGGAATTCAGGTGCTGGAACATGAGTGAGATATTTAGTTGCGGTAAGTAGGTGGTGGACTAAACGAGATAAAAAATTTTTTAAATGGTATGTGTGAGCCGCAACAAAATGACAACCTATGCAATCAAAAAATTTTTGTTCGTCTCTGAGTAAAGCTCGGCTCAACTCTTTAGCTTACCATTTGACTTGGCTCAATAGCAAAACATAAGCAGTTAAACCAAAAAAAAACTCAGAACAATGGGAGTAATGGTATTGTAAAGAGAAACAGTCTAAAAGAATTATACAACTATAATGAGCGTCTTGTCGTGCTTTAGTGTCACCCACCAATGAGATCCTTTGAGTTTCGTCTAATGGAAGAAGTTGAAGAGAGAATGCGAATGAGATAAAATTTCTTGTCCCATTCGCATATTTAATTGTAAAGTTCTAGCTCCCCCGTGGATAACATCTCAGGAGAAAGTAGACTTTCTCTAAACCGATTTGCATAGAAGTGAGACTGACAGAAAAAGAAGATTTATTACCAATTCCTATTGAGTCTAGGAGTTCCCTTCGATTACTAAATTCTATTCATCATTTCTCACTACATGGGTAAATTTAATTACGAACACACCCACGCCCTCACAACGGTACTCCTACTATTACAGTTTGTCTAACTTACAATGTTTATTGTTACATCATAACTATCTCTTTCATTCTTCTGATATTGTATTATTGAATAGAAAAAGAAAGGTAATAGGGCATCAGAAAACGTATTCTGTCGTACGGTTTACAAATTCTAAAAGTGATATATTCTTGTTTAGGAGGTAAAGTAGACCATCTTTTGCCGTTGCGGTGTCAACTCATGTTGCACAGTTTGTACGCTAGATGATTTCGAATTTAGCAATTAGCTATATTACTGTTTGGCTCAAATGACTTAAAATTTTGCAGTTGCTACTTGGTTGGACCTAAGTAGTTTAATGGGGGTTAGAACTATCACTACTTAAGACACCAGAAGGTGCTGGATGTTATATAAGTTGAACTTATCACCACACTTGACATAGTATTCGCCACACTGTGTGTGTTGTCTTAAGTAGCGATAGTATCACTTTTACCCCTATTTAAAGATTACTCAGAATGAACCCAGCAACACCTTTGTAAAGTTTCAAGTCATTTGAGCCGAATGTCAGGTATCGGCTAATACTAAACTCAAAGTCATCTAGCGGACAAACTGTGCAACTTGTGGTAACACTGTAATGNACTCAAAGTCATCTAGCGGACAAACTGTGCAACTTGTGGTAACACTGTAATGAACAAACTTGCTCTACTTCATTCCCTAAACAAAAATATAACAACTGTAGAATTTTTAACCCGTATAGCAGAATTCGCTTTCTGATGTNAGAATGAACCCAGCAACACCTTTGTAAAGTTTCAAGTCATTTGAGCCGAATGTCAGGTATCGGCTAATACTAAATTCAAAGTCATCTAGCGGACAAACTGTGCAACTTGCGGTAACACTGTAATGAACAAACTTGCTCCACTTCATTCCCTAAACAAAAATATAACAACTGTAGAATTTTTAACCCGTATAGCAGAATTCGCTTTCTGATGTNCACTTCATTCCCTAAACAAAAATATAACAACTGTAGAATTTTTAACCCGTATAGCAGAATTCGCTTTCTGATGTCCCTCTTTCTTTGTTGATTTTACAGGAAATTGTTTTGTATACCAACATCCTCATCATTTTTCTTCAAGAATTTTGAGAATGATTGGATGTATTGTATAAATTTTGGATAAGAGACGAGAAAAATATTATGCGTACATAGTATAGAACATTACTATAGTGATGATCTAATTTGTTGCTATTTCTTTAGTCAGTAGTACTATGTAATTATTCCATTTTCCTTTCTTGTTTGCTTGTGTAGTTGTGAAAATACTGAGTTTCTCTTTTCATTTTGTCTACTTTGTCATTTCCTCTTGGTCCTTAGAGGTCGCCGAATCAAAGGAATCTTCAGGTAGGAGAGCTCAATCAGAAGAATAGAATCCCAATTAAAATATTCCACTACTCCAGAAGCTTCTGTTTTCAAAGAGGAATTTAGTACTTGAGATGTAAAGAGTGGGTGGAGAAGTGTCCTGTTCGAAAGAAAATGAGAGAAAATGGGACTATCATTAGACCCTGCAATGAGAAAGTTGAGAAAGTTACACAAGAAACAGACAAAAAGAAAGTAAGTTTGTACAATAATTTATCCCGAAGATAAAGGCTTCAGAGTTACACTACACAGGGGCAACATTCGATGAAAATAACCACTTTAAAAATTTCAGCCTCATATATTCCAGAAAACTACATGTGTGAAGAGACTTTTTGTGAACGAGCTAGTCTATACAGTCTGTTACAATATCTAATGGGATCGGGATCAATTTGTGTCTAATGGTATTTAGTGGAGAAAACAAATCCCTTACAAGTATGAAAAGTTATACTCGTAAACTTTTTTTTATGTGCTAAATGTTAATACTTTCAAAGTATTAACACTCTCATTTTCATNAAAGTTATACTCGTAAACTTTTTTTTATGTGCTAAATGTTAATACTTTCAAAGTATTAACACTCTCATTTTCATCAGCATTGAAGGTGTTATCACAGTCTGTGCCAAAACATTAAATTCAAACACTTTACAAAATAACTTAGAATTCATAGGTTTAGACAAATAATGAGAATTAGTAGAATAATTGCATTAGTTAATGTTGCGACCGTACACACCTATTACAGAATAATANAAAGTTATACTCGTAAACTTTTTTTTATGTGCTAAATGTTAATACTTTCAAAGTATTAACACTCTCATTTTCATGAGCATTGAACGTGTTATCACAGTCTGTGCCAAAACATTAAATTCAAACACTTTACAAAATAACTTAGAATTCATAGGTCTACACAAATAATGAGAATTAGTAGAATAATTGCATTAGTTAATGTTGCGACCGTACACACCTATTACAGAATAATACTTCAAACAAATTTGTTTATGCTATTAATGATATAATATTTTTGATGTAATATTTTGTTTGCGGCGAATTCATGTNACTTCAAACAAATTTGTTTATGCTATTAATGATATAATATTTTTGATGTAATATTTTGTTTGCGGCGAATTCATGTGCCTCAAGTTTCTACAGTGTCACTTTCAAAAATTGATTACTCAGATAATGTGAATAACAGACTTAAATTTTGATAAATTCAAACTTTTTTATTCTTGCAAAAAACATAGTTTTTTTTTAAACTGGGTAAACACTACCTTAAGAGCGTCATCTANAAACTTTTTTTGTTCTTGCAAAAAACATAGTTTTTTTTTAAACTGGGTAAACACTACCTTAAGAGCGTCATCTAAGTAAAACACTTCCTAAGCAATGTCATTTCCGTACAGAGTTTTTGCCGCCTCATGCCAACCAGTTGGCATGCACNAGTAAAACACTTCCTAAGCAATGTCATTTCCGTACAGAGTTTTTGCCGCCTCATGCCAACCAGTTGGCATGCACGGACTCTCCATCGGTTGTTCTTACCCTTATTATACCTTATAGGCCACATGGAATCTGTGTACCCACTAACCTAACTGATAAATCCAGTTCAAATACGACTGTCAAACCCCAGCAGTGACTTTGGTACACGCTACTGGCAGAGAACCATGAGAATAATTAAGGGTCTTTTAGTGATATAGACATTATTGTGTAAATTCCGTACCATCCATCGCACTTTTACATAGTTTTTGCGCTAGCATCAGGCATAAACTGTTGATAGCTGAGGTATTTACTGCGCTAGCTTACACATTAACAGTTGGCAGCTGAGATGTCAACCGAAGTTAGCTTACGTATTAACTGTTGGTAGCTGAAGTATTAACTGCAATAGCTGCTTTATCAACTNATGTCAACCGAAGTTAGCTTACGTATTAACTGTTGGTAGCTGAAGTATTAACTGCAATAGCTGCTTTATCAACTGCTGTTAGAATGATATATCAACTGTTGATCGCCGAGTTATCAATTTCTCCTAGCTGCGATAACTACTTTTGTTCCCTGAGGTATCAACTGGATAACATTTTTACAGTACAAATTACAATTAGCTAATTTTGCAAAATGAGCTGTTATATAAGTTGTTAGCCCCTTCTTTTGGTATATCGNATGTCAACCGAAGTTAGCTTACGTATTAACTGTTGGTAGCTGAAGTATTAACTGCAATAGCTGCTTTATCAACTACTGTTAGAATGATATATCAACTGTTGATCGCCGAGTTATCGATTTCTCCTAGCTGCGATAACTACTTTTGTTCCCTGAGGTATCAACTGGATAACATTTTTACAATACAAATTACAATTAGCTAATTTTGCAAAATGAGCTGTTATATAAGTTGTTAGCCCCTTCTTTTGGTATATCGCCAAATGATACCAAAATTCAGCTGGTGTAGAAAGAGAGTTGGACATGAACAAAAATTCGAATACTTTCTCGAAATCGTAATAACCGGATTTTACTATAAATTTAAAATTTACAACACAACTAGTAAAACCAAATATAAATTTAAACAGAGTACCTTAGTCCCTACAGTAAATTCAAGCCATAATACGTATATCTTTCCCTAAACCGTACTAATGTGTAATTATTATTCTCATTAATAAAATTACATTAAATTTGCTACAAGTAATAAATAAAATGTTCAAGAATAAATCCACAAAGACATCTAAAGTTATTGTTTTTCTCCATTCCACCACTGCAGTATACTGGATAATATCTAAGAGAAAAAGTATAAAGATTTGTGTGACAGCTGTGTAAATCTTTAGATTTGGGAACATCAACAAAATTGCTACTTATAGCTTTATAATTTCAGTCACACAATCCAGAGACAAGTGATTCCTTCGCAACTTGCCAGTTGTAACTTCCAGAATGATAAATGAATGACTGGAAATGACTCTTTTCAATTGTAAGAAGGCGTGGTTGTTCCTGTAAAAACGACCGGAACAAAGCGACATTTAAATTTACCGCCTTCTAATCCTGAGTCCTTCATTTGAATCTTTTGTTGAATTGAGTAAAAAAAATTTCATCTAAAACACTAGGTGGTGGAAAGAATGGGTATCATTTCTATGTTAATACTTAGACAGGAATGAAGAAAACACTTCCATTGTTTTTCTATAGTCTCCGTCACCTCGGAAGTGTGTCATTTTGTTTTCCTCTTCTCTGTCACCAAAAGAATTCAAAGAAAATTCTCATCTTATAAAATTTTGGCAAGAACTCTCTGTTTTTAATTAAGGAAGTCTTGTGATTGGTTAGAGATCGTGTCTTGAGAAGAGCACACGCAGCCTTAAACCCATTCGGCATAAACTGATAAAATAAATATTGACATTTAATTATCCAATGTCTTGTGCTTTCAAAAGAGAAAATGGGTAATTTTTTTGCAATGAGCTTTTTCAGAAATTCCAACGGAGGGCGTTGGTAGACAATAATAACAACAATAATAATAATAATGCATACAATGAGAAATTTCGCAATATGACGTCGTGTGCACATTACTCTTGAGAAATTGACTTTTTGGTACTCTAGAAATGCATTTGTTGAACAGTTCAAGTTGTAAAGAAAAGTGAAAATTATTTGAGAATGAGAGGTTGTTGATTGTTTCTTTATGAGAAAGTCAAGTGTCAGGAGGAGTTGTTTGGGTGAAAATACGAGTCCACTTTCACCAGATGTTACTCCATGTCTTATACTAATACNACAATAATAATAATAATGCATACAATGAGAAATTTCGCAATATGACGTCGTGTGCACATTACTCTTGCGAAATTGACTTTTTGGTACTCTAGAAATGCATTTGTTGAACAGTTCAAGTTGTAAAGAAAAGTGAAAATTATTTGAGAATGAGAGGTTGTTGATTGTTTCTTTATGAGAAAGTCAAGTGTCAGGAGGAGTTGTTTGGGTGAAAATACGAGTCCACTTTCACCAGATGTTACTCCATGTCTTATACTAATACTTACTACTAACTGCACCCTATTTCAAGAAAACTCGTTCAAGAGAACTAGAGTAAAGTTATTGAAGCAAGAAGGGGAAAAGCATCAGTTGGTTTTACAAAAGCAACCGTAACTCAACAACAGTGTATTCAAATATCTGTACAGTATATCCTAACAAATCTTCCGACCACTTTTACTACTTTCTCAAAAAGTAGAACAGATAGATGAAAAAATCTTAGGAATTTGCTTGGGCGAAAAAAAAAAGTTGAAGACGTTAAGGGGTTGTTAAGTTTTGCCACAACAATTAAGATATCATATGCTAAAATTACAGGCTTCTATGACGATTCATCACACAAAAAGTTCGTCACAGAAAGTTGGTCACAGGATAGTTCGTCACATGGGTTGTTCATCACAAAAAAATCAGTGACAGAAACTTTGCTAGAAAAATTTAAAAATTGATAAATAACCTCATTACTCACATAAATCGTAATCATAATTTTATTGACAAAATAAAATCTAATTTTTAAATAATTTAAAACCTTTTTTATCCAACGTTGTTAACATCTGAATAAAATTTGTCTACCAAAGCACAAAATTTTAAAATTTGAGTTAAGGTACAACAGTAGACGGACGGACGGATGGACGGGCGGACTTGTCAAATTTATTAACAATGAAAGGCAACGTCGCTAATTCTAGTGTGTAAACTTTTACACGCGGATAGGCTTAACTGCTCCACGAGCTGTTTTATCATGTTAAATCATGTGTAAATATTTACACACGGATAGGTTTATAAAATAATTAAGCCGGCTAACGATTTCTGATAATTTCTGGAAAATTTCGTGCTACCAGGTTTCGACAAAATTTAGCTAAATGTTGCTATGTAGTTGCGTAGCGAAAATTGGTCGATTTATGTGATTTTTCGCGGTAGGCCATAATGTAATTTTTTTTCGGTAAAACGGCTACAACCAAGTAGGTGTGAATAATTACACGGAGATAGGGTAATCAGGGTTTGGGCCGACTTTACTTTGTAACCCGGAATTTTGATAATGTACGGTTTCGAGTATTTCCTAAATTAACAAATTTTTCAAAATTTCTGATCAAATTTAGACACCCAATACTTTTTTTTTAATTTCCGAAAAAAGCAAAAATAAATTGTTTCACAGAATGTTTCACTGAATATGTTTCACTGAATGTTTCACTGAATATGTTTCACTGAATATGTTTCACTGAATATGTTTCACTGGTGACTATTATTATTTTAAGTTTACACTATATTATTACTCTCACTCTCGAAACAACCAAAATTAATCGATAAGATTTCGGATAGTATTTTTTCGGGCTATCAAGTTGCATCTCAAAACTATAAAATTCATGATTGTTTAAAAATTTCTCACCCATTGTTCACTTTTTCTTCTAATTGACCTAGATTATTCATCAAAATTCACACAAATCACAAAATTATTCATCCCACCCTATTCAAATGAACCGGTGTAATCAGCCACCGCGGCGAGGTCACCGCTTCCACCACCCACGGGCATATGTATCATGGAAAAGTGGATACTCCCTCTTTTTTTCACACCTCTTTCCTTCCTCCTCTGTAGCCAATTCCCACCCTTCCAAGTAGACGGCATAGGCGGTGTGAGAGAATTTCTCCTAGACCGACGTTCCATCCATCTTGGAAAAAATAGTATGGGAAATTAGTCTCATACCGGCTCTCTCCACATCATCTTCTCTCCTCTACCATCGCCCTTTCTATTTATTTGGTTTTTTCACCTTTGGTTCTTGTTAGTGATAGTCCCCTTAGAACCATCAACTATTAGTTTTGTGACCCCCGACCCAATTCCCGGTTAATCCCTGACTTTCCCCACTTTCCCTTTTGGTTTCTCACCGACTCCCCAATCACACACAAAATCCCCAATTAGTGTCCCCATCGTGACCTCCAATTTGCAACCCTCATCCCCGCCGTCAGATCATTTTCGGTCCAACAGTATATATATTGTGGCGCGGTGGTCATTTTCACTATTTTCTTTATGTTCTTTAATTCGATGTGGGGATATGGGAATGACTGATCACTAAATTCCAATAACAATAAAAGAGAGAATTTTTCTTATACCCAATACTAGGTTCTATTTGGGATGGAGTATGGCTTGTTTTGTTGTCTGATTCTGGGTACGGGGCGTAATGGAGTTGGGAAAATGCTTCGGGTCCAGTACTGCAGTACCGGTACTCTAGATCTCGTACTGCGGTACCGGTACTATGACTACAGTACGCTAATACCGGTACTCTCTCTGGTATTGGGTTGATTCTTTGCGGAGCTCTATCTCCGGATTAGGGTCTGGATCTCGGTGGATACTACGACACCACGGATCCCTAACTCCGGGGTCGAGCCCGGGTATCTATTGGTACTATATTACGGATCCCTAACTCTGCGGGTCTCTTGCTATGCGGATTTTCAACCCCGCGGATCCCTAACACCAGATCTCCAACACCGGAGTTCTCTATGTATCTACCTTCCGGGAAACCAAGTACCCTGAATAAATACTGGGACGGACGATACCGAAGACTCTTACTGGACAACAATGGGAAACCGCTTGCTACTCAAGAACACTTGGACTAGGCGGGAAAGGGATTGGGGTAATCTAATTCGCCTAATGGGAATACTCGAATCCGTTCTTTTCGCCGGGAGAACTTCTTTCCCGTCTCTTGAAAAGTTGAAGCGTTAATTGAATTTGGTCCTCCCCGGACTCAACGTGCTACCCGTCCCGTGGGTAAACCAGACTCTCCTTGTACTCCCAGGTGCCCTGGTTACGTTAGTGAGCCAGTTCTTCTCCAGGTTCTCCGGACTCTACTGGAGGACTTTTTAGGCTACTGGTCAACAAAACCAACTCTGGGAAACTTACCGGTAGACCGAAATCCACGTCTTCCCGATTCTAGTTCGGGATGTACTCTCCCGTTCCGGGAGGATTCCGTGGGGGTATGACGATCTACTCGGTTCCGATGTCTCCGACCCCGCCTGAGTGAACGGGGAATCCGTTTTCAATTACCCGACGCCCCGTCCAAACCGGCAGATCCAGAGGTACCGGAGACTGAGATTTTATGAGTTGAAGTGGATGTCAGAGAGGGTCCGAAGAACGGTTCTCGCTCGCCTAAGGTGGAATTCTGCCACGCGGGTCTTTCCTTACCCTAAGCAGAGATGAAGCCCTGCCGAGTCTGCGGTCTGCTGATGGATGGGCACTCTCGACAACACACTTCACACACTTGTGTTCCACCCTCTCTTCTCTGGGTCCGATCACTCGACAACAAAGGTATTCAATAAAGACAATACTAAGTTGTGTATAATCCAATCCCGGGATAAGAGTTTTCTTTGTTACTTTTTATTTAGAAACATTACGGTAATAGAAAGGACTTACAAAGGCTAATTTAGAATTACAGCACTAGGCACAGCTCTACACTCAACAGAATCCAAAAGTCGACCACCACCCTACTTTCACGAGACACGGAAAAATCTCTCTTTTGTTTACGAGGTGGATTACTTAAGAGAAAAACCCCATTTCCCTTTTCATTTCCTTTTCTTTTGTCAAGAGTTTTTGGTTATCTAAAATGGTGTAATACTCAACCCAAAAACCCCATTTTGCCACAATGTGTATGTATATACATTACATGTATACATATAATTTATAAGTATATATGTTACATATACGTATATATTATACATGCATATATATAAGTGTATATGTATACATATGTATATACAGTGGTTTTAGCTTAAATCATGTTTTTGAAGAACTTATGTCAGCATAAACTGCAAATTTTGAAAAATTTCTTTACGCACAGCCATCTGCATAACGCTATAGCTTCAGCACTATTTGAACTTGTTTCTTAATTCACATGAGAAACAAACTTGTATTCTCAGTTCACCCATTTTATTTCTCTTCCTGAAATAAAGCATTCCAAATCAATTAGGTCAACTTACAGTTTGGTGCAATATCTTAGCCGCATAAATTCTTTTCCAAAGATTCTTGAATCAAAAAGTGATATATGTGAGCACACTAACAGCAATGATGCTTGAAGTGCCTCGCAAATGTACTTAAAGTTTCAAATTTTAATTCTTAAAGTTGACGGAATTAGAGCAAAAAAAAAATTAAATTTTGGCTGGAGGAAGCGGGTGGAAATCTTTAGACACAAGACAGATTTATTGTTTTGCAGCAGAATAAACGGATAGACTCCGAATGCTGGCCGATTCGGCAAAAACAACACTCCATGGAAAATGTGTCTAACACTTACTTGAGCATCCCTTAGTAATAATTGCTTAAAAAATTTTCACCGTAAGTGAAAGTAACAGTTTCTGGGATAATTTTTTCCAATTCAACTTTTACCCAGGTTTTTAGTTCCTTAATAATTTTATTTTGTTTGGTACTAACATAAGCTGCACGAGATACAGTTCTCGCTAGTTTTCAAATCAGGTTTAAGCCCAAAATGTTTATTGGCCAAGTCATCGTAATTATATTTAGTTGGTAACTTTCTAAGGCAGCGTCCATTATCTTGAATAAATATGTCTTGTTTTTGTGAATACTTGACCAAATAGAAGACCAAATGTCATCCATAAATGTTTCTGATACACGGTAGGGTCCTACCGATGACTGGGAAAAGCTGACGGATTCTATACATGGCAAGTAAATGTGCACCTATGTATCAAGGATTCGGCGAAAAATGGTTTCTCTTACCTTGTTAAGTCGTGTGTAATTAGCTAAAAATTTATCAAGATTATTTAATTTAATTTCTTTTACAACTGCAAATGGTTGCATTGTATCTGCAAGACTTATGGAACGAGGAACAAAATTTCCAAGAGACATTCGAATGGTGTATTCCTTAAGATTTTGTGCACTTTCACTTTGTCTTCAAAAATTCCGTCAGCTTTCCCCAGTCATCGGTAGAACCCTACCGTGTACCAGAAGCATTTTTACATACATTTGGTCTTTTATTTGGTAAACTATACACAATGGCAAGACATTTTCATGCAAGATAATGGAAGCTGCCTTAAACGCCAAAGTAGTTTACCAACGAAATATAGTTACGATGACTTGACCACTAAACTTTTTGGCCTTAAATCCGATTAGAAATCCAGGGGAACTGTATCACGTGCAGCATATGTTAGTAGCAAACAAAATAAAAATATAAAGGGACTCAAAACCTGGTGAAATTTGAATTGGAGCAAGTTATCCCAGAAGTTGCTAAATTCACTTACGGTGGTAAGGTACTCACTTCTATGCAATTATTGGTTGCTACCACTTTATTCCGCTGCAAAGCAATAAATATCTTGGGCCTAAAGATTTGCACCGTCTTTCTTTTTCAAAATTTAATTTTTTTGCTCTAATTACGCCAAACTTAAGAATTAAAATTTGACACTTTCGGCAAATTGGCTAGACACTTCAAACATCGTTGCTGTTAGTATACTAAGCTACACCACGCTTTGATTCAAGAGTTATTTGAAATAGAAATGATGCGCCTAATATCTTCCACTCAACTGCAGTTAACGCAAACAAGATTCAGTTTGCGAAAATTGAGTGAATTCACACGACTAAAGCGTAGTAATACATTTCTCCCCTACTTAAAACTTGTTTTGAAGATCTAATGTTCATCATGAAATGAATACAAGTCGATATTGAGATGTTCAGATAAGTTCTGATAAAATTTCCCTTTATTTACTTAAAACTTATTTTTAACGAACTAAAGTTCATCATAAAATGAATGCAACTTGATATTGCGATGTCTCATTGGTCCTGATAAAATTTCCCCCTTATTTACTTAAAACTTGTTTTTGACGAACTAAAATTTATCATTAAATGAATGCAACTCGATATTGCGATGTTCCAATAAGTCCTGATATGTAAGCTTATGGAATAATAAAATAATATCGAGTGAAATCTTAAAAGAAATACTAACTATACATAGTTTAAACAAAATTACACAAGTTGCGGTGAAGATAGCTGATTTTAATATTAGTACCGAATATGAACTTAAGTTTTTAGGACTTGTAATTGTCAAATTTTTAAAATGGGATAAACATAAATGCTATGTAAGAGTCTGCAATTACCGACTTAACAGTTTATATAAAATTAAGGATCTGATAAAATTTATACATAAACACCAACATGAAATGCAATCGTGGGTTACATTACCCTATAGGGCTTTGTAAATTTATTGAAAATTGAATAGTTGTAGACATACTTTTTTGAATAGTTTTTGTTCTAGGCCAGCAACTACACAAAGTATATTGCTGCTGTTACGCAAATAAAATAATACAGTGCGGGAAAATATTTTACTCGAGGTACGGAATAGTACGTAATTTCTATGTTTCTTAACCAATCTGCATGAAAATTTCAGTGAATAAGGATAATCTAACTAGAAATTTCCATGCAAAATTTCAGAATGATTAGTTGAAAGGGAGCTAAGTTTTCAAAGAGAAAGTAAAATTGGGAACGGAGAAAGCTGGAAATAATTTTACTCGAGGTTACTTTCACCGTCGGTCTTAGCTAGTTCCCCAAATAATTTTCGCAATATGTTACACATAACTTGTTGAATGGCTGCTGCTGGCTTTGCCATTGAATATTTGCATGACTTCAAGTGTAAATTATGAACTAGAAATTCAGAATCAGGAAATTGAAGTCACTGTCGAATTTTGAAAATGATAAAGATGAATGTTTTGACCAAAAATGGGCATTCTAATAAGCAAATAAGAAAAGAATTTGCAAGATTTAAATGAAATATCCGAAACTATTTAAAAAATACAAAAATATCGTATCCCAAAGAAAAAACTAGGTGCAAAAACCGAAACTTTCTCCAATTATTAAACTATTAATTTACGACAAATGAGCAACAAATCAATTATGTTGCACCAATTATAGCTCCATTTTAATCCAAACACTACTCTAGACACTCTTCGCAACTTTTTAAACTCACCAGACAACATTCGCTTCAGAAAATTACTGCAGAAGCCTGACTGAGAATAACACATTGGGGGATAAGGCTCACCTGGGGAAAGTAGAAAATTTTTCAATATGATACATAGAAAATTATTAGCTGGAACGATGAGAAGTATTGAAATAAAGATAGATTCGATGGTTTTTTGTCATATTATCATTATTTAGTAAATGATTGGCTAATTTTTTCATTGTATCATACCTGAGGAAGATACTTCAGGATTCGGGGTGCCTTTAGGAAACATCGAAGTCCTTATTAGTCTTCGAAAGTACAAAAAATAATTCAATTGAGCATCAGGGATACTTGCCCTGATGCTTATTTCCTATTTTAAATTCATTTGGTCAAGGAAATGGCATTTTTATGCAGGATAGCGCAAGACATAACACCTCATGCCCAAAAAAAAATTTTCTTCGGGTACATAATATCCCGCCTATCACTATCCTAACGTGTTCGCCGGACTTTAACCTCATTGGAAATTGATACGATGTACTCGCCAGGCACTTTTAGGAAGGTGGGAAGCAATATGACACATTGGATGACTTTAAGAATGCGCGGATAAATGTCTAAGCTGATACCGAGCACAGAGTCCTATAAAATTTTTCCAATGTAGCTTCGGGGTTGCTTGCACGAGTTGATTTTAGCTAAATAGCGGTTAAATGAGTATAATAATTAAATTTGGAATTATTCCGTTCCGAATTATTGGCGGTTTCATCGATAAAATGAAACTCGAGTAAAATTATTTCCAGCTTTCTCCTCTTTCAATTTTACTTTCTCTTTGAGAACTCGGCTCCCTGTCAACCAATCATTCTGAAATTTTGCATGGAAATTTCTAGTAAGATTATTCTCATTCAGTGAAATTTTCATACAGATTGGTTAAGAAACACAGAAATCACATAACTATTCGGTACCTCGAGTAAAATATTTTCCCGCACTGTATATAAACGCTTTCTACTGCGCTTAGATATAATTCAATTCCACCACCAATTCTCTCAGTTGTAGCTATACACTTGCAAGTTAAAGTGATAGAGTTCCACAATTTAACTCATAATGTGTCTGTTACACTGCGTTCTAGCTTTGCTATCAGTACTAAATTCATCCAATGGAACATTCGTAAGCAAATCTATAGTCAATTTTTACAGCGGACAAGCTATATAGTGTGTCTAGTAATTTAAAGTTATAGGGAAGGGATTTTTGCATCCATACTCTTTTCTGGATGAAGCAAGTCTCTTAAAATTAATTGTCAAATTACATCACAGGGAAAATTTTTTTAGGAGAAAGTTTTAGCAGTTTCATAAAAACCATCCAAAAGTAGTATAAAGGTGACACCAGACGAGTTGCTACAACTTTTGTGACGCTGCTGACAAAAAACCAAAATTTGCTACAACTTTTTTGACGCGGCAGGAGAAAACTGCACATTCACACTAGGAAGCTGCTTCTCTTTCGTCAGTAAAAAAAACGTGATGCGCATCAATTTTTTTCCAGCTTCCTTCCAACCAAGCTGTTTTTTGAAACAGAAAAAGTTCAATCTTCTTGATTGATTGATTTTTGGAAGGAGGGGGCTTAGCCGCATCAAAAAGTTGGTGGTGTCTGCAAAGGCAACTTTCTCTCGAAATTATTTCTGTGTGTGAACTCACAACACTTTTTGTGCGAATACACTACAACGTTATCTGACGTTAGCGCATCACGCAGCACAAAGTGTCACGTCGCCTTAACGAAGTAAAAAAATTAAGGCTCTACCATCATTAGAAGACAAAAAGGTTATGAATTTGTTGAAAATTGAAAATTTTGGATGTTATTTTAAGACGATGTAATACTAAGAGAAGGGCGTTACAAAAGAAGATCCCAAAATTTTCACTTTTCAAAAAATCCATAACTTCATTTTTCTAGTGCTCGTACAGCCTTAATGTTTTTTTTTACTGTATTACACTTTTTGATGGTCTTTCCAAAACTTTAAAAAGTTTCCCCCAAAAAATTTTCCATACGTTGTAATTTTTCCATTAATTTTAAGGCACAGCTATCTCCAGCAAAGAGCATGAGTCAAAAAGTCCTTTCCCTTTTGTTTTTAAATTACTAGACACACTGTATTAGCTGGGATTATACAATGCAATTTGTTATTTGTTCGTTTATAAACACAAGACCTCTATTTCTACCTGCACATTGTTTGTATATTGTACCAATGTGCCTAATAGTGTTGTATATATCCTCCCCGCTTATATTTCAGATTAACAGGATCCGAAATTTTTGGAAATTAATTTGTTTACAATAGGAAAATTTGAGTACAAAGTATTAGAAAATTATCATAGTTGCCTATAGATTTTAATAAAAATGATCTCCGTATATCACACTGCAATTACCTTATATTTATTCTTGTTTATACTAATTCTAATCCACTCTGTAGACATGGGGAGGAGACGCGGATGTCTTGATACACCATGAGTTCGAGAAATTTAAAATTAAAATTCAGAATACGATATTGGAAAATTGGAAAAGCAAGAATTATCCTAAGGGCGGGTGTGATGAATGGATAATGCCGAACCCGAAATTACGAAAATATGTGCTGGATAAAGATAGATGGAGTGCCTTCGACTCAGACAAGCAATCAACTATATTTTTTCTTGTCCAATTTGAATATAATAAGATTGAGAATAGAGGACAGGTCGAAAGTAAAGTTGTAACTGGCTGGGTTCCTGTCACATTGACAATATCAGATACTTCCATAGCCATAGATTTCGGTGAGTTGACGGAAGAGCAGGAAGCCAACACAGAGTTTCTACGTTTGGCTTCAGTTCAAGCGGGATACAATACGAAGGTAAACTAATTTGATCAAATTTTTTGGAATTTTTTTTACAAGTATATTTTCATTTATTAATGATGTATTGCAACCACATTACGAATCTGTTACTCCAAATTCTATCAACCAAAAGAGTACTTGACAGATGAAAATCTGATTTTTATTACTTGATAGCCCATCTATCAAGAATGGTGTGAATGACGATGAGTAATATGCGTCATCTCCGAGTTAGGTAGTTTGTGTCGATTATTTTGAGATGTATCGAAATGGTGTTTTTATTATTCTTTAGCCCATGCATCAAGTTTGGAGATGTTCATGCGGATTACGCATTGTAAGTACGCAGTGGACGTTTACATTCGTATTAAGTATACATTGTACAAACGCACTGGACGCAGTTATAAACGTAGAGCGCATTCTGCACGGTTGTCCAAAATCTTTTGCCCGTTATGATAGCCTTTTGATTTTAATAAAGTGAATTGCAGTTTTAGACATTATTTAAAATATTAATTCATTCTGAAAGACTTCCCTTCAACTAATTCAACAATNTACCCGTTATGATAGCCTTTTGATTTTAATAAAGTGAATTGCAGTTTTAGACATTATTTAAAATATTAATTCATTTTGAAAGACTTCCCTTCAACTAATTCAACAATAAAAAAAAATTTAGCAAATATTATAACCCTCATGTTTGAAACTACTGCGTTTACGATAAAATACGATAAGGGATAAAAAATTCTGATAACCCTTTACATAAACAGTGAACATGCGCAATTTATATTGTACATACGCAGTGGGTGCTTTATACCTAACAACCATTGAACTTGCGCAGTCTGTAGTGTACGTGGGGAATGCAAGTTTATATGTGCACTAAAAATTTATAAATTTTGGATCGTAATTCTAAGTGAATATCTTTTTACTCAACTTTTATCTCTTTTTACTCAACTTGACTGTTTAACACTACTACACATGGCATGGTTTATTTCTAATTTTTTCATTAGGAATGGACAGTAGATGATAATTCATGGATGTGATACGTAAATTTATCGAAATTTTGTGTATTTCGAATTTGATAATAATACTTCAACTCAATGAAAAAAAAAATTTTTTTTCAGAACATGCATATAAACTTGTATTCGCAAGAGGGCTACATGGGCTACCCTCTTCTGAAATATTCTGCTTGTAAGTCGTAAAACTGATATTTTATTATTTCATGTATACTGTTCCTTATGAATAGCAAAGACAATATAAAATGGTTACCTGGTCTTATGCGATTGGTCCTTTGAAAATTTACACAAAACTATCAAATAAGAGTACCATCGTGGATTACATTATATTCTTTTAGGGATTTCGTTAGTTTATTGAAAACAAGATATAGTTGTGGAAATATTAGTTAATTACTTTCCTAAACTGTACAAATACAAATTTCCGCCATTATACAAATAGAATATGAGTATTAAACTAGGATTATAGATATATAATCCAACCAACTATAATCCAATTGTTTGTTTTTAAACAAATGTCACCTATTTAAATACCAACCATGCTTTACTTATTATCTCAAAATGTGTCTAATAATAATACTCCTTCTTACCAGCTTATATGATAGACTAACAGTAATAGAAAAAAAAAATTTTTTTAATAAAAAATTATTGTTAGAAAATTACAATAGTTAATAATTTCTTGTTTTAATAAAATGAGCTCCATCTATCAGATTGTAAGTATCTTCTATTTATTCATCTGTATTTCTATTTCCCACTGTAGACATGGGGGTTGGGAGACGTGGAGTTGATAATAGAAAAAGTATTCGAACATTCTAAAAAAAGAATTATTAGAAATGTATTGAATACATTCAATATTGATAAAGGAAGGAAGATTGATGAAAATACACTAAAGTTGCTTAAACTACGAAACTATGCGCTGGATCAAGACGAATGGTTAATCCGCAAGAATTCCATCCACTTTACTCTTTTTTTTCTTGTTGAATATGATACTCAAGTAGAAGAATCGAAGTATGTGTGGACTACTGTTAAAATAAAAACTCAAGGTAATAATGTAAATCCACTTAGTATAACTTGCGAAGAGTATACACGAGACAAGGAAGCAGCAAACTCAAAGTTTTTACAAATGATACCGGATCATAAAAAAATAAACATACAGGTAAACTTAAGTGAATCAAATGATTTTCAATTTTTTCTCACATGCATTTTAAAATTTATTTCTAATTAACTTCATTAGAGATGGGATGATGATGACGGTACTCTAGAATCAAAAAAACCTAAAAAAATTGAAATACTTGACAAACTACTTGATGAAATAGTAGGCTGCTATAACCACAAATATTTAGACCAAATCAAAAAATCATGGCTCACTCTGATTAACATTGAAAGTTCGATAGCAGATCTAAAATATTCTCTTTTTTATTCACTTTCGAATCCAAGTGGTCAAGACTGTTGCCTACTGGCCAAAGTTAACAATTTTCAAAAAAATCCAAAAGTCGTAGATGTTGTTAAATCATCAAATGGAGGTGGTGTAAATGATCACCTTTTAAAGTTTATTCAGTTATATTTGCGGGTAAACATTACATGAAGTATCACTAGTTACATACAGTATCCAAAGTTATTAGCATCCGACTTTTTTCGCTTTCACAGTAGCTCGCTCTTTGTCATCACTAATTAAAAAGTAGTTATAAATGCACCAAATCAAACAAATTTATAATTTATAATTCAGTTGATCTGTCGTACTAAAATCCACATTATATCCCCAGTCTTTTAGTAAGATTAAGATTGTATTACACGATTTTCCAAATTTTGTATTATTAGGTGACTTGGGAGTGATTACTCTGACTCTGACTCTGACTCTGACTCTGACTCTGACTCAGAGTCGACTACGAAAAATTAAGGAGTCAGAGTCATGACTGCGAGAATCTACTATAAAGTTTAGAGGGCCAGTGTCATGACTCCCAGAGTCAGTGACTGACTCTTGTATAATTCCATAAAAAGCAGAAATAAGAAACTGGTTGAAAGATAAAGATGATTTTCTTCGGGTGCTAAAAACTTTGGGCAACGTACACACTGATCTTAGTTGCAGTACACACAACAATTATCTGTCACCCCATTAACTTTTCTGTAGAACTTCGTATAAATTTTATTTTGCAATTAATTTCGGATATTTTTTGCAGAACGCATATAATAATTAAAATTTTGGAAGTCAATTTTTAGACACGTGAAGTATACGTTTCGAGGTCAGAAAATGAACATCCAAAATGAGAAATTTTAGTAATGCATTATAGTGATTTGATTTTTTTCCCCACACCAAGTTTTCAATTAACTCTGTCGGTAAATATCTTCGTACTCTGGTAAATGTTATACAAAGACAAAAATCTCACAAAAAAAATTTTTTTTTTACGAATATACTCTCCAGAATAGTAACCGGGCTAAAGGTAAATTATATATTAATATAATCTTCTTGTATAATATAATATATTTTCGGCAATGTCTTGAGATTATCAGATTTCTTGATAAAAAGTCTAACTACTCTACTCACAAAGACAACTGTTGATACTGTCATCCAAACTTAAAAATTCAACCTTTGTACTCATAATGACGAGGCTTAACACCATACAGGGTGATTAATCTTTTTTTTTGTACCCACTTTCTCCAATTTTACCGTAGCTCCTCTCAACCTATTGTTGCTGACAATAGAGTGAAAAAATGACGTCATGCTTTCTAGAGTACAAAATAACTTTAATCACCCTGTATACTGAGGTTATAAATGTTTGCCAATAGAAAACTAAATTTTTCTGAACTTTTTANATAACTTTAATCACCCTGTATACTGAGGTTATAAATGTTTGCCAATAGAAAACTAAATTTTTCTGAACTTTTTAGTAGAGATGTTGCGGATAGTATATCCGGCAAACCTGCCGGATATCCGACCTATTTTGATTGCCGGATATTGGATATCCGGCGCAAATATCCGGCATGTTTGCTTGATTAAGCTCGTATTGCACATAATTTTTATTAAAACAAGATGCGTTTTGACTCATTTCACGCGAACGTGCAAGGGTCAATATTTAAACTTTCTAATACATTCAATATATACTCCAATATACTAAATCTAATAAAATTATTGATTCATTTTTTAGGATTTCTGAAAAAATTGTCTAGAAAATTATCCGCGTGTATACCTATATGTATCCGGTATCCGGCAGATAGTCTATCCGGCAGAGTTTTAGGCGCCGGATATCCCCGACACCTCTGATTTTTATCCCAGTTTTACCAATTGGAAGAACTCACATTGACGTAAAAAGAACCATAAAAAACTCTGATTATCCAATGAATTTGTTTTCAAGGCACACTATCCTCTTTATACAAAAATATATTTAAAATTATTGAAATCCACCTTATGTCATGCTAAGTTTACAAAAGACAAGATACATTGTTTAAAAAAAAAATTTTTTTTTTCTTCCTAACAGCCGGTTACACCTAATTCCAATAATACAATCAACCAAGAAGTGTTTGAATTTGAATTATCACCAGTTCTCCAAAATNATAACTTTAATCACCCTGTATACTGAGGTTATAAATGTTTGCCAATAGAAAACTAAATTTTTCTGAACTTTTTACTAGAGATGTTGCGGATTGTATATCCGGCAAACCTGCCGGATATCCGACCTATTTTGATTGCCGGATATTGGATATCCGGCGCANGACCTATTTTGATTGCCGGATATTGGATATCCGGCGCAGATATCCGGCATGCTTGCTTGATTAAGCTCGTATTGCACATAATTTTTATTAAAACAAGATGCGTTTTGACTCATTTCACGCGAACGTGCAAGGGTCAATATTTAAACTTTCTAATACATTCAATATATACTCCAATATACTAAATCTAATAAAATTATTGATTCATTTTTTAGGATTTCTGAAAAAATTGTCTAGAAAATTATCCGCGCGTATACCTATATGTATCCGGTATCCGGCAGATAGTCTATCCGGCAGAGTTTTAGGCGCCGGATATCCCCGACACCTCTGCTTTTTATCCCAGTTTTACCAATTGGAAGAACTCACATTGACGTAAAAAGAACCATAAAACACTCTGATTATCCAATGAATTTGTTTTCAAGGCACACTATCCTCTTTATACAAAAATATATTTAAAATTATTGAATTATTATTATTATTATTATTATCCACCTTATGTCATGCTAAGTTTACAAAAGACAAGATACATTGTTTAAAAAAAAGTTTTTTTTTTCTTCCTAACAGCCGGTTACACCTAATTCCAATAATACAATCAACCAAGAAGTGTTTGAATTTGAATTATCACCAGTTCTCCAAAATATAAAGGAAATTTTCTCATCAGATTATGAAGTATTACCTCTGTATTATTGCATTAAACGTACACCTGAAGAAAAGGATCCAAACAAAGCAACAATAGTTGTGACACACGAAATCAATAGGAATAAAGTGAGACTGTTAGACAACCCATATGACGTGATGGGACGTAGTTTAGTAATAACGATAATAAAATTTGAAAAAGACGAATTTTCACTACTCTCCAACGATATTGTGTTGACGAATAGCGGGATTAATAATGATTTGAATGATACACGAACGAATGTCCTAAGAAACATATACACGTTGGACGAGGTGAGTCATTGGTATTTTACTATAAGTAATCGTGCAAATTTAGCACAACTTAAAAAAAAATTTTTTTTGTTTAATTTTATAAAAAATTTCAACAAAGAATTTCTCCTCTGATATTAAATTAACAAAATACAGAACCTGAACTCAACTAAACAACAGTAGTGAAGTGACTACCATTTGATAATATTTAGTATAGTTAAACTGTTTACATCTAATTGTAGTCCCAACTATCATTTAGTTGAGCTCTCCGTTTTTTTCAAAAAAAAAATTATCGGAGAAAAAAAAATCTTTTTTAAATATTTGTAGATAATTAAAAAAAATTTGCATTCATTTATTCTCTACAGAAATGTATCTCAAAATTACAATTTCTAAGTGCAAATTCTATTGCAATTTATTATTCACCCACCAGTTCACATTTCCCTCATTTTCGCGAAAATTAAAACAAAACTCGTGGATAGTTCATAAAAACGATGTTGGATTCCTTTCCAAACAAAAAAAATTTGGTGCTGTATAATTTTAAAAATAAAAAATAAATTTTTTAGTTATGAATAGTTTTGTTTAAAATTCTTATAATTCCCACAACTAGCTATTAGGATAAGTTGGTGCAAAATACAAAAATGAGCTCCCACTTTCTACCACTGGATTTTTAAAGCGCGAAATTGAGAAAGTTACACCTGAATAGTATCCTGCACAAGAGCCGCACCCCTGGTGTGAGAAAAAAAAATGTCAAACTAACTTTCCACTCAGCATATTTTTTTTCAAAATCGGACGCGTTAGGCTTCTCATCGAATAACCCTTTTTGAAATAACTTAATATTGTATTGTCAGTAGCAGGGTAGTTCCAACAAAATCATTTATTTTGTCAATCAAATTTGTATTCAAAATTTTAGAGTAAAATTACGTATAGGGCAGTTTCATCTATCCTCAGATACATTTCGCTACCTAACTTGAAAAAAGTTCATTTAAAGTAAATATTTTCAAACATTGTCTAAAATTTTGAAATAATTGATTCGAAAAAATTATATGATAATTGTATAGGAGGGGAGGGGGGCGAAGGGGATATGAAAATTTTAATAAATTCTTCCGACACTCACTCTACTGTGTTGCTGTTCGATTGTGAAACCTGTGATACTTAAAAATGTACATTATCTCAATTCCATATCTATGCAATAATCTGTTCACAATCATTCCGAAACATATTTAAAATTAATTTACAAAACACACACTTTTAAAATAATTAATTAAAAGGGATTTTCTATAACGCATGTCATCATTTGAATATCTGGGTGGATGTCTACAGCGACTTTTTCATGTCTATAGCGGGAGTCGGTGTGTTCCAAGTTGACATCAATTCCTGTTTCTACTAATTTTGAATATTTTCGTAAATACATGCATAATATCTCTTTCATTGGTGTCACAAGAAAGTGACATGTCAATCGATTAACATCATAGATGTCTACTACGACATCTGTTATCGGTATTCCAGTAAAATTAAATAAAACTTTCCCGATACTTGATTTTCTTTGTTATACATAGTTGTGTAAAGAAGAAAGAAAACCGAAGCGTTTTTAGTGACAATATTTTTTTTAAGTTAGTATGGATTTAATTGCTATCGTACTGTTCACTGCTTTGCTACTACAGCTTGTGCTAGATAACAACATCAGTTTGGTGAATTTTGCCAAACTCTTAAATGATAATGCATTTAACCTAAACTCTTCTTAACTGAATTCTGCTATCTCTAGAAATGGACTTGGGATGATAAACGAAAGAAGATGTCAATTTATCGCAAATTAATGAATTCAGAACTTGTGGAAAACAGTATTAAAGAAAAGTGTATACCAAATGACTCATCGTCGCAGATTAAATTGAATTCCACATTTCTTCAAATTGGTTGTGATAATGATCAACCTCTCATTGCATACATATTGATAAAGTATTCTGTGGATACACTTACACCATTGAAAAGTTTTACAGTAGTTAAATTAGAACTAGAAGACACCGAACATCTCAAATCTGTTTATACATATGACCCAGAAAGTAAACCCGATGATGTTAAGCTTAAATTACTGATACACTTGATGAAAATTGGTGGAGATAATTTCTTGGTAAGAATCTTTTCGCTTTCAATATTTTCCAATCTATATCAGTATTTCTTTTGTTGTAATTGTAGGAATGGAAGGATAGTGATAATCAATACACAGGATACAAACTGCTTAATCAAGAAATTTTAAAAATAGTTGACGCGAAGTCTCGGGATAAGTTGATAGTTTACAGGAGAAATAATAATATTGTGGAAACATTGATTAGTTCACAATTTTCCAATGTTAACACTAGTATTTCACCTGTAAAATTTGGCAAGAATTTGTCATGGACATATTCTGCCACTGGATATCCATTTTCAAGAAAAATAACAGTTTTGTATCACATCGAATTTGATCTAACCATGAACAACGCAAAACAAGTGGAAGATCGCTTTTTATACATTACATTTAAGGAAACTGACGATGCAAAATACATGGTTGATTATTTTGGTGACATATTATATGAGGATATGGACAAGGTAATAAAGGGATATTGTGACCAACAGGGGAAAACTGTATAGATACCCACTCTTGTCAGTGGTTTACAATAAATTCTAATTGTGTTTAGACTTGTATTTTTTATTGCCTAAAATTTAACAATTTTGACGAAGAATCGGCTTCGAAGTTCGTCTACTACACGCATGTCTGCAGAAATTTTAATAAAATTGTTAGACATGCTTACAAGCATTAATGGTGTCTTATTCCTCCTCACTTTATAATCGTAAATGGAAAAGAGATTAGCTCATTGATTTACTGATGTTGGAACTTGAACATGAGAAAATCAAATTGGAAAACCAGAATTTCACATCAACTCTCAGTGAGGTTGTTTTCTATATGGTTTTCGATATTGTACCAATTGAAGTTATAGAATATTCCAAAAGACTTCATTTGCCTGAATAAAGCTTGAAGGTTTTGCATGAATTTGGTTTTAATCTAATTATGGATCAATGGAGGATAAGTAAAATTATTTAACTAACTTTGAGGAATTTGAAATTAAGGCAATCAATGTGGAGTAAAATTTGAATATTCAATTTTGGGTTGGATTAAACCAAAGGGGGCTCAAAAAAGAAAAATTTCAGAACCGTGTTATGTCTCCCTCTTGAGCGACAAAATGACCTTTACAAAAGTTGCTTAGAATGATTCAGTGACCAACTTTTTCTAATGAAATTTTTCTCTGTGATCACTTGTTCAAGTTTTTTAAAATTTTGAAAGTTTTAAAAAACTTAGAAAAATTTCACAATCGTGTTATGAATGCCTTGAGCAACGAAATGACCTCTACAAAACTTATTCAATTCAGTCTACGCGAGTAAATTTTCATTATAAACTTTATCGCTGTGACCTAAATGTAAATCAAGCTGTAATTTTAACTACACAGTTGACAAAATACTTATTCGGAGACGTCTGCCAGAACAAGTCTGCCCAGGGCGGAGGACGTGGACCCCTCTCCAAATGCCGCCCCAAAAAGTAGCGTTTTTTTTCTGGGTATCTTCCAGTTTGGGTTTTTAACCTGGGTACCATCCAGGGCTTATTATTACTGGGTTGTATCCAAATTCAGCACGGTTTTTAACCTGGGTACCATCCAGGGCTTTTTTGCTGGGTTGAATGCAGACTAATGATGGAATTAAGTCTTGAAGTATAAGTTAGTTAGGATGACAGTCAGGGCATTGGCAATTATCAACCTTCAAAGATTCCCGAAATGGCCCTGGGTAGACGCGTCGAATATCTTGCATAAATTTGAAAAATCTGAGTCCCATATCTTTTGGATGAGATGTCAAACAAGATTTTTTCCCGATATAGATATTCACCGATGTAGTTTGGCAACATAATAGTTGAGCGACAAGTCCTTAATGTGGTATTTATATACACCGTCCACCAAATATCACTACGCAATGGAGAAAGTTTTACCAACACAAACATCACTTCAGAATCATACTCCGACCAAAATCGGATAGCTGATGCAACAATTCGCGTTTTTTTCTCATTACTTTTTACACTAGACCTTTCTCCATTGCGTAGTGATATTTGGTGGACGGTGTATATAGTTATGATTTACTATCATGCATGAACTTATAAATCCATAAATTATAACGTTTAATTTATTATTGCTCTTCTCCGTCCGTTTGCCGGAGAATACGCAATGTGAAAAATGTAATCAAACTAGTTAATGATAAAAATCGTAGTAACACTACGTCAAAAATCATTATTATTACTATTCATATCGTATATTTTCCAGTTACGATATACTAGGATTTATTGAAGTCATTTTATATTGTTTGTTGTCACTTCCCTTTCTAAGGTGATGACACTCTCATCTTTATTACGTTAGATAATTTGGGGACTTTTCCGAAACGGGGTTATGATCTTTTCTTATTTATAAAAAAACTTAGCAACAAGTGAAATTCGACAATTGAAAGGTGATTGACCCTAAACAATCTATTAGTTCTTCTAACCCACATTGCCATATAATAGATGATTTACTATCAAATAGATTTAAGGTCAATCACCTCTTTATCATCGAATCTCACTTCCCGCAACTTGTATGTAAATGAGAAAAGATCATTCATGTCTCAAAAAACTACAACACCAAAAGTATACCAAAACAATTCTACCGTTTATAATTTAAGTCATGAAGAAATGTATCCAAGTGTTCAAACAAAGAGAAGTTGCTTTGACATGAAATCTTAATACATATAAATATATTATAATTGACACGAATAACTTAATTTGCAATTGGATGCACTTAGAGTATGCTTTCCAGAATTTCATATCCTGTTTAAACTCCATATGGCTTCATTATACTTATGTAAATGCATTTTGCTTATGTAAATATAAAATGAGATGGTGGTTGCGAATTGTATTGGAAATAATGGTGGCTCAATTACAAGTAGTAAGTAGTTGCCACTGACACGCAGAAGTTCTCTTCCAGCTATACAAATATCTAATAGGGAATTGAGTAAGTTTGCATTTATCTACTCACAATCCTTTGTCACAAAGTAGTCTCGCAAATTATTTTACACATAGAAGCAAAATTTATATACCTTCTGGACTACTCAAACTCTGTTTCACTCCAGTTATAATTTTAGAATCGTATACGATACAGCATTTCTAATAGTGGTTCAACATAGACCTAAATTTAAAAATAACTTTGTTGGATATAAAGCAATATACATATTTACTAGAAATTTGTTAATTACCTACTTGTTCCTAGACATTGTATAATCTTTTTTATATTTGCTTTATCCTTATGACAAGTGATGATAGTGGACTCCATAAATCCAAATAATTAGATTTTTTCCCGAGAGTGTCAATATGTCACTCTCAGTGTCAATATATGTGTCAACAATATATAGTGTGTGAATCACATGGACTTTCTGGTTACCAGAGCGGAAGGTAAACTAGAAGTATTTAACTTTAAAAATAAATGTGTAAAATAGATACGAAAATATGTGTTCACTACGCCCAACTCAGTATAAGAATATTTTATATTTACCAAATTGTGTGAACACACATTTCGTTCTTGCATCAACGTTTGCATCATTCTATATTTGGGTCTTAAAGCCAAAAATGCAAAAAAGTTTCAAATTAAGTCTGTATTAGTTTAGCTGTATCAGCACTTGCGGAATTAGATTAGTATTGTAGAGCCAACAATATGATACCATGCTTAGTGAGTTATTATACTGAGGCATTACTATTTTTGGCCTTAAACTTACCAATTCAAGCTGACCAAATTATAAAAAAGATTGAAAAACTGTATGCACTTCGTCAACCATTTAGTAACATCTCAGTCAAATGCGCACTACGCATGTTATTCTATTGTAGGTTCGACAACACGCATATAACTTTGTAATTTAAAAGATATTTTCTTTCAATATTTGAAAACAATAGTAAAGTTACACTAGTCTTCAATTTTTACATCTACAAATTGCCAAAAAATTATTTTATTAGCACTGCACAAAACTAAATTTTGAAATGTTTATAAACATTAATATTATTATTCTTTGAAATTTAAAAATTGCATTTACGTTCGCGATGCAGCAAACAATAATGGATACTTTTCTATTAATCTTTCAAGGGAAGCGTAATTAATTACTAATTGTATAAGCTTAAAAATGTCAAACATCTAGCCCACTAATAACTTGTGTTGTTACAAAACAGATTAAAGAATGCTTTCTTAATTGAGTAAGGTTGTTTTCCATGAGATACAATGGTTCACAGGATTTTAAGAACGTTGGAAGCTACTTTGGTCCCATGCTCTTTGCTGGGAAGGACTGATCTTAAAATTGTGTACCGTATATCTTCTAAATAAAATTTTTTCTGGGGAAACACTTTTCAATTTCAGAAAGATCATTGAAAAGTAGGATAAAGTTGAAAAAATAAACTCTCTATCATCAATGTTTCAGAAGTTATAATGTTTTAAATACTGAATTTTTTTGATATTCTTTTGAAACATGCCCATTTCTTAGTATATCGTTTCAAAAAAATGTATAAGATTTTCAACTTTCAAAAAATCATAACTTCTTTCCTAGCGATCGTAACGGATTGCTTTTTTTGAGGTCAAACGCTTCTTTTCAATGGTCTTTCTGAAATTGAAAAGTGTATCCTCAGAAAAAATTTTGTTTAGAAGATATACGGCACACAATTTTAAGAACACTCCTTCCCCAGCAAAGAGCACGGGACAAAAGTAGCTTCCAGCGTTCTTAAAAACCTGTGGACCACTGTAAAATAATCATATGTAGAATATACGAGATGAAAAAGTGCACTGATCAGTGTATACATTATACAAAACTTTAATTATGCATCTTTCACCAGGTTTATTGTTTGGTAGGTTTGATTTGGGTTATTATTATGCATACTAGTCCTTACAAAACATACTAGGAGTCTACCAATAGCGTGCCGNTTCAAAAAATCATAACTTCTTTCCTAGCGATCGTAACGGATTGCTTTTTTTGAGGTCAAACGCTTCTTTTCAATGGTCTTTCTGAAATTGAAAAGTGTATCCTCAGAAAAAATTTTGTTTAGAAGATATACGGCACACAATTTTAAGAACACTCATTCCCCAGCAAAGAGCACGGGACAAAAGTAGCTTCCAGCGTTCTTAAAAACCTGTGGACCACTGTAAAATAATCATATGTAGAATATACGAGATGAAAAAGTGCACTGATCAGTGTAGACATTATACAAAACTTTAATTATGCATCTTTCACCAGGTTTATTGTTTGGTAGGTTTGATTTTGGTTATTATTATGCATACTAGTCCTTACAAAACATACTAGGAGTCTACCAATAGCGTGCGTGGATTTGCGTGAGATTGTGTAAGGTTCCTCTTTTACGTGAAATTGTGTTTGTGTAAAAACCGAGAGAGATTTTAAGAAATTGTATTCTCTCTCATTGGTTAGAGTCACTAAGCCCATCCCACTTGAGTGAGATTGTGTAACAGAGGAACCTTACACAATCTCACGCAAATCCACGCACTGCCCGTGTGCCAAATCCGGTCACAAATTGGTGCGTATTTGTTTAATTTATAAGCAAACTAAGCAAACCAATCCCTGTGTNAATTGGTGCGTATTTGTTTAATTTATAAGCAAAATAAGCAACCAATCCATGTTAGGCAACACGATGCCTACTTGACCAGGTATCAATGGATAAAACTACTATCTGTGTGTATTTGGAATTAGGTGTGGGGTTGCTGCCATTTGTCAATTGTTAAATTTTGTAAAATTAGTTTTTACGCTCGAACATCACGCTTTTCATACGACAGTTTCAATATTTTCATTCCTACTAGATATACTAGATTTGTTTGTGGAGTAGGAGACTCCAGTGAACTGATCATAATAATGATAATAAAAATTATTATTTTATATTACATTCAGTTACTAATATAAGTCTATGTGTAAACTTATAAATTCATAAGCTATAAGTTTTTGGAATCAAATGCTTAAGATTTTGTGATTACTGAATTTTATAAAATTAATATCTACAAAACTAGAGCGACTTCGTAGTTTCAAATAACAAATAAAAACTGCTAACAGGGTATTTGTAACCCTTTCATTAATGTTATCATTCATGTTAATCATAAATACTAATCAACTTCTAGGGCAATGTTCATGGACAAAATTGACGTTGGTGCTAAAGTATGAAAAGTCGACACTTGCTATTTGTTTATGATCATGTTGCAAATGGTTAAGTCTAGACAATGAGGAAAATTTCTACTTTGTAGTTAGTTTTAAGTTATAAATTAAGTTTGGTTTGTAATTAGTCCACGTTTGACGCATGTTAACTTCGGTATTCTCCAGAGGTGACGGATGAATTCCTAGAACATTGAGCCTTATTAAAATATTGCTCAAGTGGTCGCATCTATGAATATGGCAAATTTTAAGTGAAATCAAAAAATGTTGACCACTGAAGTTCAATTATTTATTTTCATGGGTAAACTTGTTTTATAAAACTATTACTATACGGTGGCATATGTCATTGGTTGAAATTGTTAATGTCTCAACTTTTCCAATTCATGATTAGTGAATTAATTTGTATCTTCTTGATTAGTGGAAACTATTTCAACCAAATAATATTTACTTTGCCATTTATTTGTTTGAGATAAAGTAGATAGAAATTGTGTAACGAGGTTTGTTCAAATTAGATTCGTTTAACTATTCCAGTGAAACTATTTACATTAAAATAATATACTTTAAGTTGTAAGAAAGTTAGCTGTTTAGGATAAAGTGAATTCAAGCCTGAAGTAATTTTTTTTGTAAAGATTGTATCTATTATAATGAATTCAAAATTCTTTATTGAAGCAAATTTTCAAATAAGGTTTAGGTGGATTGTTTTCAAAATTTATGAGAATTGATCTCGTCAGGTTTAGAGTTGAGCAAGTGATACCTCAACAAATCCTTACTGATATTCATTACTGATGCTAAGGCAAAATTTTGCAAAAATTTGAAATAATTAAACAAAAATGTGGTTTTTACGATTTTATTTTATTTTTATTTCAAATTTTTTGAATATTTTAGATAATTCCGACCTAATGCATATTAGATCCGCAATCTAAACAAGATTTTTCATTGATTTACGCATCATTTTCTGAAATTCGGATTGATAGATTAGGGTAACGCCCAATTTATACTTAATGTTATTCGTCCTTCATTCGAATGAAATGCAGTATGATTGTTGAAATTTGCAACAAATTTTGCAAATATCTTAATTGTCAAGGTAAATTAGATTGCACAATTTGTTACAAAATTCATCAATCATACTGCATTTCATTCGAATGAAGGACGAATGACATTAAGTATAAATCGGGCGTAAGTCATAATCGTAATAGTAATAAATATTTTCCTCGTAAATGGCCAAACATTTTGAAAATTTGATTTCAACACCAGCAATGGATTTCAAATTCGTATTATACGCTGATAATCTGCCAGAATTTCCCATGACATGTTTTTACCAGTGTCCCACATTTCACTATGAAATCATTTTAATTGTTCTAGTGATAAGTGACCAGCTATACAGTGTATAGTTAGTTTGGAGTGAAATTTGAATGTATCTATGTGGTCGGGTTGGATAATATAATTTGTGATTTGATACAGTTAGAAATTATTACCCTGCAACTGCATGTTTCAAACTCCAAACATTGAGAGGTCTAGTGACCTAACCAAGAAATCCAAAAGCGCAAAAGTCGCTACCAAATAGGTACAAATGTAAACAATTTTTAACATATTCAACTTATTAGAATCCATTCTATATGGTCAACTTGAATAGTTATACACAAATTTCAGAAGACAAAGCATGAAAACACAAAATTCGAGTTTCTTTTGATTGCGGAATATAGCAAAATATTCTACAGACAAAATTTCACACTAAAGAGATTATTTGTAGATTCTTCACAGTCCAGTGAGTAAGTATGGTGATTTTGCAAATTACATGAAAGTCAGTAGCAGAAATATCACCAATAATAATCACACAATTTACGAATGCCACTAGGTTTGCATTGCTCCACTACTCTGCAAGCTTATGTAAGCAGACCTTGAGTTGGTGGCTGCAAACCAGGTTGGAAGTACAGGTGGCTCTACACCAACCATGCGTACAAATTATTTGCCTTTTGCAGGTAATGCATCTCCACTATCTTTACAAATAAATATTCTAAACACGAATCAGTTAAGATTGGATTTATTCCTCATTGTCATTATTTTTAGTCCCCAAATGGTGGAAAATTATTTTCCAACCAAAACATAATATATTTAACCTCTGGATTATTGTAAATGTATTCTAATTATTTCAAAATTTCAGAATCTTCAGGAATATAATTTTACNTTGTAAATGTATTCTACTTATTTGGAAATTTCAGATTCTTCAGGAATATAATTTTAGTATCTAGTCATCAAACACCATGTGAAATCATCTTTTTGTACTTATCAATGTTCATATTTAGAAGAAATTCGTAAAGATCCGTCTTGTTTTTTACTCTATTATACTCTTTACTTAAACATTCGTGTCGTAACGAGGGATGAAAATACCTCAACTATTGTTTGTTTGATATGGTCGCTAGGCTACCATAATTGAAGACAAAGTTATGGGAAATATTCTGTATCGCCCAGGTTATTAGATGTGAGAAGACTCGTACTCTCTCAGTAGCCAAGTTTGGTCTTGACCCCCAGATACAATTTTATGTATTAGTTAAAATTTCTCGTTATAGACTAGGAGACACATGGTCCAGTGTAGAATTAAGAGAATTTGATTCTTATGGTAATTATGACACCCAAATTTGGAGTATTTGTCCTAAGATTGTTTAAATCGTTATAAACATGTTACACAGTGATCAGTTTGTGAATTTACACATTTTATCAGTATCAGTAACTTTTGAAGAACAGAATTGGAACTAAATTCATAATTCCATTTAAGTTGTTCTATAGTACAACAATCATCGACATATAAAATTAAAGTGTCAACCGGCTTTTGGTCCATTTATACCACTTTCTATTTACGTCTTCTTTTATTTATCACCGATAGGAATGTGACCTAAAAATCTATTTATAAAACTACACTTTTGAATGATTAAACTCGTCATTGAAAGGATGCGTCAGTAGAACCTGTTGGCAAAATATCGTTAAATATTAAAATTAGGAAACTACAAGAATCATAATGTATGTACAGAATTGACAGCTCCAAACTCCGTCCGGGTTTCGGGAATTGCGGTGAAAAGACTTGTGACAAAACGAAACAAATTGAAAACTATCTGTAGAAACCTCAAACTGCAGTAATCGGGTTATACTGAAAACTGATCGAAGTATTTCAAAATTTATAAGAATTATGAAGAAATAAAAATTAAAGGGATACCGGGAAGAAACTTAAAATGGAAAAGATTGGTGGAAGGAAAAAAATACAATTGATACTGAAAATAAAGTTTTAGTCCCAACACTTAATAGTAGTGTTTCCAACAATCAAGACTCCGTTGACAGTCCATCCTTCAATCCAGGGATTGTAATTGTCAAACCATCATATACTTCTAAAATATTTTATATAAATGACTTAAGCTATTCACTGCTGAATTGTTCTGCTATTTGGTGGTAGTGGAGAGATTCCCTTGTTAGCCCAATGAGGATAAATGTAGTGAACAATTTATTTGGTCTGTTATGTTACCGTTACTTTTAAAATATATGCAATAATACCAACATGAAATGACATCGTTGAACACGTTACACACTAGAAATTCATAAGTTTATAGAAAATTGGATAATTGTGAAAATTCTATTAAGTTTTAACTCTATTAATTGCAGGAAAACAGATTGGTGGCACTGTGCAAATAAAATAACCATATTTAAAGGCTTACTCTCTGTGCGACTACAGNGGTGGGAAATTATTTTCCAACCAAAACATAATATATTTAACCTCTGGATTATTGTAAATGTATTCTACTTATTTGGAAATTTCAGATTCTTCAGGAATATAATTTTAGTATCTAGTCATCAAACACCATGTGAAATCATCTTTTTGTACTTATCAATGTTCATATTTAGAAGAAATTCGTAAAGATCCGTCTTGTTTTTCACTCTATTATACTCTTTACTTAAACATTCTTGTCGTGACGAGGGATGAAAATACCTCAACTATTGTTTGTTTGATATGGTCGCTAGGCTACCATAATTGAAGACAAAGTTATGGGAAATATTCTGTATCGCCCAGGTTATTAGATGTGAGAAGACTCGTACTCTCTCAGTAGCCAAGTTTGGTCTTGACCCCCAGATACAATTTTATGTATTAGTTAAAATTTCTCGTTATAGACTAGGAGACACATGGTCCAGTGTAGAATTAAGAGAATTTGATTCTTATGGTAATTATGACACCCAAATTTGGAGTATTTGTCCTAAGATTGTTCAAATCGTTATAAACATGTTACACAGTGATCAGATTGTGAATTTACACATTTTATCAGTATCAGTAACTTTTGAACAGAATTGGAACTAAATTCATAATTCCATTTAAGTTGTTCTATAGTACAACAATCATCGACATATAAAATTAAAGTGTCAACCGGCTTTTGGTCCATTTATACCACTTTCTATTTACGTCTTCTTTTATTTATCACCGATAGGAATGTGACCTAAAAATCTATTTATAAAACTACACTTTTGAATGATTAAACTCGTCATTGAAAGGATGCGTCAGTAGAACCTGTTGGCAAAATATCGTTAAATATTAAAATTAGGAAACTACAAGAATCATAATGTATGTACAGAATTGACAGCTCCAAACTCCGTCCGGGTTTCGGGAATTGTGGTGAAAAGACTTGTGACAAAACGAAACAAATTGAAAACTATCTGTAGAAACCTCAAACTGCAGTAATCGGGTTATACTGAAAAACTGATCGAAGTATTTCAAAATTTATAAGAATTATGAAGAAATAAAAACAAAAGGCATACCGGGAAGAAACTTAAACCGGAAAAGATTGGTGGAAGGAAAAAAATACAATTGATACTGAAAATAAAGTTTTAGTCCCAACACTTAATAGTAGTGTTTCCAACAATCAAGACTCCGTTGACAGTCCATCCTTCAATCCAGGGATTGTAATTGTCAAACCATCATATACTTCTAAAATATTTTATATAAATGACTTAAGCTATTCACTGCTGAATTGTTCTGCTATTTGGTGGTAGTGGAGAGATTCCCTTGTTAGCCCAATGAGGATAAATGTAGTGAACAATTTATTTGGTCTGTTATGTTACCGTTACTTTTAAAATATATGCAATAATACCAACATGAAATGACATCGTTGAACACGTTACACATTAGAAATTCATAAGTTTATAGAAAATTGGATAATTGTGAAAATTCTATTAAGTTTTAACTCTATTAATTACAGGAAAACAGATTGGTGGCACTGTGCAAATAAAATAACCATATTTAAAGGCTTACTCTCTGTGCGACTACAGTACACTTCAATTTTACCACAAACTCCCATAGTTGCAGCTATACTCTTATTCAAGTTAAAGTGTTAAAGGTCTATATTTGAATTAAGTTTATAATGAATCTGTCATACTGCCTTCTGGTGTTGGTATTAGTAATAAATTCCTCTAATGGCTTACTGGTGAGAAAAACTTTTGTCAATTTTTATAGCGGATAAGCAATGTGAGCTAGGGTTAAAAATTTTTAAAATAATATTATAACTTCCTATTTGTGTGTATACAAACATAAGACACCTATTACTAAATTAATTACCTATATAATTAATGGATTGCTTATTATTTCAATGTCTCTAATGGTCATATCTATCCTACCAGCTTAAGTTTTATACTAACGGTATCCAAGATCTTTACAAATCAATTTTTGTTTGAGAAATTAGTCTACAAATATTATAAAATTGTCATATTTGATAATACTTTTTTTCAAAAAAATTGAGCTTCTTGTATCACATTGTAATTATCTGTCATTTATTCTTATTTGCTCTAATTATTTATCCCCTGTAGAAATGGTGGCGAGACGAGGATATTTTCATACACGAAATATTCAACAAATTCAATATTGCGAGCCAAATATTGACGAATTGGAAGAATCAGAAATCTCCCAGTGGGGTCTCTAATGAAAGCCTAACTTTGATACCACTAGTAAGAAAATATGTAATAAGACAAGACAGTTTGAACGCCTTAGACCGCATTCAGTCGACTATTTGTTTTCTTGTGGAATTGAAAAATCATGATGACATGAATGCTGAAGAGAGCACAGGGAGCTGGGTTCCTGTTACGTTGACAGTTAATAGCCAAGACAGTAAGGAATCCCCCTTAGTAACTGTACACGGTGACGTTACAACTCAAGAGAAGGCAAATACAATGTTTCTAAAACTAGCATTGGATCATGCAGATTACAAAATAAAGGTAGAATAACTAATCAAATGATTTTAAATTTCTTTCCCATGCATTCTCTAATTTATTTCCAATTTTTCTTATTAGAAATGGAACATAACCAATGTTGATAACCCTGATCTGAAGATCTTACTGAACACGTGCTTAATAGACTACTTGATGAAACAGTAAACCTTTACCTTAAAAAATATTCATTAGGAATCAACAAGTTCATGCTCACTCTCATTAACATTGATGACTCGGTAGCAGATGTAAAGTTTTCTCTTACTTATCGCATTGGGAGTCAGCAGTTTTTTTGCATACTGGCGACAGTTGACAAACAAAATAATGTCTTGGATGTTTATAGAACATCAGAAAGATACTCTGAAGATAATCTCTTGAAAAATTTTATTCAGGTGATTTTTCAGGTACAGTTGCATGACATTATAATATACTGTTGCATGAAAAGTATAACAATAATTTGATATAGTGATCCATTTACTGTACACATAACAATTACGCGCAATTTACTTTTGACCTGTTTACTTTCCCTAGACAAAGTGTTCGTAAACAAATAAATCTTTAGCAATTCATATCGTAAAATTTTATACAGAAAGCTGAGGATAATTCAAGTTTTGAATATAAACTCTTCTGAGACGCGAGGAAAAAAAAACATTAGCGTTTGAGAGTTGATTTCTAAAATAATAAATCTCATTAATTCATAACTTTTGACTCCTTGATCCTGTTCACTTACTTAGTTCCCTCCACACCAAATTCTCAATAATTTTTGTATAAAAACTATTTTCGGAGTTTGAAAAAAGTTATCTGAGAAGAGGTATTAAAAAAATTTTTTTTCTATACAAATACTTTCTCGAGCAAAATGTTACCTGCCAGCTCGTATGTATATATTTTCTGCACTGTATCATAAAATTATTGTATTCTTGATAAAAAGTTTAGGATATTCAGACAGACAAAGGGGATCGCAGAAAGTGAACCAAACTGAGGCATTTGTAGTTATCCGTGAATGACATATACCACCGTGTAGTAGTCGTTCATATGAACGATTTTGTTCTTTGGAGTACTGTTGGAGGCCATCGAAGTTAGCATGAACTGAATAGGAATCACCTATTCTATTCACTCAAAACTTGCTAGAATCATATATCGGGACCTTCTGAGCAATGTGTAAATGAGGTTGAAGGTTCTAAAAATTTATCTGTGACCTGTAGATGTCACCAAATTTAACGTCGAGTGAAATTATTATTATTTATATAGATCAAGGATCAATCATTACATGCTAGAGACCAATTTTAACATTGCTGAGTTTGAGGTAAATCTATCAGGTTCCTCCTATTCAGCCCATGTTACATTTTAAGCTCTCAGGAGGTCAAAGATAAATTTTCTCAGATGTACTCCCAACAGCAAACTTGGTCATATTAACGACTACTAGTGCTGCAATATACGTTAAGCAACTTTGACGTCCTTGGATAGTTTGGTTCATTTTGTGACATCCCCTTTTCATCCTTACACCTAATCTTAGCAATTCATACTCTGTCCTCCTCTTCAAGAATCATCTGGTATGTCTTTACTAAAATTTATTATTCAAACCAACGCTACTTTATGCTAATTTTACTTAAAACTAATGTACATTCACAGTTTTTTTTTAATTTTCTTCCTAACAGGCAGTCAAACCTATTCCCGAATATATAGACAAAGAAAGTGGTAAAGAAATTAAATTAGCAACAGTTATCAGACATATNTATTAACGACTACTACACGACGTTATATGCAATTCGTTGAAACTGCAGGAACCTAAGTTTGGTTCATTTTGTGAATTCCCCCTTTTCATACTTACACCTAATCTTAGCAATTCATACTCTGTCCTCCTCTTCAAGAATCATGACCATACAGAAATGATTTTAATAGAGGAATTTAAATATTAAGTTTAGGTCTGTACCAGACCTAATTATGAGATTCGCGCCACAAATATGTGACGTTGAAGGACTTTCTCCTTCCTCAAGACGTAGTCCGTCTTTCAAAAACTTAATTCCAGACCTAATTCCCTCTCACTTTAGGTCTGAGATTAAGTCCAAACCAAGAGTTTTGTTTTTTTGTTTTTCTTCAGTTTATAAGCAATATTTAAGTTTTAGTTTCATTTGTTTTAGTTTTAATTGT